>JASANG010000424.1:0-557916 GCA_030248215.1 Enoplolaimus lenunculus | reverse complement strand
ATACCCAAAATTAAGGCCAGCAAATCACAGGTTATGCAATTTAACTGGTAACCCGAGCCGGAATCCTTAAAGCCGACGTCTGAATCTGATTTAATCCAGCCACTGGCTTTACCGTACCCAATACTTTTGCCGTTTTCCAGAATCCGTGCAATTCTAACCCCGTTAGAATTACACCCCGTAAAACCGTGTACTCTAACCCCGTTAGAGTTACACCAAATTTCCGACCAATCTAACCCCGTTAGATTTGGCCCAGCCGTTGTAGAATAATAAATCTAACCCCGTTAGATTTATTAGACTACTTTTTCCCAGGTTTCCTTTAATACCCCAAGTTCCTTTAACACATGACACCAGTATTCTATACTGGGTAAATACCGCGCCTTGCGCAATGCCGATTAAATCCGTAACGCCGTAATTCCTTCACATACTACACGCCTCCGTGACTATTCTTAACTTAAATCCGTTAAATCCTACTTACCCAAGTCTCGCTCACAATCCAACCGTAAAACTTAATGCAACCGTAACCAGTAAGAATATGTGTAGAGCACCAAAAATAAAACGCAACCGTTCAGTACTAGCTCAAGATTAAGAATGATTCCGGTCCTGGCTACCCATTTCGGCATCTCGACCTCATTTGCATTTTTGCCGACACCCACAATTGGGTGTCCGCAATGCGGTTGAGGTCCAGAGCCACACACCCGGTTTCACAACAACAACAACAATTACGCCGGAGACACACAATACTAAAGCACCATATTGGTGCTGACATAGCCTAGCTATGTCGTTATCCGCAGATTAGGCCAACTCCATACGCAATACTAATCAACAAGTACGAATTGGCCACGCAGGGCCCCAGGTAAGTTTACATTGCGGACACAGCCGCCATAACATAGTTTTACAAATTTCTACGCCCTGTAGCAACGCCTAAGCCTAACTTAAGTTCTAAGAGAGACTAGGTGGAGCCAGGAACTCCCTTAAGGTGTGGTTTTGATATAGGGTTTTATTTTTAGTTTTAGTTTTTAGTTTGAAATAGGTTTAAGTGTGGCATAGCCACCTACACGTATGTGTGGCATTCCTGAATATTTGGTCCCGCGGTCGGCGCTATCAGGGTGTTTCCACGGCAGTGTACGAGTTATTCAAAAGCATATCTGACTACACTGTAAATTCCAGGGAGTTGATTTTAACTCAGAATGAGTTGAATTACTCAGTCTGAGAGTTAGGAAGGACAATCAGAAATCAGAATTCTGAGTTGATTCAACTTTATTCAGATTTAACTAATCAACTTCCCGGAATCGATTCAACTTAGAGTAAAAGAATCAACGAGACTCGCAGAGTGACCCAAAGTTCGCTGTCGTTAACTCAGAAATAACTACCTTTCCGCCAGAGTTGATTATTTAACTTAGCGGCATTTACAGTACCCTGCAGTACAGAGTTTTTGTGTTATACCAAAAGTGGATGATTACGGACAGGCGAATGCAGCTGTCGGATTTCGCGTGGTACAAAAAGTTCCATAATGCGATGCATTTTTGCTGCCGCCCCCTTATTTAGGGAGGGGTCCATGTCCCATGATAATATTCTGTAGTTTTAAGACCGTATACGGAGCACTCTTTGGCATGGTATGTCATATATTTCTTTGGCTCTGTGCAAACTTCAACCCCCTTCTAAATAATGGGGTGTAGGCCAAACCGCAACGTGCGCTGGGTACATTCAATTGTACACAAAATGTACCCAGTTGCACACTCTTGAAGGGGGGGGGGGGGTTGGCCAAAAACGCAACGCGTGCCAAGTACATTCTTTTCCAAAGAGAATGTGCTCAATTGCACACTGTTGTTAAATAGGTATTATCCACTCTTGGTTATACTGATTAATGGAGTCTGACTTTTAAAACGACTACCAGCATTAAATATGCTTTAAGTTGAGAAATTTAGCAATTTGTTTGAGTGATATTCAAAATTTTGCCATTCATAAAAAACGTATGTATCAAAATTGAAATTTTATTTTGCAGATTACAACAGC
This sequence comes from Enoplolaimus lenunculus, assembly GCA_030248215.1. Lineage (NCBI taxonomy): Eukaryota > Metazoa > Nematoda > Enoplea > Enoplida > Thoracostomopsidae > Enoplolaimus > Enoplolaimus lenunculus. The sequence continues at coordinate 555,903 of JASANG010000424.1, read as the reverse complement.
GAAGACAGATGAACAAGTTGGATTTATAAAGAAACAGTGGAGCGGGTATGGCAAAGAATTAATGTCTGACGCAGACGTTTTCGGCATATCGTTTCCAAGTGATTTAGCAATTGCGACAAAGGCAACGCTACTTGGAGCGACATTTTTAATTGTAAGCCCATGATAAAATCTGCTATTTACCAATACGAATCACAGCTGGAACGCCTCATATACGACTTTTGGGCAACGTTTCCAGCTGTGTATCGTTTCATATATAAACGAGAGACATCGCACATTCTCAAAGAAGAACAAATTCTTTGGAAGGCAATGTACAGTGTACACCATGTAGCAAAGAATTAGTGAAAAAGAAATATATGTCGTAGCGAAGTCGTAATGCAGCCCAATTCCGAATTGGGATAGTCCAGCGTGGAATTACGACTTGGGCTAGCGCACGGCGTAATTCTTTTTCTGCTACAAGTGCACGCCTTGCGATTGGTTGTTACCTTTAATCTTAAATGCCATACTCAAATACGATTGGCTGATGCGAATACACTTTTCTGATTGGCTAAGTAACCGTTAAGTATCTGTTGGTTACCAAGCAGTGTGTTTTCCGAAGCTAATGTCGCTCACACGTTACCATACGTGCACTCGGCACATCCATCGTCCCCCTATACTGTTTTTAAAAGGTTAGCTATACTGTTATTGTGTAACTGTGTGCGGAAATTTTATCTCTAAATAAAAAATGTCCGCATAGAGTTTATTGCATTGACGGACATTTTGTATACTGTTTGCGCATTATGTTAATATTAAATATAGAGTTAAGTGAATTGTCGGACTTTGTCGTTACAGTCTAAAAGGTGTCGCCGGAAAGCGCTAAGTAAGGTAATTAAATTTTGTTGCTTTTTGCAAGTTCGCCAACATTTCCCGCCAAAATTTGAATTTTCCCTCCAAAATTTGAATTTTCCGCCAAAATTTTAATTTTGCCGCCAAAATTTGAATTTTGCGCTAAAATTATAATTTTCCAGCCAAAACTTGAATTTACCACCAAAGATTGATTTTTCCCGCCAAAATTTGAATTTGCCGACAAAATTTGAATTTTCCCGCCTAAATTTGAATTTGCCGCCAAAATTTGAATTTTGCCGCCAAGTTTGAATTTCCTGCAAAAATTAGAATTTCCCGCCAAAGTTTGAATTTTCCCGCCAAAATTTGAATTTCCCGTCAAAATTTGAATTCCCACCAAAATTTGATTTTCCCGCCAAAATTTGAATTTTCCCGCCTAAATTTGAATTTGCCGCCAAAATTAGAATTTTCCCGCCAAAATTTGAATTTCTCGCTAAAATTTGAATTTCCTGCCAAAATTTGAATTTTCCCGTCAAAATTTGAATTTCCCCGCTAGGTATCCCTAATGTGTCTATCATATAAAAATATTGTCCGCTACACTGTTTTTCGAACATTTCAATGTCCTAGACAGTGTCACTGCAAAACAGTTTTGTCCGGATAGAGTTTCCGTGAAATTCTATGATGTCCGCGAATGGCGGCGATACTGTTGGAAAATGAAGGGTTTCGATAAAACATAAGCCGGACAAGCTATTGAATTTATTTTGGGAGGGGACATTTCGTGTGCCGAGTACACGTTTGGTAACGTGTGAGTGACATAATTTGCTGTTTCAATAAGCTAATTTGCCGCTATAAATAACCAATCAGAAAACGCACAGCTTTATCAGATATGATTCCACCTTGGGCTAGCCCAGGTCCCTAGTTCCGCTTTGGAACAGCCCAATTCGAAATTGGGACGAATTTACGACTTGGGCTACAACATATATACTACGCAATTTTCAAAAATAGAAGGGTTTGGGTGAAATGTTTTAGGGTTGCAGATTTTGCAACAACATTTACTAGCACATAATTGTGAAGCGAGTTGTTACTGTTCCTAATTTATACATATTAGTGCTTAAAAGATTACTCTGAGGAGCTGTATATGTATCTGAATTCTTTTTCAGGATTTCATGTTTTTCGAGCACAGCAGTGATGGTTTTGACTGAACATGAACCTTAAAATAAAAATCACTACACGGAGTTTTAATGCATTGTTTACTTTAATTTGTGTACGCAATGTAGAAATTGTCAGTCAGTAGTAATATGGAAGGTTCTGTTTCGAATTTTGACTTCCGTAAGCCAATGTTGTCGTTTAAAAAATCGCTTGTATCACTAAATTCAGCAAATTTTTTTGTCTGATGTATAATATTTGCCACCAACGCCCCTTCATAAACGGATATATAGAACCTACGCTGTTTTGAGGAGATATATTTAAATTTACCATTTTATACAGTGACGTACTATACGACAACGCAGCTACACACCAAAATAGAGCAATACCTACGAAACTTGTTTTATAGATTGAAACTTTGTTCCTGACAGTTTCACCGAGACACTACGGTGGGTAATCTTAAGCTGTAATGCCCAACAAGCTTATGTATTTTGGTCAACTTACTACCAGCATTACTTTGTTTGCAATATTTTCTTTATTGAACAAAAATGTGATTCGTTCCGTGAAAAGAAAACTTAAATGCAGATTGTTGTGCACTGTAATTTTAGTTAATTGATTTTAACTCAGAATGAATTGCTCCACCCAGAAGTCTTAGCTCTTGGGCCTCCTAAAGTTTTCAACCTTGCATGTAACTCATTGAAAAGCCTTGAACACCCTCCTGAAACATTTTCACACCCCTAGCAAGGTGAGCTGGCTACTAGCCTGCTCGAGAATTTGAATTTTCCCACCAAAATTTGAATTTTCCGGCCAAAATTCAAATTTCCCTCCAAAATTTGAATTTTCCCGCCAAAATTTGATTTTGTTGTCATAATTTGAATTTCCCGGCTAAAATTGAATTTTCGCGCCAAAAGTGTTATTTCCTGCAGTTTTATAAATTCACCCACACAGTTTGAATTTCCTGGAAAACTTTAGAAGTCCACACACTATTTGTGGATGTTTAACTTGTCCGCTACACCGTTGCCGAAAACGACCAAATGTCCATCAATTTGTGTCGCAAGTGATGCGATGAAAATTGCTTTTTGTATTAAACAGTATGGACATTTATACTGTTTTTCAAAAAATAGCATCGTTGCATGTGCGAAGTTTACGCATTATAACGTGTAAGTTACATTATATCAACACAATCCTTTGTAAGAATCCAAGACTACAAACAACAGCTGATTTTTGTATAAAAACTGCGCGAGAGCGAATTTATTTTCAATGAATGTTTTAGATTCCTACATCAAATTATAGTTTGGTGGCTTTTTATGTACGGCTGGGATTTTAAGAAAAATGTTTACAATATAAATACCAAAAAGATCTCAAACCACACACTATATTGGAGCCAAAATTTATGTCAGAACAAAATTGGGTCTGAAAGCAGGCTTCAAAATGAACAAATTCAAAAGCTGATGCAGGATCTTTATAGGCAGACTCAGGTGAGACGAAAGGTAGCGAAAATATTGTTTTAATTTGTTAATAGTTTTAGCAAATATCTGCAATGTGTTGTCTGAAATCGTTCGACTTTTCGCATATTTTTTTACAAAATCTCGTTACTGTTTTCCTCAAAATTGTGCCAAAAATTAAAACGAATGGCAGCAAACAGAAAAATTTTGCAAAAATATGCCAAATTTCCCTACCGAAATTTCCGAAACCTTCGACAAAAATTCTTCCGTACCCGGAACCAATGGAACTTGTATTAAAGATTTTACGTAGCTAGTGCGTATTTTCGACATTTTTTTCGTACATTTGTTTCAGGTTTGGTCAAAGTTAGTTAAGACAGAATCAGTGTAAAACGCCAAATTTTGTAGCCAATTAGATGGAAAGCAGAACGCGACGGGTTTTAGTCGAAATTCGGGTATAGAATATACACCCAAAGTTGTGACGAGCATAGTTTCAGGGTAATAACTGTAAGCATATTGGTATGTCTGTTATGTGCAGTATGCGATGTAAATACATTTTTTGTGTTATATGTTTCCATCAAGTTGAAGAAGATTTATATATCGATATACAAATTTGCTTCTATACTTGTAAGTGACAAATTCTGAAGATTGAAGATTGTTTACTTTTTCTTTGTGTTGTTACTCTCTAACAGACGAAGCCTGCTTGCTTTATGAGTACATTTCAACATTTATGTAACTTGTATAGTGTTTAAGCAGATATAAGTTCATCTATTGTCAATACTTTTAAGTACTGCGTATGTTAATTGTATATATGTGGTTATTTTTTAATTTCGACACTGACTGTGTTTAAAGTCGATACTTTGTTTGTATATTCGACACGTCTTGTTACCAGTTTGTTCATCTGAAACTCGTCTATTCCAAGAGCATTTCATTTATATATATATATATATATATATATATATATATATATATATATATATATATATATATATATATATATATATATATATATATATATATATCCTAAATTAAGGTAATTGACGTTTATGGACCAATAAGTAATTTGGACTCTATCTATATACAGACTCTATTCTGGAAAATAGACTGTTATTGATTCAGACCGAAAATACGGAGACCCGGGATTCTTATTACGGCCCTCCCGTTATTCAGATCAGTACAGTGCCTGTTTTGAAATAAATGAAAAAATGTTAGCTAGAAACGTTATTTAATCTAGTACACTTAAAATTGTTTGTATAACAAAAAAGTGAGCACTGTAAAATTTCAGTGAGTTGATTTTAACTTAGAACAAGTTGAATCAACTCTGACGCATGAGTAAAGTCACTCACACGTTACCATACGTGCACTCGGCACACTAAATGCCCCGTCCCAAAAGAAATTTAATAGCTTGTCCGGCTTATGTTTTATCGAAAACATTCATTTTCCAATAGTATCACCGCCATTCGCGGACATCGCAGAGTTTCACGGAAACTCTATACGGACAAGACTTTTTTGCAGTGACAGTGTCTAGGACATTGAAATGTTTGAAGAACATTGTAGTGGACAATATTTTTATATGATAGACATTAGGGACACCTTAGCGGGAAAATTCAAATTTTGGCGGGAAAATTCAAAACTTAGGAAATTCAAATTTTGGCGGCAAATTTGAATTTGGGCGGAAAGTTCAAATTTTAGGGGCAAATTCAAATTTTGCCTGGAAAATTTAAATTTTGGCGGGAAAAATCAATTTTTGGTAGTAAATTCAAATTTTTGGCCGGAAAATTCAAATTTTGGCGGCAAATTAAAATGTAGGCGGGAAAACTCAAGTTTTGGCTGGAAATGCAAATTTTGGCGGCCAATTCAAATTTTGGGGGAAAATTCAAATTTTGGCGGGAAAATTCAATTTTTGGCGGCAAATTCAAATTTTGGCGGAAAATTCAAATTTTGTTTGGAAAATTCAATTTTGGCAGGAAATTCACATTTTGGCGAAAAATTCAAATTTTGGCGGAAAAATTCAAATTTTGGCAGGAAATTTTGGCGAACATGCAAAAAGCAATTAAATTCGGCATTAAATTAATTATCTTATTTAGCGCTTTCTGGCGACACCTTTTAGGTTGTAACGACAAAGTCCGTCAATTCACGCAACTCTATATTTAATATTAACATATATGATGCACAAACAGTATTCAAAATGTCCGTCAATGGAATAAACTGTATGTGGACATTTTTTATTTAGAGATAAAATTTCCGCACACAGTTACGCAATAACAGTATAGTTAGCCTTTTTAAAACAGTATAGGGGGACGATGGATGTGCCGAGTGCACGTATGGTAACGTGTGAGCTTTCAGAACTCAGAAATCTGAACTGATTTAACTCATCACGAGTAAATTTGTCAACTCAGCCGGAATTAAATCGACTCAGTGTGAGTTAATATCTACTCTTATTAACTCAGAAATAGCCAAAAATATTAACAATAATTCTCTCTGTAAATTGATTAATCAACTCATTAGAATTTACAGTGAAAGAAGACAAAATTTTTTCCTCACAATTTCATTTTAATCGTAAAAAGGAAAAATTTAAAATTTAAAATATGCGTTTTTCACCTTTTTAATCGTCAATTCTTGACCTCGTAAGACTCAAACACCACAGAGGCGTTTGTGTGCAAGTGCAAGGCAGTGACGTGCAGTTTCTATACGTGATGAAAGATGCGATATATTTTTCTTGCGTTTACAAACATATTAACAAACCGATATCGATAATATAGTTTTTCATGAACTTATCATTTATACCTACACATAATAGATAAGTTGCAATATTTTAACAAAAATTGCATATATTTTATATTTTTTCTACGCAGTATTTCACTCGAAATCGCTCGCATTTCACGTTTGAAAGCCAAACCAGGGAATGGGGGATATTAGAAGACATATATATAATATATATATAATATATATATAATATATATAATATATATATGACAAATTTTTTGCCTGGCTTATGCTTTGGCTTAGGAATATGCTCATTCTTAACGCTTACGCTTGGACTTAGGCTCAGGTTTAGGCTCAGGAATATGCATATAGTACTGTTCCGCCCCTGTTCTTTACATTAGCCAATTATATGCATCCCATAGGGCACACTGTGGAATTTCTAATGAGTTGATTTACTCAAACCAGAAAACAAATTAGTCATATCTCGTTGTTTCTAACAGTAAAAACATTAACTCACTCTGAGCTGATTTAATTTCTTGTGAGTTGATTAACTCATCATGAGTTTAGGTACTCAATTCAGATTTCTGCTCAGTGATTCAACTCACTCTAAATTACAATCAATTCACTGGAATTTGCAGTGCACCTAAGGATTTTATTTCTGGTGGATATAACCTTCATACATTTGTAGCCATTGCATTTAGCGAAAAAAATCATTTTTGTGCTCAAGAATGCAGCAGGTTATAGTCTGCGCCGTTGAAATGCCTTTTACCATTCATTCTCGCCAAAAGCTTATGAAGCGATATTTATTTACAGTTATGTTGATATATTGGTCTTTATTGCATGTATCTATTTGTTTATTGCAAAACTGGCCAATGTTACTTTTAGGGGCGTAATAGTAAATTAAGCGTATTCCTTGTACGCCTAAGCCTTGCAAAAATGTGTTACTAAACCTAAACCTATGCCTAAGCCTAAGCAAAAAATGTAATCTCGAATCTAAACTTACTCTTTTATAGACCCACCAGAAACCTGGACGCCCGTTAAAGTAACATAGGCCGCAAAACTTATAACATATTGCACAATTTTATTCAATATGTTTCGTTTATTAATTCCTTTCCTAGACTATGAGCAACTCGGTGCAATCTGTGTACACATTATTATAAACAATGAGTGGGGATTAACAATTACTACGTGTATGCTCAGTACAAAATCTCGCCACAACACTTGAGCGACCCTCAGGCTCGAGCGTCAAGCTCCTAAAATCTATTGCGGACATGGGAAACACAGCCGTTCCAAGACACAAAGGGGTTTGAATACTAGCAAGAAATTGGATTTCAGATGAAATAGTAAATAATTTGGTGGAAAAAGACTATCCAAAAAGCCTTCAATAATATTTTTAAAAGGATTTTAATCACTCATCAGCCAAAAGCTCTTCCATTTCAGACTCGACGCCCACATGCGAAGCCGTTGTTATTGGATGCCATCGTTCGACATTTCTACGCATAGAGGCAAGCATAGCTTTCCAATGCTCTAATCCGGATCCATGAGCAAACATACACGAACCAATTACAACGCGACCAATTACCCTAACCCGTGATGACCGGCATCGTCCTGTGGCCATCGAAGAGTTTGGCGATCGCTGACTGGTTGATTCTAAATCGCCGGATATTGTCGTCGCTGATTGGGTGAATATTTTGAAATCATCATTTTGATTTGAATTGCACGGCTCGGTCGTGTTGTTTGGCGATTGCTGATTGTTTGTTTCCAAATTATGCGATATTCTACTTGCTGATTGGTTGAAACTTTCGAAATCACTATTTTGATTTGATGTGACTGACTGTGTCGCGTAAGTTGACGATCGCTGATTGGTCGAATCCAAATCGGCCGATACTCCACTATCACCGTAATCATCACTTGATTGGCGATTGTCAAAATCCGTCAGTTTGATTGGTTGCTGTTCATAATGCTTTTCGTAGCTTTTGATCTTTCGAAGTTGTGTTTGATCTTTCCATCGATTGTCACCACTTTTCTCCATGCCATGCTGACCGGTTGATGAATTTGACCTTTGACCTTTTTGACGTACCACAGCTGGTTGAGTGATTTGAAGCACTGTAAACCGTAAACAAGTAGCATCCATATGACGCTGGCTAATTTGAACATTGTACGAAAACCGGATACCGCTTGCTATTTCCGGTTTCGCTACGCTTTGTTTCCGTTTCACAGTGCGATTTCCGACAATTACCGATAAACGCAATTGATATAGACACCGCGTGGTACTGTTGAACTCTGAAAATATGCTTTTCAATGGATCATCCACGTAATAGCGCTTGCATTTACTGCAGAAAATTGTCCAGGTTTTAGAAAGCGCTTGTTGCTTTGATTTTAAGTACGGGACGGAGTTAGGATTTGGCTACGAAAAGGTACATTTAGTAGCCATCAAATTCATTGACACGACCTTTAAAAGTCAGTACAACATCAGAATACTAAGACAGGATTTAACAAATACCTTCACAAATTTCAAATTCTCTAGTTTATATGCCTGTAAGTATGTGAGACATGCTAGTCAATTACCTGCGCGTGCAATATAATGCAGTATGTACACTGCAAATTACAATGAGTTGATTAACCAATTCAGCTTGAGAGTTGGTTATTTCTGATTTAATATCAGTAAACATTAACTCACTCTAAATTGAGTTCATTCTCAATCTGAGTTGAGTTGACTCTAGGTGAGTTGATTAATTAACTCAGGACTCACAATCAATTGGATCAACTTAAAGGTCTGAGTTCTGATAATCCGAACTCAGACTGAGTGATTCAACTCATTCTGAGTTAAAATCAACTCACTGGATTTTACTGTGTATACTTGATGGAAGCATACGAGTCGACATATAATTGACGAGTAAGTAGAAGACACAGGCTTCGTGGTGCCCTAGTAAAGAATTCGTTTTTGAATTCGTAAGGTGAGAGTTCTTGAGCCACTACTGTATGCCTGCTTTTTCAACTGCTTATTAATAAAAGCGTCTGAAGTCCTGGTTCCTACCTAGACTGACATATACCCATACACTATACGCTATCATGGGCGGAACGTTTTTCTGCGGAACTGCAATAGAGTAAACTTAAGCTTTAGTTTATTATTTTGCTTATGCTTAGGCTTAGGTATAAGCTCATTGTTACGCTTAGGCTTAGACTTAGGAAATGCTTGAACTACTGTTACGGCCCTGTTCTATACATTGGTCGAGTTTTGAGTACGATTTCACTAACCGTAATTGCCTTTCGCATCGGAAACATCGATTGAAAGCGTTTCTGTTTTCGGATGATAACAAAGACCCAGTTTGATTTCTGCTGTTTTCGTCTTTGGCTGTAACATTTTAAACATTCGATTTTAACTTAACAGTAATGTCACTTGGCAACTATTTGGGTTGCGCTATAGTTTTTTGGCGTGCGGCGCCGTCCATCACCGTGCAGTATCGTACACAAATAACTCACGTACGATAACGTATGGTGACGCACGGTGACGGACGGCGCCGGACGTCAAGTATAGCGCAACCGTAACCTTAAAGAATTGAAGCGGGCGTAACGGTGGTATAAACATATTCCTAAGCCCAAGCGTAAGTAAAAAATTATTCTAAAGTCGTAAGCTTACTTTATTGCAGTATCGCGGAATAACGATACGTCCTTGAAGTAACATGTGCCAGTGATTTCTCCAGTTTTTATAGTTTTTGTGCTTTTCATAGCTTTTTTGTAAATTTTCAGAATATCTGCCGCGTAATTATTGCGTAACTATGACATTTTCTACACTGCAAAAAATGGTGAGTCAAACGGACTCTCCGAAACAGGTTTTTCGTCACTACACAAACTGAGTCAAAATTCGACTCCGCCTGAGTCAACTTTGACTCAGTTTGCGTAGTCAGGAAAAGCCTATTTCCGAGAGAGAGACAATTTGACTCACCATTTTTTGCAGTGTAATTTCGCACAAAAAATTCAACCACAAGCCATCACTTATTTGAACAATACAGTCATACATTTGCTGAATCCTCACGAGTTCTGGTCTCGCGGTTCCATAGCACTGAGACTCAAAAAAGCGAAACCGAGACTGAGACCGAGACCTGCCAAATACCGAAACTTGCCAATACCGAGACCGAGGCACCCATCTCTGAGTATCACCTCATGCAATAAATATATGCGATTATCGAACCGGTTCCGATTGCAACAAAACATTGAAATTTGAAAACAATTAGCGACGTTTAAGACTCGCTCTGACCCATCCTTTACCGTGGACAGCAACTGTAACGCGTAACTCGCGTATTGTTCGTAGTCATTTTCCTCGTTCAACACTGCGAGTCCAAAAAATGCATGTCCCAAACACATCCGATGCTTACTAGTGTCTTGTTCAAATAACGAAACGCGAACAAAAGTATTTAATAGCTGATTTGCCTGAACCTATAAAATATTATAAAAAAGCTGTCTTTATTCATTAAAAATTACATAGCTACCGGAATGTGCACAAATCATCGCCACTCAGCTATATAGGAGCTTGACGCTCGAGACCGAGGGTACTCTCACGTCTTGTAGTAATTTAGTACTATGTATACGTTTTGCAATTGTTAAACACGGTGCGATATATATTATGTAACGTATATACACTGCACTGAGTTGCCCATAGTCAACTCTATGTGAGAAGGGGTTATAGACAGTAAACTGAAAATTTTTCGCTTGAATAATTTAAAATACAATGAAATATCTTTGTCAAATACCGAAAATCTGGTTTTGTTTTTCATTCCTAAATTTAGCAGTCAAAAAAACTTTAATCAACCGCAGCGAAGTTTAAGCCTTAAAAATATCACAATTTTTAATTTCACAATACACGAAATTACCAGTGGATTTACTTTAAAATGAAACGCCTCATCAAAACATGGTTCCACCGGATACGGACCACCAATCACAACCGAAACCGTCTGACGCAATTGTGTTTCACCAGGCAAAAGGCAAAGTTGAGCGAAGACGGCTTTAGTAACATCCGATTCTTGAATTCCTTTCAGTTCCGGTCGGCCATCGTTTTCCCTGTTGTTTGGCAAGTTTTCTGAAGCGAAATCATTTTCTCAACTGTGTGTACCACCATCGGAAGTTTAATAACCCGCTTAGCAACAAGCTAGCAATAATTGAGTTCAGAGGAGCCATATATAGAACAAGGCTGGAGCTGTAGTTTAAGCGTATTCCTAAGCCAAAGCCTAAGCCTAAGCCTGAGCCTAAGCCTAACCGTAAGAATGAACCTACATCTAAATCTAAGCCTAAGCCAGCCAAACTTAAAGCTTACTCTATTACCGTCCCGCAGGAAAACTTTGAAGTAACGCAAGTCAAACGTGAAAAGTGTTCTAAGCTAGGAAACTTGTGAGTCAGTAGTTCGAAAGTAATAGAAGAAAATCTGTTGTCATGCACATTTACAAAAGGAGGGGGGTACAGTGGTTATGTTTTTGGACGACTTAGGTATCCCCTGTTTCTGTTATGAAAGATAAACTTAAGCCATGGCATTATATCTTCTCGTGACGTTTCCGGATTTAGCATAGTTGTACTGAACTTAGCAAGCAGTTTGCCAGAAAAATTCGACAAACCATACACTATTAGGACGACACTTGCGATCTACAACATTTACTCTGGTAGCATCACGAGGGACATTTTCCATCAGACCCCCTTCAATTGAGGGGAGTTAAATGTTCATTTTAAACGTGAAATAAAGCAGGGAACGCGCACCATGTTGTAGACTGTATATCGCAATGTTTATGCTACAAATTTAGTGCGCAAAACTAGCCGTAATACCCCCTCCCTAAACGCGGAACGGGTACTGTCATATATAGATCATGTGATACTTCAAATAGCAACAGGTAGCAACCTTTTCTAACTGTCACACTCTGTGATTATATACTCTTGCTATTAGGCAAAGTGTATTTTTGAACGCTGGAGCCAAAAATTAAGTCCAGAAATACATCGATTCAATTAATATGGACCAAGTTTTTTTAGAAACATTAAGCCCTATTCACACGTGCAAATTTTTGCTGTGAAAACTTGCAGCTGTAAACTTGCACTTGCCAGTTTTGTCCAAAATCCCGCTCGAAAAAATTGCAGCTGCAAATAATTCATTAAAAATCATAGCTAGAAATTTAGTTCACATCTGTGAATAACCATGCACGTTCTCTGAATTTATTGCAGCCGCTTTCTCATTGGCTGATACAAAAATGCAAGTTCTGCGTGCAATTTGCAGCTGCAAGTTATCGCAGCAAAAACTTGCACGTGTGAATAGAGCTTAACGCTTAAAACTGGCATTCAAATATTTTTCACACAGTGTCCAGCAGCCACCATTGTAAACTCAAGTTTTAAAGTCTAAATCAAAGCCTTAGCGTATAAATCTAAGCCTTATACATAGTACACCTCAGCTAATGGTCTATAAATTACAACTAATTGCAACGCAAGTTGAGACAACAGTGTGATGAACGGCAACTTACCACAGTCTTTGAACGCTCGAAATAACACAAAATTAAGCTTGCACGCAACTGGATCAAAATTCATTTTTACAGTTACTTTCCAAATATCCGGTATTGCATTGCGTATTGAACTTGGGGACCGGATGTCGTCTCTGCTGTTTGACCATCCAGATCGTCGTCTGAAATGATTTTGTTATTAATACTTTATTTTCTACGTCTGAATAAAATTTTTTCCGGTCCTTGTTACACTTTTCCCGTACGAAAAATGTTCCCCCCCACAAAGGTGGCGACGATTGCCTAAACTGCGACGGCCCGAATGCGAAAATTGCCCAAACGACAATTGCCAATTGTGAGAATTGCCTAAACGCAACAAGTGCAACAGCAACAATTGCCCTAACGCAACAATTTTCTAACCGCAACAATTGCCTAAACAACAGTTTGTCCGGATGAAACCAATCGTCCAAACGCAACAATTGCAAGAACGACTATTTTCCTAACGCTACAAGTCGTCGTTTGGGCAGTTGTCGTTTGGGTAATTGTCGTTTGGGCAATTGTCGTTTGGGCAATTATCGTTTGGGTAATTGTCATTTGGGCAACTGTCATTTTTGCAATTGTCGTTTTTTGCCATTGACGCAGTTGGGCAATTGCTTCTGGGTAATTGCGGTTTGTGTAATTGTGGTTTGGCTAACTGTGAAGTCACAGACCATTGTCTTAGTAATGTCTAGACGAATAAAATAGGCTGAAGCTTTGGCTTAGACTTCGGCTCAGAAACTTATAGCCTATGCTTAAGTTGATGCCCACGTCTCAGCATATGACTAAGCCTAACAGCAAGCCTTAGCATATTCTTAAATTTTACGCTTCAACTGTAAAAAATGGTTTGTCAAATTAACTCTCTCCGAAATAGGCTTTACGGGACTACACAAACTGAGTCAAATTCGACTCCGCCAGAGTCAAACTTTCGACTCAGTTAATCGAACTTGTCTCTGGCGGAGTCGAATTTGACTCAGTTTCTGTAGTCCCGTAGCGTCTATTTCGGAGAGAGTCAATTTGACTCACTATTTTTTGCTGTGTAACAAATCAGCAGTAGTGTGGTATAAAACGTTTTGTTTCTTATCAAATTGACTTTAGTGTGGCAGAAATTAAATAGGTATCAAATTTTTAAATGTTTAATTTTGAAAATAATCACAGTGCCCGGTTTGGACAATAAGACATATAGACGCGCATATTCAGGTGACATCCGTGCATGGCTGACTACGGGCCTAAAACAAACCATTTAGATTTTATGTTAAAATAATAGTCAATTCTAGCGCCACTTTATTACTGAATAAATTTCGTTTCACTTTTGGCATCGGCTAATTTTGCCGTCGTTTGACTTTAATGTATTTGAACCTACGGCTGCACACTGCTGCTAATAAGACTTGTGAATAGCACAAAATTTGACACACAACACTGTAAATTTCAGTGAGTTGATTTTAACTCCGAATGAGCTGAATCCACTCAGAGGTCTGTCAGCTGTGAATTAGGTTTTTCAGAACTCAGAATTCTGAATTGATTGAACTCATTCTGAATTAATAAATTAACTAACGCATAATTAAATCAGCTCAGTGTGAGTTAATGTTCACTGATTTTTTACTTCAGAAACACGCAAAAATATCCAAATCTCTCTCTGAGTTGATTAATCAACTCATCGGAATTTACAGTGAACTTAACCAATTGAAATTCGACACATGACAAACACTATAAAGCAGCATAAAATTGTTGAAATAAAGCTTTAGCAAAAACTTATATTTTCCAAAAGGTAAGAGATTTTCTTTCTATTTTCATCTTTTTGAATGTTTCATTCCCCTCCTAGAAAAATCGTTACCCCAACCCGTCTTTTGATATAATGATAAATCCTCGCATGTCCCCTTTGAAGGTGATTGGCTGGCAACTCGCCAGATTTGTGTTTACGTTTGCAAACTTACTCAAATTTGAGATAAGATCGACGTGTTCCTTTATCTCCCGATCCACAATATGTTCCAAACACAGAATCGTGATCTGAAACTAGTGAAATAAAAATAATAAATATTAAATATATAAATGAATAAACAAGTAAATAAATAAATAAATAAACAAATAAATAAATATACGAAAATTGTTTTTGTGAATTGAGGCGTGAATGATGCTGAACATTAATTATTTCAATAAAATTCGAAAATTTTAGGATGTTTTCCCTTGAGTGAAGCGACCAAATTTGCAAAGTTTTCTAAGTTTATATTGTATTCGGATTATTTGCTTGCCGGAACGTCCGAAATCAAACAAATCTATTTATAAACGTTTTGATGTGAAACGTTATATTAACAGTTCAAACATGATACCGTGAAAGCTATAACTGCAAGTTCTCACTGTACAAACTTGCTGCGTCGAATGGTATATAATTTGTCATAACTTTTTGACACAAAAATTTTGGATCCCGAGCAGGGGACCTTGGAACCTTCAACAATTCAACTTTGGGCGTGCACACCAAATAAATTTTCTTAAAATTTCAAGACTCCTACTTTCTTAAATTTTCAAGACATAAATGTCTTGTATTTTAGACATTAATAGCCTTAAACAGCTCAGAAATTCGTTTCTTAAATGGTTAAAAATAAATGTCTTATATTCAAGAAATTGCTATTGCCAATTTATAAGACACAAAATCTAAAAACAGTTGTCTTATATTCAAAAATTTATTTTTTGATTTTTATGCATGTAAAACTGTTACTCAGTTTATATTCTTACGAGAGTATACAAATAATCGAATTTTCAAAGATATTTCGGGTTGAGGTCAAGCTCCCTCCGACCTAAGTTTACGTCTTGAGCGTATCTTTGGTTGTAAAATTAAGGTATTGGGTTGAACATTGGCCCCCAATTTTGGAGTCGGTTTCCATGACAAATCTCTGTGTTTTATTTCAGATATGCTTGTCTTATATTTCAGAAATATTTTTCTTAATCGTTCATAAAACAAAGTCTTAAATTTAAGACATTCATTAAGTGTGAAAACTTTTAAACCAATATTTCTGAAAAATTTAAGAAATAAAAGTCTTGAATTAAAGACATATAAGGCTGGAATCTGTATCGAGACATAATTGTCTTAAATTTCAGACCATATATTCATTAATACAAGACAATATATTTCGTGTGTGGACTGATCATAGGGTAGGGCATGAGAAGATCAACTATGCTAAAATTTTCAAAATCTAACCATTTTTGGGCAAACGCCGGATGGAAGAGATAACCGAAAAGACCTAAAACTTGTACGTATGAAGGGCCTTTATTTTCTTACTTAATCTAAAAGGTTGTTATTTTTGCAAGTGATGCCTGAATACGAAACATCTATTTTGAGCTGTCCGTTGAACTAAGATTAGTTAAAAATCTAAAGAGAAATACAAATTTAAAATATCAAATTTAAACACTGTAAATTTCAGTGAGTTAATTTTATCTCAGAATGAGTTGAATCACTCAGTCTGAGTTATGACTATCAGAACTCAAAATTTTGAACTGATTCAATTCATTCTGAGTTAATTAATCAACTCACCCAGAGTCTACTCAACTTAGAGTGAGAATCAACTCAACTCAGTGTAAGAAACAACTCAACTCAGAGTGAACTAATGTTTACTGATATTAATTCAGAAATCACCAACTCGCTAGCTGAATTGATTACTCAACTTATTAGTATTTACAGTGAACCCACCGGTTCAGTTTGACTATTTCTTCTTTGAATTCAACTGTGATGTAAACCGCGTTTTTGCAATACCGCCAGATGATGTGGCACCATCGACTACAATGATCGCCAGTACTACAGTTGTGCAAACGACAATTGTCCAAACAGAGCCATCCTTAGTCTCCCCCCCCTCCAACATTGCAGTGGTAGGGGCCAGTGTAAAAAGTACCGGCGTTGAATTTTGCCCCATAGAAATCCATTTTTACGACATACAAGAAGTTTGTATTAATTTAAAAGCTGGACCATAATAACCTTTTTACAAGTATAACGTTTACTTCGAAGGTTAAACTAGCACATAGCCCTTTTTTAACTACTTGCAACCAGCTGAAGATGCCTTATATCCGGTTTATATCCGCTTTTAGTTTCAAGTACCTGTATCGGATCCAAATTCATACTCGCTTTATATCTGGGTTATATCCGCTTTTAGTTTCAAGTACCTGTATCGGATCCAAATTCATACTCGCTTTATATCCGGTTTATATCCGCTTTTAGTTTCAAGTACCTGTATCGGAACCAAATTCATACTCGCTTTTTTGAGTCAAACGACGCGTTTTGTCGGCCGGAAACTTAGGCTGAATAGGGACGTTAACAAATGGGAACTTTGGAAGTGTAAACCCGCGTGTTTTTGAAATGCTTCCAAATTGATTCATTTGCCTAAAAGCAACAATAGATCAAGCCAGTGTCGATGTGTTTACATTTTTAGACACACTTGCTTGTTGATGTAGCTAAGTTGAATGGTGTTAAATTTAAAGTCATCTAATATATCTGACCGGGCATTGGAAAGATTAACAAAAAAGATAAACAACTACGAAATTGCCCACAGTGACTTTCCTTAGAAAAGTGCATTTTTAGTATATTAAACTTTCTGGCATGAGATAGTACATTGCAAAAAATGGTGAGTTAAATTGACTTTTTCCGCAATAGGTTTTCCGGACTACACAAACTGAGTCATATTCGTCTTCGCCAGAGTCGAATTCGACTCACTGAACGACTCATGGAGTCGAATATGATTTTGGCGGAGTGGAATTTTGACTCAGTTTGTGTAGTCCGAACCAGCCTATTTTGGAGAGAGTTAAGTTGACTCACCAGTTTTTGCAGTGTAAAAATAGTACTTATTCGAAGACATATTCGCAAATTTTCAAAATCGGACCATTTTTGGGCAAACGTACACTGCAAAAAATGGTGAGTCAAATTCGATTCCGCCAGAGTCAAATTCAACTCTCTGAGTTGCACGTTTGACTCTGGCGGAGTCGAATTTGGGTCAGTTTGCGTAGGTCCTGTAGAGCCTATTTAGTAGAGAGTCAATTTGACTCACCATTTTTTGCAGTGTAGACGAATGGAAACGATAGGTAATATTTTAAAACAACGAACCGTTTGCATGTCCTTTGAACAATACAAATAATAAAAAATGTAGTTGATGTAATTGTCACCGCAGCTACTGCAATTCCGACTACACTTGCCAACCACAGTGGCTAAAACAATAAAGAATATCGGCACGCCTCTTTCAGGTCCGTAAGCCAGTCCAACGTTTTATGAGACCATCGCATAATTCCTAATTGTAACTACAATTTTCAAGGCGGTCTATGAGCTGACGTAACCGAAGGTAAAAAATACCGGAGCCGGAGGTCAACAAAATTTGTCGGAGTCACAGGTGACGCGAAATTGGACAGTTTCAGGATTACTGTAGCGACCCGAATAAGGGGAGACTAATATTTATTTGGCCACATCAGGCGCGTAGCCAGCTCACCTTGCTATGATGGGCTAAACGTTTTTCAGGGGGTGCATTCAACGGTTTTCAATAAGTTACAAACAAGGTTGACAACTTTCTAGGAGGGCCGAAATTTTCCCAGGGGTGCTGAGCCCCCTGTCCCCTCCCCGCCTTGGCTACGGGCCCGGGCCTGATATTTATTTGGCCTATGCAGAGGGTTGCCCAAAAGTATTTTTGTGTTTCCAAGTGTGGTTTTGTATTCTGTTGAAGGAATCGTATGAAAACTACAAAACGCTTTTCGCATTAAAAGCGTTTATAGCCTTTCAGCTACGCTCGCGATTCATTTCATCGTATGTCCACATCCAGAAAAACATTTTGAAAGATGATGTTTGAAACACGAAAAGCGTTTGAAATAGTTTTATTTTTTGCACGTTTCGTGACAACCTGTTCCATGAACGAAACGAGCCTGTTTCGCAGAGGTATTTTTTTGCCATATAGAAAAGTTTTAATCTACAATTCCTTGCATCTTTTCAAAATGTAAAAAAATTACCATACAAGCAGGCATTGTACATCCATCAGAATCTTCTTGCATCGGTACCGTTTTTAGAATTCAATTAGAAACTGCAATGTTCCCAGACAATTTTCCCACAGTGTCGTCTGTGGCGATAGTAAACGATGAGAATTTTCTCACGCTTGCAAATATAACTAGAAATCATTGACCCAAATAGCACTTTAATGATGCACCTGATATTCGGCACATTGAGTATAAAAATAGAATTAGTTAAAGAATCTATATATGTTTGAGATATTAATGTCGTTCGGTGCCAGAAATCAAACCGAAAACAAAACAGGTTCGCGATAGCAGAAGCACAACCTACTGGGAAGTTAGCCATCGTATATTTTTGTCAATGTTACATTTCAGGTGCGAAAAATTAGTAGCCCACGATATGGGAGTACCCAGACAAGAAATTTATTAGGCTACTGCCACCCGTAAACCCCTGCAATTTTAAGGGACCCTAAATCAAGATCAAACCTTTGCACTAAGCGATTCTCACACTAAAATCGCCAAGAACACAGTTATACTTGATTAGAAATTTTAGCTCTTTTAGTAAAAGAATTAAAATCTCAAACGGGGGAAGTTGACAGCTGAAACCCCCTATGGCTACGCCACAGCTTATTGTGTACATAACTCACGTGTATACTTCGCAATTTTTTGTTAAAGATATGCTAAAATTCGAAATGAAATATGAATTACGAAATTCATCCAAAATCTTAAAAATTTCTGAACTGCCATTTTTTTGAAATTTTAGAAACACTGGTGCACTGTAAATTCCAATGAGTTGATTATCAATTCAGCTTGCGAATTGGTTTTTTCTGAATTAATATCAGTGAACATTAACTCACTCTGAGTTGAGTTTATTCTTTCTTACTGAGTTTAGTTGGCTCTGGATGATTCGATTAATTAACTCAGAATGAATTGTCGAATCAACTCAAAATTCTAAGTTCTGATAGTCCTAACTCAGGCTGAGTGATCCAACTATTCTGAGTTAAAATCTACTCACTGAAATCTAAAGCGTGAATTTTATACCCGCCTCAATTGTGTTGGCAGAAAAATATAATAAATATTCGTTTTCTGTTTCCATTTCCATTACTTTGATCCAAACCCGTTTCCAGCTCGCCTTGGTAGGGGAGCTAAAAATTTGTCAGGAGGGGCATTCAAGGGTTTTCAATGAGTTACAAGCAAGGTTGAAACCTTTCTAGGGGGGCTAAAACTTTTCCAGGGAGGCTGAGCCCAATTGGCTTCGGGCCCGCTTTGATCACTTTCCATTTCCGTTACTTTTACTATCCGTTTAATACACCCTGATATATAATATAAAATGCTTGAATTTTTAAAATTTGAACTTTTATATTGGCCGTCCAATCAAATGTTTCGTTGGCTGCCGGCCGGCCGGCCAGTAGTAAAAGCGGTAATTGCACATTATATCAGAACATAATTGCATGAATTTAAATAACTGAATTTTCGAACCTTTAGGGATGAGATAAACGTAGCTCCTAAAACCATGGAACGATGCTATTTATTCTTTATTAAATGTCAAAAATTGAAAATTTTTAAAATGAAGAAAAAGCTTATACCAGAAATGTGTATTATCTGCTTTTTAACCGAAATGTGATCGCCAAAGGCGTAATAATTCACTTAGTTTGATACCAAGCATTCTACTGATCAGAATATAGATATTGATTCAGCTTTTGAAACGACTGAAAATTTTATTTATATGTAAACGAAAAAATACTTTTTATATATGGATTTTAAATTTTTACAGACATGAGCAATTTTCATGCGGTCGTAGCAGGCAGGGTGCCATACCGAAGGTAAAAAATACCGGAGCCGAAAGTCTGAGATGAAACAAAATTTAGTAGGGTACAGCGGGTCTACTTCCAGTTCCGGCATAAATGCGAGCAGTGGTTCCGATAGAATTTTTGCGGTAGGTTCAGTCACGTAGCAACATTTTTCGTATTTTGTATGTTGTTTAGTATCCAAATTCGATTTGGAAAGCCATGATTGCATGCCTAAGAAGCTTTCGCAGATTATAGTTAAAAGTTGTAAATATCCTTATCAGTCATATTTCGAAGCACGGAACCATTTAAGATGGCAATTTCGGTAGTAAAATTTTGCATAATTTTGCAAATTTTATCTGTTTAGTGCGTTTTAGTTATACTTTTGTCATTTTCAGGAAAGAATTTTCAAAGTTTCGCAGAAAATTAGCGTAACACCAAACAAATTAACAACATATGCAGATATAAGCTAAACTTATCTAATTAACCGTCATTTTTACTACCTAATTTCGCATAAACATCCGGCTCCGGGTGAATTTAATCCACCCCTCAGTTGTTGGCAGAAAAAACATTTTTAAAACGTATATGCTTCAATATCCGCTTTCCGTTTCCGTTTTATTTTGATCACTATCCGTTTTCATTTGCACTGCAAAAAATGGTGAGTCAAATTGACTCTCTCCGCAATAGGCTCTACGGGACTACACAAATTGAGTCAAATTCGACTCAGCCAGAGTCAAACATGCGACTCAGTGAATCGAATTTGACTCTGCCGGAGTCGAATTTTGACTCGGTTTGTGTAGTCCCGTAGAGCCTATTTCGGAGAGAGTCAATTTGACTCACCATTTTTTGCTGTGTGCGTTCTTTTTTTACTATCCGTTTAAGACACCCTATGATTATAATCTGTCGGAACTTTTTTATATAAAAACTTTTGTGCAAAACAAACTTAAAAATCCTCGCTCTGCTGATTTCAATCGGCAGTTTATTACGTCACAGAGATAACAGCATAGATTCGACCAGAAATACCAAAATATAAATGAGCACAACAGCTATAAACTAAAACATATAAAACCCTTTATCGACAGAATTTATTTTCACAAATTTTAGACATTCCTACGTTATGTTCCAACACCAGAAATTCAATCAGAAAAACAATTGATTAAAAAATTCGTTCACAACCACTTCACGACATGAGGTATCGCACGAAACTATATAGTCACATTTTATACCTCACAATACACGTAAAATTTCGATTATACTAAAATTTAGCGCTTAGAATTAGTATATACCGCTAATTTTAGTTAGGGCTACGCCATATACACTTTACTGCGTCGAACGCCGCTGCGCTATGCCAGAGGCTCCGGTAGAATTTTTGCCCGAGCTCCCGGCAATTTCGGTAGTAAAATTATGCATATTTTACGAAATTTATCTAAGAGAGTACATAAATAAACCAATTTAAATGATGTCTCGGGTTGAGCTCAGGCGTAAAAATTAGGGAATTTGGTTGAGATTAACTCCCAATTTTGAAGACGACTTCTCTGTCAAATCTCAATACATATGTTTCAAAAATTAACAAACAAGTCTTTTATTTCAGACATATTTGTTTTATATTTCAGACGTATTTATCTTGCAATAATTGTCTTGAATTTCAGAAAATATTTCTTGAATATCAGAAAATGTTTTTGTATGAAGCGCAACCCTTTTACTTATCTATCATGCGACAGAAACTACTACGATTTCATGAAAAAACGTTTGGTTACCATTAAAATGTAAAGTTTTTAACTGGAAACTAGTAGGGAATTGACCAATGTTGAAAATAAACGTAAACGGATAGTGCTTCCAAATACGAAAACGGATATGACTATATACACTATAGAAACTATAGTACAAAAAATTTCATAATTTTTAATTGCATAAATGCTCAAAAGGCCGTTAACAAACGAATACAAACAAAACATGCAATACACACACGATTATATAAACAAAACATAAAGCGATACCAACAAATATAATGGAATGAATATATGCGGCTATTCAAACCTACAGAAAAGCCAACAAAACCCTTATATACCAATAATCTAACTACATCTAATGCTTGGTCCACAATAAGGAGTGACACTGTGGTGGAAAATTTCCAGTCATTCCGACAAATAAATTTATAAAATATTTTATTTCAGTTTGCAAACTGAATTTTATAATTTTTGATAAAATTTATCACAAGTGTACAGGAATTGAATCGCGTTTGATTTTACACAGTCTGGACATGAATTAAACTGTAGAAACATATCCAAAATTTGCGAGTTTATGTGCAATAAATTTTTAGAGTTTCTACGAATTTAAATATTTACAGAACGATCAAATTGGTGTTGAGATGGGTACGTTTTATTTTAGTATACCAGTTTGCAAATCGACAATAGCCAATATTACACATATGCAGACTGAATGGCGCTACATAGCGAATCTACTGGAATGGAATTGAAGTTGAGTTTGAAATAACACTTTTGAAACACTGATTTCACCTAATTTGACAGAAGTAAGCTGAACTCATCAAAACTTTATAGTTGTGGTTATGATATAAGTTATTGACAAATGTTTTTCAGGGAAAGATGCGTATGGAATTGACAGAAATTTTATATCTTGTTTCTTAAATCTTATTAAATACTCAGTTTTATTTTTATTCAATTCCAGGTATTTCAATATAAAGTTTAATCGATTTTAATTTGCCTCAACTTGAAATAAGATATAATTAATGCAGTGAGGATATGAATGTGTGTAACCTTGGCATAGTCTGAAATGGAATATATGTAATTTAACCGTAGTCTGTAATGGATTTTAATAACGATGTCAATTGTCAGGAATCTAACTACATTCATTTTAACGCAGTCTGGAATGGAAATATTTTTCAAAACGCAAATCGTAACAATCGTTAAATTTCCCCTTTAATTTATATTGCAGTTTTAATTTTGCAATTAAAAATTTTTTGATATTATAAAATCGTGTAAAATTTTAGAATAAAATTTTACGTAGTCTGGAATTGAACTAGAAAAAATTGCTCAGCACTTGAGCAGCATGGGATATGCTTCATATTCCTATTAAAAGGATAGTAACTAGACCAACACATTCGTTCGATGTAACCTGGAAAAATATTAAGAAACAATGGCGTCCAAAATCATGTTGACTATTAATTCTTCTGAAACATATTGCGGAGAGCAAATCTATTTTTATGTTGAAAGTTTTTGCGGATTTATTATACATTTTAAGAAATTTCTTAGATAATAGCAGGGTTACAGAGACATGGCTGACGTATAATGATCTTGCTTTTGCCAGATTAATCGATGCTGCCAGAATACGGTGAGAATTTTGATCCTCTAGTCGCGACTATGCAGTGAAACAAATAACTTAGCAGGGAAATGCGCATTTATAGATTTCTACTTGTAAACTTGTTTGTTTGTCAATAAGGTTAAAAGGCGGGTAAAGTCAAGAGTCGTTTTTAAAGCATCAATTGTGAGTCATTTTGTGACGCCTTGTTTAATAAAGTATCTTACAAAATTGGTCATCAGTACTCTAACTCCCCAATTATGTCGCCATGCAGTGTTCTTGTGGAATTCAATTAACTATGTTAATAGAGAGCCCAAGGTGAGTTTAGTACGTTCGTGTAGAAAACTTCAATACACATTTAAAGCAAAACATTTGTTTCTTATAAAAGAAAATTACAAACATTTTGCTATCCGCAATATGTTTCAGAGGAATTAATAGTCAACATGATTTTGGACGCCATTGTTTCTTAATATTTTTCCAGGTTACATCGAACGAATGTGTTGGTCTAGTTACTATCCTTTTAATAGGAATATGAAGCATATCCCATGCTGCTCAAGTGCTGAGCAATTTTTTCTAGTTTCAACCGCTTTACCAAGCTGCTGATTAATCCATCAATCCGAACTATGAAAAGTGAGAAGACTGATTAAACTAAATACGGAGTTTCAAAAAATCGTTTGCATGACAGAAACTTTTATCCTGAAAACAAGCGCCTAACCAACGTATTTGTATAAAACCAAGCATTGGGGTGTAACCAACCGTTGGGGTGAAACCAACCGTTGGGGTGAAACCAACCGTTGGGGGGAAACCAACCGTTGGGGTGAAACCAACCGTTGGGGTGAAACCAACCGTTGGGGGAAACCAACCGTTGGGGTGAAACCAACCGTTGGGGGAAACCAACCGTTGGGGTGAAACCAACCGTTGGGGTGAAACCAACCGTTGGAGAAACCAACCGTTGGGGTGAAACCAACCGTTGGGATGAAACCAACCGTTGGGGTGAAACCAACCGTTGGGGTGAAACCAACCGTTGGGGTGAAACCAACCGTTGGGGTGAAACCAACCGTTGGGGTGAAACCAACCGTTGGGGTGAAACCAACCGTTGGGGTGTAACCAACCGTTGGGGTGTAACCAACCGTTGGGGTGAAACCAACCGTTGGGGTGAAACCAACCGTTGGGGGGAAACCAACCGTTGGGGTGAAACCAACCGTTGGGGTGAAACCAACCGTTGGGGGAAACCAACCGTTGGGGTGAAACCAACCGCTGGAGCGAAACCAACCGTTGGGGGGAAACCAACCGTTGGGGTGAAACCAACCGTTGGGGTGAAACCAACCGTTGGGGGAAACCAACCGTTGGGGTGAAACCAACCGTTGGGATGAAACCAACCGTTGGGGTGAAACCAACCGTTGGGGTGAAACCAACCGTTGGGGTGAAACCAACCGTTGGGGTGAAACCAACCGTTGGGGTGAAACCAACCGTTGGGGTGAAACCAACCGTTGGGGGGAAACCAACCGTTGGGGGGAAACCAACCGTTGGGGGGAAACCAACCGTTGGGGAAAACCAACCGTTGGGGGGAAACCAACCGTTGCGGGAAAACCAACCGCTGGGGGAAACCAACCGTTGGGGGAAACCAACCGTTGGGGGGAAACCAACCGTTGGGGTGAAACCAACCGTTGGGGTTAAACTAACCGTTGGGGTGAACCCGACCGTAAAGCCCTATAAAGTGTACCTATAAAGTTATAATCGTATAAAATTACTTAGCTAACGGGTAAAAAGTGCTGAACCAAAATGGAAAATTTCGTGCACTTTCTGGTAGGAGTTTTTTGACCGTAACTACTGAAGACCACGTTCGTTTAGCAAATCCTTTGGCACAGATATTCCCGACGGAAAAGGATATCAGTGTACAAAATTTAAACGAACTAGGTCTGATGTTACCTGAGTACCAACATGCAAACTAAACTGAAAATACGCACTTGAGAAGCGCGAACCATATATATGAACACTATCGTGTTCATATGATTTAATACTTGTAATGTAATTTAAAGTCAGTTTGCAAACTGATTTATGTTTTTCTTAGTTTGCAAACTGATTTATGTTTTTCTTAGTTTGCAAACTATTATGTTACTGCAATTTATTCCTGGCTACGCAAACAAATACGATTCAATTACCCGGAATTGAATATTGTTTAAAATTATATTTTCAAACTGAACTCCATTTTCCACCACTGTGTCACTGCTTATTGTGGACCCTGCATAAGTTACAGCATACCTTTAAATATCACTAATAACAGTAGTTGATGCATTTGTACTATTTCTAACGCACAAAATACCAAGCTATAATACTAAAATACAAACATCCATTCAAAACAAAATAATAAAACAAACGCAAATAACGCTGAAGCCCAAAAATCAAACCAGGATTATTAAAAGTGCGTAGTCGGAGGCAGGTATCGACCAGATATCCGGTCCGGTTCTGGTTTAATATCCGACAAAATCTGACATCCGTATCCGGTTTCGGTATCCGGTGTAAACCTACCGGATATGTGTGGTTGTGGTTCAAAATATCATAAAACTGTTTATTGCACGTCAAAATACTAGATATTTTGAAGCGAGTGCATTTCCGAGCGATTCATGAATGGACACTGGCATGGAATAAAAAATCCAAACTGAAAAT
The DNA here is from genome assembly GCA_030248215.1 of Enoplolaimus lenunculus. NCBI lineage: Eukaryota > Metazoa > Nematoda > Enoplea > Enoplida > Thoracostomopsidae > Enoplolaimus > Enoplolaimus lenunculus. The sequence continues at coordinate 529,551 of JASANG010000424.1, read as the reverse complement.
TAATCTTAAATCCATAAATACATATTTTTGTGCACAACTCAAATACTTCCAACAGTGTACAAATTTAAATCCTGTATCCGGTTATTAACATCCGGCTCCGGTTCCGGTACAAAATTCACTATCCGGCTCCGGTAAAATAAATATCCGGTCGATAAGTGACACGCAAGGCGGTACCGAACCAACGACTTGAAGCCAATACGGATCCTTTGTGACGATTTTTAGAATCCAAATCGAGAGTTCAAAAAATACCCTCATACACTAAAGTATCGTTTAAAATTGAACCGTAGCCATTTGACAAGCCGACTGAGCAATAAATCGCAACCAATAGAAACATGTAGATTTTGAACTATTGCAACCCAATTTCATTGAAACTCATGCGTTAAGCTTCAAAATTTAAACGTTAAAACTGTCTGAAAAATTATCCCGTTTGCTCAACTCAATTTCACAAGCACACGCAAGACAGTTTTCGCGAACTTTCTTGCTGCAGTCGGCTTTTTCATCAACGAATATAATGTCGACCCTTTAAATATCGACGAAATTAAAACCGAATCTGAACTTTTGTTGCCACTCTGCTATATGCTATAAATTGTTAATTATGATAATGCAGGTTTTAGTATATGATCCGATTCACACGTGCAAGTTTTTGCTGCGAGAACTTGTAGCTGCAAATTGCACGTATAACTTGCATTTTTTATCAGCCAATGAGAAAGCGGCTGCAATAATTCAATGAACTTGCATGGTTATTCACACATGTGAACTACATTCCTAGCCATGAATTTTAATGAATTATTTCCAGCTGTAAGTTTTTCCAACGGGATTTTTGATAAAACTTGCAAGTGCACGTTGCAGCTGCAAGTTCTCGCAGCAAAAACTTGCACGTGTGTATACGGCTTAACTATATTTCTGAAGTACTACGTTTTGCTTTTTGAAATGTAAATAGCTTATTTCACTAAACAGACATTGTACGTACTGAAACAGAGCCAAATTCGTATTTCGACTAAAATCACAGTCAGAAGCAAACCTAACATCCAATTTATACAATACGTCTCGGACAATAATTGTGAATCTGAACCTACGAATAAATGTAATTATAAGCCTAAACATAAATTTAAACCTAAACTAAAGCTTAAATGTAAATAATTGTTGAACTTAAGCTAAAGATTAGGGGTTACTGCTCGCAATATTGTTCGGAACGTGTTCTACTCAAGAGCAAACGAAATTTAATTGTTTTCATAGATATATATCGCTACGTTGCATAACAACAAAAATTTAGCATTTCCAAATTTGTTAACTTAATTAATTTTGTTTTTAACAAAGTTGGCAAATGCTAACCATTTATCGTCAGCGACAGACTTACTACAAATTGTGCTAGCCCCTTGGCAAGAGTTAACATACTGTTCCGCCAAAGTGCTAAAACCTTCGCGCGCAAGTGCTTCATAGTCTGACAACAATCCAGCGAGCGCCGAATCCAGAGCGACATTAAAATCATTCCCAGTCCCTGAGTATATTTTAATCAGTCCTGAATCACCAGTCCTAGCGAACTTAAGTTCTATCTTAGATGTATTACGATCATCATTCTGGCTTCCTCCACCAAAACTGTCGACTTCGAATTTAAATTCTTCCCTGTGACCCTCTTTGAACTGCAAAATTAGCTCGGCCGGCGACAATTTATCCGAACTATTGGTGAAACATTTCAAAAATTCGTCGATCACAGAATCATGTCTATCGTTTCCGGTTTCCAGAATACAACTCTCCTCACATCCTTTATCCTCAGACATAGCACCACTAAACTGTCTTCTTTCCCCATCGTCATTTTCGTAGACCTCCTCAAACGTAGAAAGTTTCCCATTTCCTTTAAGGGAAGGGCTGGTTTTCTGACCGATAGCCGAATTAAGCCCGCTCTCAACCAAGCCAAATCCACTCAAATCACAATCAATCATTAACGATCGTTGCGTTTCGTTTGAGCTCGCAGCCGAAATCCTACCCTTAGAAGCATCCTCAGGCATATTAGTGTCATGAAATTTACGCATTTGACATTGACCAACGTCAGTTTGAATCGTTCCCTTATTATCAGGGTTTTTATACTGCTTGGCACAGTTTCTACTTTGATCCTTCAGGTCGTCGTCGTTGCTATGCTCGCTGTCATAGTCCAAATTGTCATAAGCGTCTTTAACGTCATTTCGATCATTCAGGTCATTTCCATCGAATACATCATCTCGATCGATAACGTCAGTGTTGTCCATGACATCATTTCGATCGATTACGTCATCAATTATATCATTTTTAATGATGACATTATTTAGATCAATGACGGTACTTCGACTGATGACATCATCTGGATCAGTGACACCATTCTTGTTGATTACGTCATCGACCGTCGTCATTTTTTTACGCTCATCATAGTCGTCGTCGGAAAACCCTTCAAAATCACCCGAATGACGCGTAACAGCGTCGTTGTCATCACTGAAACATTGTCGCTCCTCGTCGACGATTTGTTTGCCTACGTCGTTGCTGTCGATCATTGTGGTTTCGTTTTGATACTCGTCATAGTCGTTGTCGACCAAACTTATGTCTGGCGGGCTTGGCAAGTCGCCAAAAGAGTCATCTAAGCCATTGTTGTTTTTGCTGTTGCTGCTGAAGTTGTTTTTGTTGTTGTTCTTGTTTTTGTTGTTGTTGCTTTTGTTATTGTTCGTGTTGTTGTTGTTGTTGTTGTTGTTGTTGTTGTTGTTGTTGTTGTTGTTGCTGCTGTTATTGTTATTGTTGTTGTTGTGGTTGTTGTTGCTGTTGCTGCTGCTGCTGCTGTTGTTGTTGTTGCTGACGTGGCTGTTATGGTTCTGTGCTACTATACCACAAGGCTTGTTATTTTGTTTTGACTCTGCTTGATTATTTTGATTGATTGAATCCGATTCGAATTCAGAATTTTGTTCATCATTCGGTTCGTCTTGAAGGCATACAGCACTAACTTTAGTGTTGACATTATTATTATTATTATTATTATTATTATTATTATTATTATTGTTGTTGTTGTTGATGGTATTGTTGTTGTTGTTGTTGTTGTCATTGTTTTTGTTGTTCGGGTTGCTGTTGTTTTTGCTGTTGCTGTCATGGCAGTTGAGCTTGTTTTGCCCGTAATTGTTATTGTTGCTGATGGCGTCGCTCTTGGGTTGCGTGCAAATTTTCGTTGAAAAATCAAGTCGTTTAGCAAGTTGGGCTGATATTTTCGATCCTGTTGTAACTTGAGTTTTCGAACCACCTTTATCATTTGGCGCAGATGGGAAACAAGCTTGATTTTGACCATGGCTGCAATCGAAATGAGAGGCGCCAGGCAATTCTCCAGCCCAATAGTCAACACTTGCCGAAATATCACCCTGGTTCTTTGTATCCCGATATACTCGAGGATCCTTCATGAAATTAGTAGACATTTGCTCGTGATCAGGTTTAATCTGGTTAGATACAGGCTGTCGGAAACCAGAAGGCTCAAGTCGATACTGAAAACCAGTTGGTATTCTAACTGGCCAAGGGCTGCGAATGTCGCCATGGGTAGCACCGCCTAACGAACCTCGATTTCTGTGATAAGGCACACCGGATTGTGGCCTCATCCGCCTTGGATCAAAAAATGCTCGAGCTTCTAATTGCTGAGACCATCCATGCGAATCAAAATTTGGCTGGAAACGTGAAAACCCTCTCGCAGGGTGGCACTGAGGTCCAAATCTAGGCGGTAGTAGTATTGTAAGAGCTTTAGTCCTATCCTGTGGCATTCTTGCCGGCGGCGCAACGTGATTGAAGTATCCAGTATACCTAGGCCGGTTCGAGATACCATGAAATTCACCAAACGCTGGAGTGTGATGCCTTGCTGAGTCATGGAGAGCTCTAGGCAAGCAGAAATCATCAAACGAACGACTAGAAACTGAAGGCTCAAGCCTGGAATGTACCGGCGCTCGCGATCTATCGTCATAAACTGCATCTTTAGGAATTTTTAGAGACTGGTGATCGTTATACGCGGAAACGGGTTCCCCATACGCGCAGACGGAGTTCTGAAATGCATTTGACCCACATCCAGCAGAAGCAAAGTCCACCAGACTGGTCTGAATATTCGCCTTAGGGGGTCTAGGATACGCTGTGTAGGCTCCATGAACCGAAGTTGCAAACTTGCTTTCAGACAGTCCTTGTCTATCATAACTGAGATTATTGCTACTAAAATTTTGTTTTCCTTGAACTTGCCCCATATCACTTCGAAATGGATTTCCATATTTTTCCAGTGACTCATTAGGTTGAGGTATAGTTGTCTTTGGTCCGTCCTTAGAATCTACAGTCTCCCTAGCATTCACCAATGGTTCAAAATTGCCACTTGAAGCTGGTTGGTTCGCTACCTGACACCTGCTGTGGATTTCATTATTCGTTTTGACAAATTCATCAATAATAACTACATCGTTATCATCACTATCGGAATTTGCGAAAAGATCCACCATTTCTACCTCAAGAGGCCGCCTATTATGGCTACCTGAAAATTTGCGCAATTCCGACGTTCCACAAGCGGCACTATTCTCAGAAGCCTTAGCGATTTCAAGAGAACTGCATTCAGAAGTCACACAATCCTTATTCTTAGTATTGTCCGGGACCCACCTAACTGTTTCAGCACCCAGATTAGCTCCTTCAGCGCTCTGTTCCCCTAAACAGCCTTCCATTCCGATGTTATATTCATGCGCAGCTAACCCTACGGTACTTGGCATTGAAAGTTTTCTGATAGCCGCCCGCAGCTTAGCAATCGTTGAACCAAACAGCTGATCAGGATTATATCCTTTGACAGTTTCTGACACTGATCCAATATTTCTCTGAGAAACCGCTGGCTCTTCCGCAATTCCGGTCAACTCAATATAATTAGAACAACTTGATGCTGCGTTGGCAGCTATGTCATCACGACTGGTATAGCAACCGCTATCATTTGGCGTTACACCAAGATCGATCATCTCGTTGCTATCCGACCTGCTCCGTTGACCAGAGAAGCATGATTTCGACGGCGGTGATGATAAATGCTCGTTGTGCTGTTTTGGATCAAAGAACAAATCACTAGGCCGATGCGTTTCCACATTTGCTGAAGTGTTTTCTTGAGACTCCATGGCTGTCCCTGAAAGTTGACTGGTCAAGGATTGACAATTTTGATCATTTATGTTACTCGAATGGTTCTTATTTTCATTTGAAATTTCCAAGACATTTTGGTTGCCTCGGTCGTTTTCGACGTTTCCATTCACTTCCACAGGTGTGATTTCGCCGTCCAAACCCTTCTCGCCGGTCATATTCTGTTCTCCGCCGGATCTAATCTCCGAACGCTTATCTTCCTGCGACGAGTTAGCGGCTTTAAACGGAGTTGCATTATTGAATGCATAAGCTCCAACCGATTGCTTAGCAAGCTCGCTTGACTTTTTCACACACTTCGATGTTTTTACCCGTTTCCTTTGGTGCTCATATTGCTGCTCCTCAAAAATACTGTGAATTATCTGACTAAAGCGTCGCTTTCTTTGCTCTAACTCGTCCTTTAGCTGTTCTACGGTCAGCTTAGCCTTCTTTTCCGTACTTGCCAGCTTCTTATCAAGTTTTTCGCTTAAAATTTGATCCCTTTCAGTCGTTCCATTGGTAGCTGCGTTCAAATGATCAGAACGTTTTCCCAAGGTATCACTACCTTCTGGATCGCGGGCTTCACCATATGAATTCGCACCAGTTATGTCACAAAGGGATACGCTTGGCCGGATTTCTGTCTCAATGTCAGTTTTGGAAACAGAAAACAATTTTTCAATTGTCGAACAAATGCGATCAATGCGTTTGATACGTTCGCTGACAGCGGATATGTCTTGTTTGATTAGTACCTGAAAAGTTGATATACAAAATATATACAGATTTACATCTACTCAATGGAATAGAGCGGTCCCAGCGCTAAGAGTTTTACTTAGGCCGGACCAAGACGGTGCCAGAGTTTCAAAACGATTCACAGTTCACAGCTGTGGATGTTCGAGTTTGGTTTATATCCCGGTGGTACAAAGGTTGGGATTCGGTAAAAAATAACTTATTATATTAGTAAAAAATTTTGTTTCAGGTCACAAATCTCAAAACTGAGGTCGGGCAGGAAATATATTACCGTATAAAGTTAAGCGGCTGGATTGCGTTGCTATTCTGAAACAAATTAGATATAACTGAAATATGCAACATGCAAGATTCGCATTCGGCAAATTAGCAATGGATTCGGATTCGGTCAAATCGTGGTTACGATGCCACTCTGGTTCACATGAAACTTGCTGTGTGTCTAAAACTATAAAAAACCTCGCGAGCGAGAAGCTAAGTTACACGTCATTCATTTTGGTATTAAATCTTTTATAACAGCAACAAATCGTTTATTGGCTTATAGATTGGTGGTATGTACCCCCGACAAACCCTGATTAGGCGCCTGAAATTTTCAATTTTATGGTGTAACTAATAGATATATATTAACTTTATATTCACCATAAATCCCACACAGACTCAATGAAAGCAAAAGCTTCAACAGAAAACAGATTTTGAGTAGAAACAACAATGCTTTTAAAACATTTAAGGCCTTGCGTAAACAATTATTCGCATTTATACCGTCTGCGCTATGTTAATAAATTCTCCAGTCTATCCAGTTTGCCCGGGACCAAAAACAACACTATAGCTTTGAATTAGGGTTGTACTGAGGGTGTTTTGAGACAGTGTGATTTGTCTTGAGTCTGTTCGAAGGGTATGGGAACAGTAGCAAAGCGAAAAATAAAGTAAAAAAATAAAGTTTGGCGACGATTTATTAGTTTAATTGTATGAATCTTATTTATTGTCGGTAACGGTTACAACGGAAGACAAGCCCAGACGAGTTTCAGAGATGAGGTATCACCTTTCCGAAACATTCACATGGGCGTGCCACAAGGCTCCATCATATCGCCACTGCTCTTCAACTTCTATGTATCAAATGCGCCAACTCCACCGGCAAACATCAAGCTCGTCTCATACGCGGATGACTTCACGGTGTACACGAGCGGTCACAACAAAGAAGAGCTATCGCGACGATTGAACGATTATATCCCGGAGCTCATCGACTTCTTCGAAAACAAAGGACTGGCGATCTCACCAACAAAATCAACCGTGACCATACTGACGCCTGATCCCAGTGAATTCAAACACCACCCACAGATCATTGTTCATGGGCTGCCGATCCCCCTCGAGCAGAACCCAAAAATCCTGGGCGTGACGCTGGACCCAAAGCTAAAATTCCCCAGGCACACTGAAAACACGTATTCACGAGTCAGACAGCGAATTAACATCCTGAAAGCTCTAGCTGGCTCAACATGGGGTCAGAACAAGGAAACTATGATAATGACGTACAAAGCAGACGGGAGATCGGTGATAAATTATGCTTGCCCGGTCTGGTATCCGAACTGCTCGAAATCACAAGTGCAAAAGCTACAACGCTTACAGAACGATGCCATAAGGACAGCAACGGGTAACCTAAAAATGGCCTCAGAAGACCATCTGCATTCCGAAGCGAAGGTGCTCCCAGTCGCAGACCATAGTGCTATGCTGACGTGCCAATATTACGCTCAGTGCTGCCTTCAAAGTCACCCATGCCATCATGTGACAGAGCAAAGACCAAGACAAAGAAGAAAGAAAAACACATTGAGATCGTTCACTCAAGATGCTATCGGCTCACCAACACCAGATCAGTTATCAAAGTCCGAAATCAAGGCGCGGATATCCGAAATCCATACAACAACAGTAGCAGTGGTCAAATCAAAATACCTCAATCAGGTTGTACTGGGAGGGTACCCACCACCTCCAATCGACGTCTCAGAAATGAAACTGGACCGAGCCAAGCGTTCAAAGATAACACAATTACGATCGGGATACTCCTTCCTGCTGCACAGCTACCGGCACAGGATTGATGCAACAATCCCAGACAAATGTCCGAACTGCGGGTCTACACCACACAACACCATACATCTCTTCAACTGCAATGCAAAACCCACAACGCTGATACCTGAGGACCTATGGCGAAAACCGGTCGAGGTCGCTCAATTTCTTGATCTATAACCGCTCTGCTGGACGACACTGACGGCCACGACAACAACAACAACAACAATTGACCGAGACCGAGACCAAAAGTCTCGGTCTCGGTAGGTTGGGTTTCGGTCTCGGTCTATCTTTTTTACCGAAGCCGTCCATCCCTGATCAGCATACGATTAAATAACTTCTGTTACAGTGTGCACTGTGTAGAATGTTGCTATACGTACTCCACATATCAACTAAAAAGCCTATCTCCCTGGCTGTACATAAAGAACAGAAACAACTCTTAAAAAATTTCAACCCAACAAATAATGAATCCAACCTGAAGTTGAGCGTTATTTTGAATCGCAGTTACAAACTCTTGAAGCTGATTTGAACCACACTGTTCGTTTGATTGAGCATTCGAAAGACATCGCTTTAATTTGACAGCATTGCGTTGCAAATGACGTAGTTTATCTTGTAAGTTCTGAAACTCCGAAACATCTATGTATGCACAATGCCATTTTCAACACAAGATATGTGAGAAAGGCTAGCATTCTCAAATGTGTGCAGCGCCTATCACTAGATTTCGATTACAATCATGTTTAAATTTTATATAGTACAGTTAATAAAAAGCTTTCTGCTGCAACTGTGAAACTTTAGGAGGCTCCCGGAAGTTCATCACTGTTTTAAGCTCATGGTTAAATTATAAAGTATACTACACATATACAACAAAATTTAATGGGTGTTCAAAATAAAAACACTTTATCCAGACTCTGCCTAACTTATGGTATATGTGTCGAATATTTCACCGGTCCAACTACTTCCAGTGCCATTAAACATACAGCCAGCGTACTAATAACATGCATACCTAAACTAACGCCAAACCAATCTGAATTAGTTATGTGAAGCCCGCAGAGCCAACAGAAAATTACAAAATCAAATTATCTGAAAAACACTGTAGAGGTCCACATTGATATTTGCATACGTATACGTTAAACTTAGCCCGCTGAGGAGTTTTTATCCGGAGGCAGAATTGTTTGTATTATTAGTAGTCTGTGGAAGTTTCATTAAACGACAGTGGTAAATCTTGCTCTGTAATCATCTTAACACCTAATGAGCCCTAAATTATCTGATTCAGTATACTTTAATTACGCCAAAAGCCTCGATCAAAAAGTCTGCTGAACACAAGATTAGACTTACAAGCTTACGAGGTTTCAAAATCGCCATATCCCTACGCTTCAGCTGAAGTATTCCGTTAGTTGTGTACGCCAACAGTTGTCGGGATAATCTGGAAATTATAAATTCTAGATAATATATAGTATACAAATAAACATGCAATCGCACAAATATATGTCGCTCCTTAGCACCAATTTAAACTAATTGGCAGTTGTGCCGTCCGTAACTACAGACAGTTATAATTCAAAACAAACCAAACAACAACTAATTGACGGAAAATAAACTTTCAACTAATTGTATTTCAATATATGTACGTAGTGGCGAAATTTGTACCCTTTTATCGAGTATTTAAGTCACAAACTTAAGTAAATACTTAACTTTTTGGGCAAAAAATGCAAAGGGTCAGCGTCATCGCAAGAAAGCCATAGTTTCCCTTTATGCTAAAGATGTTCCATGAATCTACAATCTCAACTGAACTATGCCAAAACTGTTTAGTACGCAATTCATTAAACTAGGTGAGTATACTAAAGTATTTAGTTAACTTAAGTACGCTTCCAGAAACGGTAAATTATTTGAGTAATTGCTTAGTAAATACTTAAGTGCACTTAATAAAGGTACCAGAAACCCAGCACTTATATTTGGCAACACCAATAGACATACGCAAACTCTCCCATATTAGTGCTACGTATGAGAGTTCCGTTTTCACTCGAGGCCGCAAAAAGAGTAGATTAAGGCCATAAACTAATCTTTATGGTTTTGCGTATGCTTAGTTCAGAGCTAAGCATAAGCTTGCGTTAACATTGCTCTCCTAAACATAACATTGACCAACATGCCAATACGATATCATTACACAATATTTACATACGAATCCCAAACTTACCCGTCATTGTTCACAAGTCTATCTGTTTGCTTGTCGTCGTGACCTTCGTGCAATGAAATCCCAAACTGTGAACACGAAGTTTTAAATGACTGTTTCGCTAGCGTATCGAGCAAACACGGCAAATTTTCGTTGAAAACTAAACATTGCCAAGTTGAAAAATTACCCTAACATTAAACTCACCACAGGTCCCCTAACGGATGGGAACAACGGTGTGAACGAAAGGGAGAGGGCAGGCCTCAAGAAATGAAAGTCTGGCTACGAAAATCGGAAACACTGTTATCTAATATCCTTAGAATGCATTGTGGTATCACTTTGCCACAGCTGAGAGAGGTAACTCCGACGAACCCATTGCACTCGCCCAAACTTACCTCTAGTAGGACAACTGCGAGGACTTGAAAACACGGAAGAATCAGTTACTGAAGTTCCCTGCGTGTCTTGTACAATTCGGTTGAGCTCGCTCTGAATGCTACTAAAATTTGGACTGGTGGTTTCCATAGCAAACGTCTTAGAGTAGCAACAATCATGTAATCACATTATTAGTCAATTTTTGTAGTTTTAGTTGTAACACTGTGAATGATGTCACAGAAAACTTTGTGTACAAAACACTATAACCCAGTAAGTATTTCCGTAGCAAGTGTCGCAACCCTGACCTGTATCCGGTTGCGCACGTAAATAAGGGCAAGCAAAACCGTGCCGCCGCTATGTGAACACCTCAATCGGTACCTGGCAAGTTCAACACTGGCAAGATGGCTCCATCACCGCCAACTGCAACTGTCTCCAGGCAAATCAACGGCAACCACATTCACAACATTCTCGCACGAAGTTAACAAGGCACAGCCAATCACAGCCAATGGGTCCCCCATCCCCACCACATCAAAACCAAGGCAACTAGGCATCACCCTTGACAGCATGTTCACGTTCATTACACATCATGCAACCAAAGTCGCTGATGCCCTAAGTAACGCAATCATGCGTGCTGTTGCAGGCTCACTTGGGAAAGGGATTGAAACTTTTGTTGTGTGTTTCCCCCTGAACTCCTCTGCCTGTGGCCCACAGTCTCGGCATATACACATAAATGCATGCGAAGGGAAATGTATGTAAAGCCAAGAAAGATATACATGTGCACTAAACACAATTAAACAGGCTAATTGAGCCACACAAATTTGTCAAAAGATTCAAAACAGAGATTGAAACTTTTCTACGGGTCTAACGTCGTAAATCCTTCTGTCTACGGCCCGCAGTCACGGCATATATACGTACATATGTAAGTGCACGGGAAGAAATGTATACGTGAAGCCAAAAAAAGTTGTTTCAGCAACCGCGCGCTGTAGTTGCAGTATGAATGCAAAAGAGGCCAAGGTGTCATTCCCAGTGTGGTCTTCACTTAACTTTCGACGAAACTTCAAATAAGGGTCGTTCCTGTAGGTGGTGTGATGTCTTAGTCTTACATTCCTGGAATTCCGGGTTTTCCTTTTTTGTATTATCAAATCATTCTCGCTCACTTTTTCATTTTTTTCAGAGCGTCCGGGGCTATCAGTTCGCTCTCTTTTTCTTACATTTGATTAATTGTGACTCGCGAAATACATAATTTTGTTTCTTTGCTTTCAAAATTCTTCCAAAAAATATCACTTTAACCCCATTTTCTGTATTTTTATGTAATGCAGCATCCACTTTATCTTTTTTCCCTTTGCCACCGAAATTGCCCAGCGCTGGGGTTAATGAGTGGCAAATTTTAAAATTGCCACTCATTAACCCTACCTTACCTTAAATTTCTCTGTTAACCTCACCCTTACACGTGTCACACAAAATTTTGTGACATGTGTTAAGGTCAGGTTAACGCAAATTTCACCGTTATCTATATTCACATATCTACACTGCATAAAATTGTTATGTGTGTAGAATATGTTTGTATAATTAAGACTTTAATTGATCATTAAACTGCACTATGCGTCTTTAGTTTAAAATAAATAGTGACATAGTCGTTAGTATGATGTTATGTCACGTTTGAGTCTTTAAGTCAACAATTTTGCCTGCAAGATGGTAGTTGATGAAGTTCGGTGATACATGCCGTCTTGAGCATGGACGTAGCCAGGATTTTGTGACTGGGATGCTCGGCATAAAAATTGTGGCCCATGTATAGAACAGGGCCGGATCGGTTTCCGGAGGGGCTATAATAAAGTCTACAAAATATTTACCAATTTACACTTTTATTCCATAATTACGTAACTACATAAGTAGGCAACGTTATTACGTTGATTTGTGTTACGAGTTTTATGTATTATTTTCATGTATTGTGTTATGTTTTTTGCTGTTGTATAGACGCCGCGCATGCAAAAACTTTCTAAAAATCAATATTTCTAACAAAATTGTAATCCAATAATCTAAAGAATTTTAAGTTCAAGCTTAAAAATTAATGAAGAGTTGCGCGTTTACAATTTGTGTTTTGCCGGTAGAGTTTATCGTGAATTGTGTGTTATTTTGTCAAAGTTTACCCATTAATAAGTACTACAATAAAGTAAGATTTATCAAAACATTGTAGACTTGGTGTTTGTGAACCTGCTTAAGTTACGTACACGTAGTCTAAAGTTGTAAACGTATATTTACCACTGTGAGTTATTCTATATCACACATGGTGTAATTTTATATAATTTGTGCCTTAAATTTACTGCTTTATTTTCTCATTGCATTTAGCTAGCAAAATTCTGTGCAAAATCGACAGTACGACCAGGAACAAAACTAATATAAATAACGCAAAATCATGCTAAGTTACGAAATACTCCGATGTTCTAAATCAGTAAACGAAGAGTAATTTAGAAACAATCCAAGAAAATTATTTCACAGAACGAATTATATAACTCTGCTTCGGAGCGAAAATGACTAACATTTTGCAACTATGAAAAGACATTGAATGACATACACGAGAGGGCAAAATTACAACGCAATAACGCAAGAATTAGTTTTTATTACAATCAATATTTCATGGCAGCCTCTTTCTCACAAAGATGTTTGCTTTTCTTTATTGTAATAATCTGGGTTTTCCTCCGGAAAAGGAAAATTAGTTCTTTCGCTGGGACAGTTATCTGGCAACAAATAAACTTGAAAATGATATGTACACGCTTATCACACCAATCGTATGTATAGCTCCAACTAGAGTTGCCCCGACGCCAGAACCCCTAGCACTGGGGCTGGACGGGTACCAACCAGACCCATGAATATTCAGTGAGAATATAGGTACGTAAAAAATTTTGTTTTATCAAAATAGCCGTTTATATTGCTAGACAAATGTATTTGATCGCAAAAGATTCGCCTTATGGATAAAGCTTTTTCACAACCGAATCCGAATCCTAACCACAAATTTTTGCCGAATCCAAATCCGAATACACTGTATTGCATGTGCACATAACGGACAAGCATGTCTCACATGCTTACAGCAAGCACAAGTAGTTGAAGCAGTGCCGCAATAGCTCCGTTGCTACGAGTGTTGGCTCGGTTAGCCATGGCTCGAATCCAGCCGTGGTCAATTGTTTTAACTACTTAGCACTAACATAACACTTGCATAATTATCCAAAGACCGCGCAACCATACACGAGTGCGACGAAACGCAAATAATTTCGCTAGTTTCCTCAGTAGTCAAATTTGATATCAAAGAATTTTGAATATATAACGCATGACCCATGGCGAGTCTTCACGGCGTCTTTGGCTTGTCATTTTTAGGCCACATTTTAGCACAACACATTTCCTAGCTACGTAATAAACATACATTTTATTCTTGTCCTAGAAAGCCTTGCATTAGATTCCACTTCTTAGACATCAATCCGGATGTTCCCTTACATTGTGTGTACAAGTATAAAACCATACGCATATATTTCAATTGTTATAAGTAATACTGTCAGGACGCATGTATTGGAAACAGCATACACATTTAAATATCGGTTCAGTACCGCCATGAAAACACCTTCTCAACCGCTGATTAAAAAACATTTTAATTACGGGGCATTTTTGAACAACCAAAGTATGTTTTGTTATTTTTTGCATTAACCCGCGTTTTTTTAAATTTGAAGCGGTCTTTGTGTATTAACTGTATGAAACAAAAGTAGAAATATCTAATTTCTTAACCATGTATGAGCTTTTGCCTACGGTTCTTTTACATAAGCGACTGTTATAATTACTGATATATTTTATTGTGGAATAAATGTTTATCTTTGAGATACGGTTGATGCGCTACGCACTGGTTTCGGTTTTTACCTCTGGTTCCAGTTTTAAAATATACAAGCAGAAATGCATGTACTGTCGCTCGGCTGGGTTGTTGCTGCACATGACAGGTCGAATTTTAAGCCAGGTGCTGATTTATTATGCAGACCGCACATATGAACGATAAAACAGAGCGGCAACGTAGAGTTGGGTTTATCGCCTTCAGTACCTCTGGGAACCTGGCCAAATTAGCGGCTCCAAGACAGAGAAATTGTCGATCCACTATGAACAGCGGGAGAAAATTTTATTCTGTTTTCATGCGATTCTACATGAACGATACTTGAAAATAAAAATGGGCAACTAGGGCTGGAGCAGCCACCAACATACCATCATTTGGGAGGCAGCCAAAAAAGGGTCCTATACCCTAATCAATTTTTAAACAAAAACCTGAAAATTATTTTCTATCACCGCAAGAGGCTCCCATTTCGGTATTTCGATATGGCTACCCAAACCTGTTCTGGCACTGTGGGCAGCATAAAAAGCAGCAATTCTGACGAAAGATATTTGCTTATAATACTTTCCTTAGACGACACAATCCTAGTAAAATTGACAACACTGAGAGGGTCACGTAATTTAAGTGGTGTCTAAAACACTCTATATAAGTGAACTGAAAAGAGGCTTGGTTGTACCTTTCCCGGGGCTCCTATGTTGAGTCTTATATCATTCAGAATTTATTTTAATATTATAGGTACAAGAATCAAACCGTCCAATTTACAGCCGTGCTGTTGTTTTGCCGTGATGGTTCATTTTTTAAAATTTGCGCAGAATATTGTCTTGCTTTGGCCAGACTTCCTGCAACCTGCTACGGTACAATGTTTGGTACAAATTTTGGGGCTCAAAATTTTAGCGTCGTATATGCCAAAAATAAGGTTTATATGACACCTTATTTGCGCATACGAATTGTGACCTAGTAAACATTTGGTTTAAAAATAACTGCGCTCGTCATCTGGCGTGAACGCTATGTTATTTCGCGTTTGAATTGTTTAATGGGATAACTGATATAGATTTGTATCGCGTCTATAACATAGCTACATTAATGACGAAAAAGTGTTTGTATGTATTTTTCGTTGTTGTTTTGTTATTGCACTTTGTTATTGAAGGATATCAAATGCTGCGTCGTAATCTAGCTTAGCAAACTGGTGTCTTAACAAATTTTGTGACCGTGCGGATAATTTGTATTGACAAATATAATATTACTTTATGATGTCTATAGGCTGGCAACAATTTTCAAAACGTCGCATGAACAAATTGGCGATGATTTGTGGTTCTGGAAAGCTAAACAATAATCAATTATTGATAAGTTAACTTATAGGAAGCAGTTTAATAATTTTTGTGCAACGTATCGCAAGAAGTTGGATTAAAATAAAAATTTCAAAATTCCAATTAATTGTGGAATCGGAATCGAAACATGATTTAAATCGAAATTGGAATTCCGGTTGAACCCTGCTGGATTCAAACCAGTTACCTTTGACTAACCGGGCCAACAACCTTACCAATTTAGCTATCACGGCACTGCTTCAACATCTTAACTTCAATATTATATTTGTTCAACAGTGTACTGCATAGTTACTGTGCAATGTATGTAAAGTGTGGACTTTTTTCAAATATGCTGTTCGCTCGAGTTTTACATCAGCAACCCAAAGATAATAATACAACAGCATGCATATATATACGCATTTGAAAAATTCTCAGTTTGTTATTCGCCTGTTTAATTTGTAAACTTTTAGGTTACCTTGATTTATTATTTATAGTTTTAAATTCAATCAGCCTATCATCATTCCTTCCCAATTTGAATTTGTGTCTAATCGCCATACCCAGGGTCAGCTGTTTGTTTACGGGTTGCGACCGCAATTTGGGTATAAGTACTCTAACCCATCGCTGCTAGAACTGGCAGGTAACTAACAAATCATAATTGTGTTATTACGTATATATTGTAGTTCATGCAGCGAACTTTTCTAATAACACTCGTAGTATTAAATAGATATATCAGAATTGGTTAAATTGGAATATCGAAATAAAAATCGGCATTGTTAAATATGTACGTACGGATACTTTTGCGTTAATCTTAGATTTCCGATAATGCGTAATTGTTGTGCGACATTTGCAGGCTGCTTAGTATTTATGTGAATAACTTACACGAAAGCTAAACTTGTTAATGCAGTTGTTTATTTGTTGTTTATTTGTTTCAGACAATCGTCACCTTATACCACCATAACCCGATCCGCAACCGTATCTTCCCCTATCCCTGACCGAAGACTTCACGAGATTCCCCCTGAATTCCCACTTAAACATTCTCAATTGTAAATTGAAACGTCGCTTATACTTTCCCCTCCGTTAGACTCCTGCGTCAGCTGTCTAGACAATAGTGTTGTATCTATAATACTTCGCTTGCGTTCCGCGGTCTACAACATCACTTACTACCCAACAGCGCCTATCTATATATTTTCCAGTTAGCTACTGTTCATTAATTGTACCACGGCTCTTATAGTTAAGTGTGACTGCATCGCTAGTGCTTGTACACGTCCTCCCTCATTTGCCACTCACTATAGACTCCTGTGTTTGTGAAAGCTAGATTTATTTATATACCTGCCGAATTGGAGGCCAGTACCATGTCAACAATAGCATTCATTGATAATCCGGGCGCGACACATGTCGAAATTTTGCCAAACATTGACGATGTCGTGCAGTTGGAGAAAATGTTTGCCTATCATGCGGAAGGTTGTCTCGAGATTGACTGTACTTGTTCTGAAACGAGGTGGTACGTGGAGACTATGGCTCGACGAAAAACGGAGCAAGTAAGTTAAATGGGTGCTAAGTCAATGCCAAGCTTTTTATTTGCGTATACATGTATGTGACTGAGTTGTCTTTTTTGCTATGAATGTGTTTAGTGTCACTTAGCTGTTATAATTCGTACTAGGACATCGCTGGCGCATTCTATCCAAATTTAAAACTATTTGAGACAGTAGCAATTTGTTGCGGTTGTAGTGGAGAATTCACAGTTTTGCATTTTGGTCGAGATAATTTCGGTTAATCTATGACTATGTAAACTTGAAATATCTGAATTCCTATATAGCTAAACTTATTTTTTGCAGTGCAATGACGACGCGTTCTACGTAATGGATGTTGGTCAACTGGTTAAACAGTTTAACACGTGGGCAACTAACTTGCCTCGTGTGAAACCGTTTTACGCTGTTAAATGTAACAACGATCCTGCACTGGTACAAGTTCTTGCCAATTTGGGATGTGGATTCGATTGTGCAAGCAAGGTAGCAGCACTGTATGTGCAAGTTTTGTTGCGAAAATTGTGATGGCAATGTATGTTTTTAGACATTGTTTTGGCTTGTAGCTCAACAGTGCACAATTTCTTGACATTATAGGTACGTACATCATTTTTTGCCTTAATGTTTTGAAGTAGGTAGGTTATATGGAAATTTTCTTAACGTAAACTCTGCGTAAATACTATATATTTTTGTTGCTTTTGCTTTAGCCAGAAATTGCACAAATTCTTGGCATTGGAGTCAGCGCAGACCGTATTGTATACGCCAATCCATGCAAAGGCGCGAGTCATATACGATTTGCCGCTGCCAATAACGTCTCGTTAATGACGTTTGATAGTGCGACAGAGCTGGAAAAAGTGAAACGGAATTATCCGGATGCCAGGTATCAAAAGTCTTTTTATTAAATTTAGGGCTTGTGTTTGGTGTTTTTAACTGTTTGTAGAAGCGGTTGGTTGTTGATGGGCGCTGGGTACATTTCTTAAATGTTTACGCTAAGGGAGTCACATTTTCCACGATGCAAAAGTATTCGAAACTGATGATGGCCAAATATGTGTGTTTCAGTGCTTGGTTTTAACCGCAGACACGCATAACTGAAGATAGGAAAACGTAATTAATTTGTCTGACGTCATTTCAAACCGGAACCGGACAAAAAACTAGTTGCTTGCTTGTAATGTCTGCCAGATATTAATTTCTTAAAAACAATTGTGTTCATATAATTTGTCTCGAGTTGCTGAAGTTTTTGTGGCACAAATATTGTATTGAATGCTTTTCAATTTGAGGATGGTTTTGCGTATCGCAGTGTCGGATCCAACTGCAGTGTGTCAGTTGAATCTAAAATTTGGCGCAGATCCAGTCAACGAAGCGGAACAACTATTGCAGCTGGCAGCTAAAATGGGTATCAGTGTGGTAGGAATCAGGTAAAATTAGAACCAGGGTGGCATCGAATCCACGATATGACCAAATCCGAATCCAAAGCTAATTTACCGAATCGGAATCCGAATCTTGCATGTTACAAATATGAGTTACATATATCTATAATTTATTCCGGAATATCAACGCAATGCCAGCCGCATAACTTCTAAACGTTAGTAAAACAAAAATATTTATTTATATACGTAAAAAGTTATTTGAAATTTTTTAATACATATGTTGCTGAACATTGTCGGATTCAGCTTTCGGATTCCGCTTTTTTACAACCGAATCCGAACCGCAAATTTTTGCCTAATTCCAATCCGAACCTTTGTTGTCACACTGATTTGAACCACTAACCACGTATTGTTAGAGTGTTCAAATTATAGCCGACGCGAAACATTTCTGACATTTGTCGAAAGGTTTAGTTGAAAAAGATCGGACATTTAGAAACATTGAGACACGCTTGAATTTTGAAACTTTTAGTTTTGCCAGAGACGTAATCAATCAGCTGTTACTTTGTGGTGCCAGCAGATTTTCAAATAAGTATATATATGGACTATACAGAACGATATTACGTGAGAAATTTTTCGAATCACTTCGTCTTTTATTATGAGGGACATATGCCTTTGTGCGTGCTCATGTTGCAAACTTCTAGCTTGTACAGTTCGCTTGTTTACAACTGTTACATTTCTAACTGTCGATAACTGTACTACATACTGTTCAGAACATGGCTGATGGTTTTAGCTTTCATGTTGGTTCCGGTTGCCGTGATGCAAGTGCGTTTGCAATTGCCATTGAGCATGCGCGCCGTCTGTTCGATAAAGGAATTGAACTCGGGCACGCGATGACATTGCTTGATTTGGGCGGAGGGTATCCGGGATTCGCCAGCGCCGATATCACGTTCGAAGCGATCGCGCATGTTATCAATGTAGCTCTGAACGAATATTTTCCAGATACAACAGCTGGGCTGGAAATTATCGCTGAGCCTGGACGGTTTTTTTCAGCCGCTGCGTATACGCTGTGCACTAATGTAACTAGTGTAAAACAAGTAGACGCACAGCAGATTGATAAAGGTATATTAAAAACAGGAAGTGATTGTATGTAAAAAAATATTCGTAGTTGGAGTTTGGTTTCTTCGCTGTGTCGCTCTCAGAAATTAAATATAATCCGTTCCGGTATAAACAACTACATTTTCGGTTTTCCGATTACTTTTAAACTTACTCTCATGCGGACCCTCTCGTGAATACATGCATTATACTCTGAAGAACTTGTTCATGGCCGCAATAATTTTTGCAGGAAACACGTTATTTAATGGATTGAAAGTGAAGTAATACTGAATCCTGATAAAGTTAATTATGCTTGCGTATACGGTAGTAACATATGCTCGAAATTAATAGCATTTATTGGTCGCCCAGATCCTTAACTTGGTATAGGAACGTGCACATTTGCAACGGTGAAACACGTACAACAATTTTTAAAATATTACACAGCACGTATGAACATGTCTGAAGTAGGGTGTCAAACGACCCTGAATTCATGTAAAAACACCGATTGTTGTGAAATATATCACAACTATCGTTAAATTTCGCAAATGATTGCAGATGGATTTGAATTGGAATCGGAATCCCGTTTGTACCCTGGTCTAAAATACGTGTCCAATCGCCTTACATTACGTTATTTATTGTTAGATAGTCTTAAATAATAGATGTACGCACTGTCTTTTGTGTATCTGCTTTAGATGCTGGCGCGGACGAAGCCGGATTTATGTATTATTTAAACGATGGAGTTTACGGTTCGTTCAATTGTGTTTTGTACGACCATGTCATTCCAAAAGGATATGCAATGGATAAGGTATATATGTGCTTTTTTTATTGTTTGTTTGGGGTAACCGTCAAAGATATGATAGGAAAAATTTCGACGTGTGTCGCTTCCGGGTTATCAGTGTACGCTATTGTGGACATTGCACTGGCCACTAAAGTAACAGATGATTGCTTTCTTATAACTCACGACAGGTGTTAGATTTGTTAATTTCAGTATTGTCAACACTTTAGTTTCGCCTCTGGTTAGTATTACATCATGAACCTGTTTTGCTAGGTGCTGGACAGCTGACAATCAGGAATACCTTGCTATAAACAGCAGAACGTATCTATCCGGGTACTAATATTTTGTCACTTTCAGACGCAAAGCGTAAACGATTGGAAACTGTGCAGCATTTGGGGTCCAACTTGTGATAGTTTCGATTGTATAATGCCGCAGACAAGACTTCCTGTGCTCGCTGCAGGAGACTGGGTGGTATTTCCGAACATGGGAGCGTACACAATTGCAGCTTATTCCAATTTCAATGGATTCGAACGTCCAGATGTTGTTTATGTTTGCGGTTCGGCTGAATGGTAAATTTAGTTATGGTTTGGGGGTATAAATTAAGTTATGGTTTGGGGGTAAACGAGTAGTGTCAGCAGGTAAGGAGAAACATAATGACTCCGTTCGCTCAATTTCACCGATTTTGAATACGAACTGTGGTCCGTAGTGCCAGATGTGTGAGTAGTTATGACCAAATGCAAGTAACGAAAGTTGTCACTGTACAATGATTGTGTACTAGGATTGATAAAATTTCGTTGTTTTTTCGTTAGCTTCGCTCGTGTTATATCGTTCAACTGGTGCTCATGTATGTGGTGGACGGTTTGGTTAAACCGGGAGCACTTATTAAACCTGAATCGGGGAAGCGGCACTCATGGGTGGAAAGGTTGAGGTCTAGTGGGGCATCCCAACGCTGATATGTAAAACGAATTAGTGAGAGCGTCACTTTAAACTTCCTTTGTGGATTGTACTCACACCGCAGCTATGACTAATAAAGTGTATCTATCAATGACCATGTGATTTTGTTGTAGGAAACAATATCAAATGCTTCTAGCTGGGGGTGACGAAACTGAAAAAAGTGTTCACGAACCGCCGCGTCGTCCGAATTCTGTGGTTTACCCGGTGTGTAACCGAAAGGAAGCGTACGGAAATGGTAGTGAACGAGCTATAAGAGATGCAGCGATGAAAACGATGGAGTGTTTCGGTTTCAGTTTGATTGACGGGTAAGTTGATGAGAAGGTTTTTGCGTTTGTTAAGTTTCGACTCCGTTTCGTAATCATGAACCTGGGACTCCAAGCGGAACTTCCGGTCGAACCCCTTTGGATTTGTTTCAATTAATTGGTAGCAATGTTTTGTTAGCGATGTTCCATGTTTGTACGTCATTCGGTTGCCGCAGGTAATTCGAGTGCTGTACTGCATTCAACAAAATGGCACCAAATCTAATCAAAACGTTATATATAATCTGGTATTGCCCGTCTTTAATCTCGGCCTCAACTAAATAATGTGATTTCCGGCGCCAGTATCATCTTTAATACGGTTATCGCCTGTTATACGCATGTATGTTTACAGTAATTGTCACTTGATTCGAAATGATATACTGGTTTGTTTCAGCTTATCCCGCGTGAATGTGGATAAAAACAACAACAGTTGTGTGGGTGAAGTATGTTATTGCAGCGATATTTTGTCGGTTGTCAGCGAAGATACAAGCAACTTCAGTGACAACCATTCCGTTGTTGAATTTGTTGTTGCGTCTGACTCTGATGTGGCGAGTATTACGAGTAGCGGAGCTGCTTGGTGAAAGCGTTGACGTCGGTTCAAAGCTGGGAATCACAAGGCCCGTTATTAATGTATTATTACTGTTATTATTATTTATTTATTTGTTTGTGTTTGAGTTGGTCTACTGCGTTGACTGTGTGGTAGATAAAGTTGGTGTATACGTCCAATAAAATCAATAAGCTAGGTTACTGTGTTAGACCGTTTTCAAATTCAGATTATCGTAGTGGTTGTAGTGTTATTCCTTCAGAATGAAAAATGCTCCTCTGTACGTATATACGTGAAAAATAATTACTATTATAACGTTAATACAATGACGCTGTTTGCGTCGAGTCGCAGAATGAGACTGTTTTCACGTTATATGAAGCGCATGGCATGTATGTACCGTTCAGTAATATTATCACAGACAGTATCTTTCCGCGATATAGTGGGTGCTCTTACAATTTTTAAAATCTGTCCCTTTTTCTAATATTCGCTCCTTATTTCAATGCTTTGTTTCTTGTTATTCTGAAATCTTATTAGTGTCAATGCTTTCATTTCAAATTTACGGTAGGAGAAAATTCGCAAATGATACTTGAATCAACACACTAATAATAATGTTTGGCATTGGACCTAATGTCATACTATGTTTTGGCCGACGCGGCTAAAATTTAATTGTAAATCTTTTGTTGCAATTCAAGTGGTTTGCTACTCCTTTTGATCTGAAATCGATTGAAATTGTTAGGAAGATTTCTCAAAGAATTTGGTCATATTTGCGGCTCGTGTTTAAAATATAATACAGTGTTATTTATCGTGCAATGACTTTGGCTTTGCCATATGTATACATATATATATGTTATAACTGTCTTTTCGTTTAATGTTTTCAATTTTAAAGTGAGTTATTAATACATAGTTGGTTGGCGTGATACCACATGAAATTCTGTTTCGGCTTCAAGCTCGTTATTCAAATCAAGCGAACGTGATTTTTTTGACTTTTTACAAATAAACAGATAACAATTTACATGATAAGTGAGAGAAAAGGTTTCCGATTTGAAATTTTATATTTATTAAACTGGTTAGTAAATCGGAATAGATATGGTAAGAGAAAGCTCATGTTTTAGTTTCAGGCATCAGTGTATACAGCATTTAGCAATCCGAGATATAGTAAGAGTGGGATGTGGGTAAGGATTATTTTACACGACACTCGCTTTACCTAGGCAAATAAGGATTTTTATATCCGCGAGTTTATTCACGCTAAAAAGATCTACCCACGATCCACCTATTACAGTACCTGAAGTTAAACCAGTATTTTAAAGATCGCTAGTGATTTGCACTAATGAAGTTTTGTGTTTATCACTCCAATAAATTTTACACGTAAAAGCTTTTACACGTGAAAGCTTACTAGAAAAAACCAAAATTCCGAATTTAAGCAAATAAAGAACATAACTTTTGCTTTTTCAACGCTGACTGAGTAGCTTAGTTAACAGCGTATCTGTTATGCCTTAACTGTTAAAGGTTTGGAGTGGGTTGTCAATTTTTTTACCCGCGTGATACAAATCCTTACTCGCGGGTGTACGCGCGGCCGAAATATCGTAACCGACACGCGTTTACCCGCGGGTAAAGTTCCACTCTGGATATAGTGCTGTGTTTATTGCAGCTAGCTATTGTGTGTGAAATGTTCTAGGATGTTTGGAATGAGTTTAAATTAAAATGAAGTGTAGCTAAGTGGTGTATTTCAGATTTGGAAGGGGGTCGTTTGTCGCAGGGTCTAATTTTAATAGACTTTGAGCGAGCGATCGGGGTCACAGGTCAAGAAGCTAATTCGTATGACCCGCTGTGTGTCAGTACGAGTCGAATTCCATAGGTTTCAAATGTCTTTTGTGGACAATATTTCGCAATGACTGCAAAAAACACGTTTTGATATGTCATAAATGTTTGGTATGTGCCTGCAGTACCACTAATACATTGCTGACTTAATCAAAAGCAGGTTACGGTTTAATGAGATTACTATTCTTGCGATGCGGGCTATTTACTACATGTGGTATCCCGGTTTCAACTTTGGTGTTCATATTATGAAGCGGTTTTACGATTAGTCGTATGTGCAGTTTATTCTATCTGCCGCATTACTGTATTGGTTTGATTAAAGCTGTTTGCTTGCTTTCTCTTTGTTGGTACGTTATCCAGTGTGACGTGGAAACATCAACGAAAGCATTCGCGAGACTGTCAGTATTTTATGATATTGACTCGGCCCACTTTTTTTGCAATTTCCTGTTTTACGAATGTTGACGGTTGTCGATCCAACCCATCATGCTTTTATGGTTCAATTGTTTCTCGATTTTAGGCGCAAGGTTAATAGCTGACTATATACATAGACTGACGAGTTCGCTTAATTTAAGCTGTATTAACGTTTTTAGGCATCGTATTCTTATTTGGGTGTAGCAGTAATGAGCAGTATAGACACTGCTTACGTAGGTATTGCGCTGTATTGCATACCTGTGTTTGTTTACTTATTGACGAATATTGGGTCGTACATTATCAACTTTTGTTGCACTTTATCAACCGTTGGTGACGTAACGTATTTTAATTCATTTAAAAGTGAACTTTAGTTTGCTTACAGTTTGCTGACGTCACTGGCTGTTAGATGTGCTAGCTAAAACGCTTTCAGAATGCAAATATTGCCTGTGCTCAGTTGTGATTAAACGTAGTTTGTAGCTGGTTACTAAGGAGCGATTTGAGTATAAATTTTTTGAAGCTGTGAGCTTCCGTTTATAGTCATATAGTGTTTGAAACTACTGCATGCCTGCTAGTTTTATGCGGTTTTCCACCGGACCCGGAAAGCTAAAAAACACCGGAAAATAGAAAATTCTTGTTACCGATAAATTCGCTTTTAACGGTGCAAATACATCATTTAGGGTGCCAAAATCATGAAATATGGTCAATTAAAAAGTATGACAAATTAAAAATTTTGGCAATGTACGCTCAGACAATTTTAGAACGTCAGTTACGATAATATATCAATTTTTGTTAAATTTTCGAATGAGCAAAATTTCAATACCGGATTTTTTTGCCGGAAGCGGATAGTGAAAAATACCTTATTTCCCGATCGGAACCGTAATTCCGGTTGCGCCCTGCTTCCAACCATAGGATGGATCTGGTATAGCTATTGTTCTCTAACTTCGGTACAGTTTTTGCAGAAGATGAGCCGATCGTAAAACATACAACAGTCATTAAGCGTAAGGGCCAATGTAAACATCAGGGGCAGAACCGTATTTATAAGCATATTCCTAGAAGGGTAATGAGCATATTCCTAAGCCTAAAAGCCGGACAAAAAAGTTTAAATTCCGGCTCAGGGAAAACTTGTTGACCTTCAGCTCCTTCAAACTTGTTTACCTCCGGCTCCGTAATTTTTTCTCCGGTTGCTCTTTGGTACCTATATACACCTTGGTGTCCCACGGGAAAAGTAAACGCCTATATACATTGGCAAGAATGGTGGGTCAAATTGACTCTCCGAAATAGGCTTTTTCTGACTACACAAATTGAGTCAAATTCGACTCCGCTAGAGTCAAATTCGACTCACTGAGTCGTACGTCTGACTCTGGCGGTGTCGAATTTGACTTTAATTTGTAGAGTTCCCTAGAGCCTATTTCGGAGAGCGTCAATTTGACTCACCATTTTTTGCAGTGTATAGTAACATACGATTAAAGAGAAACTGGATGCAGTCATTCGGTAGTATTTCGTAGTATACTTAGATCTAAAATTTAAAAAAGGTGTGTTATTTTTAGACAATATGTTTATATAAAATAGTGTGAATCAAATCCAAAATACTGATAATCAATCGAGTACATTTTATACAAAATACTCAGCGTTCTTTTACGTTTTAATATTTCATACAAAAGAATTTTTTCTGCCGTTTCAGGAATCACGTGCGGAGTTGACATTTCCAGAAATGGCATAGTTCTTAAAAAGGAAAAAATATTCAAAATCAAGTTAAACTTCAAGAAAAGCATGGGTTGGTTTTTTCCTAAAAAGTTGAATCGAGCGGAAAAAACGGTCTAATTTCAAAATTCGTTTTCTGAATGTGCTACATCGTATTAGCCAATGTTTAGTTCGAAGGTTGGAGCCGCTGTATAGCAAAAATGTCCTTTAAGTTTTTCCGGGCGGGAAACTTACGTACAGGAGTATATATAATGCAGCCACTTTGTATGCCGGTTGGGTTACAGCTGGTTTGGTAGGAAAAATCACAAGTCCGGCTGGGAAAAGTGGAAAATTCAAACGCCTATATACACACTATAAAAAATGGTGAGTCAAATTGACTCTCTCCGAAATAGGCTTTTCTGGACCACACAAACAGTCAAACTCGACTCCGCCAGAGTCAAAGTCGACTCACCCTAGTACTAGCTCAGTGAGTCGAATTTGACTAAGGCTGAGTCGAATTTGACTCAATTTGTGTAGTACCGAATACCTAGCCTATATCAGACAGAGTCAATTTGACTCACCATTTTTTGCAATGTATATATTTTCAAATGTCTGCATATATACTTAAAAGGAAACATACCTACCCAAATTGTCCTGTTGAATATAATATCTACAATTTGAAATTTTAATTTTTGAATTATGACGCTGTGGTTCTAAGCGATTTTGTGACCGAAACGAATTTGCAGGTGTGTATTCCGTAATTTTGAAATACTGTTGCGGGGTTCACGTTATAACCGAGCCGCTTGGGACACGTGTTGTCCTCAGACTATTGGAAAAGTTTTGTCTGCATATAGATACTTTATCGCATTCAAAAATTCGTATTTGTCTGCTGTTAACATGTGTGGGTCACCTTTTGTTCTTCAATATCGCATGATGTTCGAGGTATTGTCTCCGAACATCATCATATATTTTCAAATGTCTGCATATTTGAGGTAGCATACCCAAATTGTCCTGTTCAAAATCATGTACTAGAATTTGAAATTTGAATTTTTGAATTATGAAGCTGTGGTTTTAAGCGATTTTGCGTCGGAAACGATTTGCAGGCGTGTATTTGGTATTTAAAGCACATTTGTGCCGCTACCGTACAGCTTTTCATTCATTTATTAGTATCCAAAGGTTACACTGTCCCGCTGAATATCAATGATATTCGTTGAAATTTGGAATATCATATCATGTTCGCATAAATGTCCCTCAGTATCACGTGACATACCGACTCTTGTACACATTGATGTTCTGAGAGTGGTGGTTTGTAAGTAAATGTCATATGACATTCGAGTTTACTCAAATTTTAACGTTGACGTCAAATCAACATGGGACAAGCCGTGTCCCGCCTGCCCCGGTTATAACGTGAACCCCGGATGTAGTGACCCGAATATGTGTGGGGACTGATATATTTTGCCTCTCCAGAGATTATAAAATTGGCGAATGTAGTACGCTATTAGATTGTAGGTAACTATTTTAAGTGCCCCAATTTCTAAACGCTATATTTAAATTTTTCATGCTCGAAACCCCTAAAGCCAACAGCACACAAACGCTTTGATAATTCCCAACTCAAATGTCAGATATAGTTGGCATAGCTAATAATGTTAATTAGTTTGTAACTCTACTCATTTATTAACTGTTTTGAAGGTTTAAAAACGATTTATTCAGATTATTCGCCCCAAAAACCATTCAGTGCTGGAATACGATATCTTGTATTAACACTAACAATAAGTAAAATAATGCAAGAAGTCTTAATTTAGGCTTAACCAATCGCGTGCAAATTAGATTGTAGGTAATATAAATAGCTTCGAAATTTTATGCCGTAATGCTAACCTGACACCCCAGGGTCATATGCTTTGAAACAAAAAAGTTTATCAAAATTCGTTTACTGGTTCCTGAGATCCTCGTTGCAAGGCAAGGCGTACGGTCAACTTTTGAACCACGAGTATACAAAACATAAAACGCTTCGCAAAACTCCGAGTTTAGCATCCAAAACTCATTACAAAATACGATTTTATACACAGATTGTGTGAACCGCTCAACCATATTTTTACACTACCCAATGGTTCATTTGTGCACTTATATGTATTTTCAAAGTTAAAAACGTTTGACGAAATGTGTCCATGTATTGAACAGGGTCGGATCGTTTCCCGGAGGGGCTATAATCGAGTCAGTTTAAACTTTAGACTAATTTTTTTGCTTAGGCTCAGGAATAGGCTAATCCATACGCTAGGCTTAGGCTTAGGAATAGGCTCATCCATACGCTTAGGCTTAGGAATAGGCTCATCCATACGCTTAGGCTTTAAGAAATAGCCTCATCCATACGCTTACACTTAGGCTTAAGCTTAGAAATATGCTTATACTACTGTTTCGGCCCGGTTCTATATATACATGGGCCATAAAATGCATTAAAAAACAAACGTACCCGTTTTCAGACCATCCAGAGTAAATCGCATTGTAAGGCAGGCCCCAGTCGGCTAAAAGTTTTCTGACTTGAAGCTTAAAGCTATCACTTTTGCTGTAGGTAATCAGTGTAAAATTGTGATGATTTTTTGCCGGATCAAATTCACAGTACCATGCTTGCGGGTAAAAATGAGTTTTTGTCTTTATCATTAAATCTTGAATCAATCGGTGTTCATTACGCAATTTACTCAGCTTAACGATACGTCGGCTGACCATACGGACATGGTAGTGAACTCGGCGAATATTGCAATGACGTTTGCAAATATCCAAAAACGCTGACAAATACCGTCTGATTGGATCGCGAATGACGGCAAATTTAAGCCATTCTTTTGATGTCCATATTTTAATCAACCTGAAGACAGCGTATAATAAAATATAATACAGTTTTATTTTCACGACCTTTATATCGTATTCTAAAGCCTAAACGTAGGCATAAAACCTAATTATTAGCCTGAACCAAGACTAACAATGTATTTTGTGGATTCTTATGCCTAAAAGTCTTGGCGCAAGGACAATGCTATACATATGGCTAAAGCCTAAGTAAACAGGACCCAGTTTTTTTAAACGTTCTGGTTTCAATTAACCTGTAAACCATCCTTAGTATTAAAAGTGATGTCACAAATGATCGCTTTGACTGTTAAACATTGTCCAAAATTTACAAACTCACTGAACGTAAACAACTTGTTTTAAAAAAATACAAAAAATTACATTGCTAAAATTGTCGGATCTTCCTATAAAATATTCATCCAATGCAAAAGCCGGATGCCGAACTCCGCTTGCAACCTGGTATTCGGTACCCGTTTTACAGCGGAACTCGGCAAAAAATTTGAGCATACGGTGATTTTAGACTATACAAACAGAACCAAAAGCATATATGTAGACGCTCAAATAGTTGAATATAAAGTTTAATGAAACGTGTTTAATTGTCGCAATCCTATTTGCATTGAAGCCAAGATTAACAAGCAATACTGATTGACTCTGTTATAGGGTGCTCGAGTCCTCATTCTAGTTATTACCGAGAAAATGCTGGATCCATCGTTCTGGATCATCCACGTTATAATGACTATGCGGATCAAGAAAAACAAATTGTTCAACCTCTTCAATTCAACTAAGACACAAGGCAGAGTTGTAACCTAACAATAGATACCGTGCAAAGAGTGTGCTTCATGCCTTACTCCTTGTCCAGAGTAGCTCGAAAAGATGTCGGGACAGTAGCGACACTCGTTTGACAAAGTGGATGAATTTGAAACAAAATATAAATACTTTTACGCATATTTCCAGCACAATTACTGCATGTTATTATTTTATTAAATACTTTTTTTGAAGTCGATCCGAGAGACCATGCGAAAAAACACATTGAGTACTGTCAGTGAATGTTGTGACAAATCAAGATGGCTTTTTAGGGAGTTTTGTTTGTGTCCGTGGCCTTCACATGATCTGAGGACACATGAAACATTGCGCGAACAAAGTTGAGTATTAACTGTGAGACGGACCTAAGAAAAGCGGTTACATTTTTTACATCTGCATAAACATTATAACGTGGATGACCGACGCTGGGGTGTCCGTAGAAAATTATGTTTGGAGGACACCGAATAATTTTGACGCTCCGCTTGCCGCTCAAGATTGTTTACTTTTGCACCGAGTCAATTTGGGGTGGGCACCAGCCAAATTTGGGGGGGACGGGGCCCAATGCCCCCGTGGGGACATTCGTGGACCCAGGTGTGTTAATAATTTGAGAAAAAATGCAGTTATGTTGTTTACTCTTTATTACTGCTTATTGCTGGTGCTTGATACTGTAAGGAACCGTTTTGGTTGCAAATCGTATAGACTGTAACAACTTGTCGTTGAGTTTCAACGGTTTGAATCGAATGGTTAGTTTTTATACATGACGCCAAACAGAACAATGCTAAAAATATATAACATAATTAAACATGTATATACTTTGTGAATTTCAATGAGTTCAATAATCAATTCAGCTTGCTAGTTGGTTATTTTTGAATTAATATCAGTATTAACATTAACTCACTCTCACAGTTGAATTGATTCTCACTCTGAATTGAGTTGACCCTGTGTTAATTGATTAATTAGCTCGCAATGAATTGAATCAACTGTCCTGTTAAAGCCAACTAATAAATCTAAGCATATCCAAAGCATAATCATGAGCCTAAACCTAACCTAAACATAGTGATGGGCGACGAATTGTCGAATCAATGAAATTTTAGATTTACATCTTGTGACTGCCTACGAGACATCGATAGACGGGTTCTCGGTCGAGGAGTTGTCGAGCGATGAATTGTCGTGATTCTGCCTTTTAGAGAATTGGGAACTCGGGAGGCCACATATAACAGAATGTGGTTGAAAACTAAATCGCAGCATGGAACCAAATACCAAGGCGACCCTCCGGTTTTGGTGGAATATACACAAGTCCTGTTGTTGTTTCGGTCACTACTTTAGTAGCAAAACATGGTTTAATTTACCTTTTAGGCGGCCGCAACTGCGGTTAAAACATATGGAACAACGTTAAAAACATAAAATCTATGAAATTTAGCGAAGGTCCATAAAAAATATAATGCCTAATATATACAGCTAAGAAAATAACAAAACTCGTACTATAGTTATTCAAATAAGAGGATGTATAAGGAAGCATACTCTACCTTGAGTGTAAATCCATAGAAGCCTATAGAGTACATAAACGGTTCCTTAACGAAATATTAAAGTTTAGTGTAAAATTTGTTATTCAGCGAGAAACGTTGAGTTGGGTTACAAAACAAATAACAGTTTTATAACCGAATAATACACTGTAAAAAATGGTGAGTCAAATTGACTCTCTCCGAAACAGGCTTTACGGGACAGCACAAACTGAGTCTAATTCGTCTCCGCCAGAGTCAAATGTGCGACTTATAGTGAGTCGAGTTTGACTCTGGCGGAGTCGAATTTGACTTAGTTTGTGTAGTCCCGTAAAGCCTATTTCGGATAGAGTCAATTTGACTCACCAATTTTTGGTGTGCAGTTAGATTAAGCGAATGTATTTCAAAATTTAACTCTTGGCCAAACGAGTATATTTAAAAAACTGCCAGTTTTCAAATTAGGATTCGAATCTTGGACCCTCGGATTGGACCCGTTTACCACCACCGCTCAACTATAAGAGCTTGATGCTCATCGTCAAGGCAACTCTCGCTTGTTCTGGGTATATATTTTGCCCCCCCCCACGTCAGAATTGTTCTTGCGATAAAATGATAAAAACGCTACCTTAGAAATTTCCCCATCAGAAAAATTTTGTAATAAATAGAATTTTTGCCCTCAGAAATTTCTTTGTGATAAAGTCTTACAATTTTACCCCTTAAAAATGTTTTGTTGATAAAATTGTAAGGTACCCTACCTTACAATTTTTGCGTTTCATAACAGTTGCCAGTCCGCCCCCCTCCCTGTGGGAAATTTTTGGATCCGCCTCTGAACAAAGTCAATGTCTCAAATAGTCAGTTTCTTTTGCGATACTGTGGTGGCCCGAGTAAGAGGGGGGACCGATATTTATTTTTCATCTCCGGAGGGTCCCCCCTGTTATTCGGTTTACGGACTGTTATTTAGTTTAACCCATCCTCCTCCGCCCTTTAACGATAAGGTTATACTTAGGAATATACTTTAAAAACTTGAGTATGCTTTAAAGTTTGGAAGTCAACTTTATTTGGTTCTGACTATTGGAGGCATTTATGCACTACAATCATGGATAATTGAGATTTATAGACTTTACGGACTCTTATTAGGGATACGGACTCATGTTGATTGGGACTCAAAATGGAGACCTCTTTATTACCGTCCTCTTCTCGGGTCACTACAGTAGGTACCTTTGAATTGTGAATGACAATTTTTCGGTATACCACAGTAAAGCAGGTTGAGATGCGGGTACAGCATTCGTGACGGATGGTGAGTAATTCGTGGAAATCGTGCTGACCTGACAGGTGAGCGCAGTGGAGGAAACTTGGTTGCGGGATGTTTTGAAGGAGGCATTTTTTTCTCTTTGACCAACGACAGCGCTGTTGATGCTTGGCTGACAAACGATCCAACTTTTTTACGCAGTTCTTTGTATTGGTCTTCCGTCATCGCTGCAGCTTTGAGTTTTTGCTGTCGTCGTCGGTGTTGTTGTTGTTGTTGTTGTCGTCGTTGTTGTCGTTGTCGTCGTCGTTGTTGTCGTTGTTGTCGTCGTCGTCGTTGTTGTTGTTGTCGATGATGTTTTTGTTGTTGTTGTCGTTGTTTTTGTTTTTCTTCAACTTTTTTCCTTGCTTTTGTTTTCTCTTTGTCGTCTGCTATTCCATCTTCCTTTCGCTGTTGTTGGTTTTGTGGTGTTTGGTGTTGTGGTGGTTGTTGTTGTTGTTGTTGTCCTACTTGTTGTCCTTGTTGTTGATGTTGTTGCTGTTGTTGTTGTTCTTGTTGTTGTTCCTGATATTGTTCTTGCAGCTCTTGACCTGGTTGTATTTTAAACAAAAATATTTCAATCGCATTCCAGTGAAACGTAAAATATTTTACGAAGATGACAATTTTAGTAGTGAAAGTTTTGATATTTTTTAAACTTTGACTCGCACAAATCTTTCAGTCCAACTACAAATTAACCTAGCGGTTGTTGGTCGCCGACCTGACCATGCTATTAAATATGATTGGACAATTAAGTCAATACCATTGCAGTGCAGGCCCATATTCTCAAACTGTTGATAGGTGCTACACACATATGAGAATGCAGGCCCTAACTAACTTTAAATTACACTCTATGCTTTACAGTATTGATGCGAGAAGCACTTGTCAAAGCGCATTCCTAGCTCTAAACTTACACCTAAGCAAAAACTCGTTTAACCTAAAGCTATCTACCCTATTACAATAATACCGCCCCATTAAAAAATAGACGCCCGTAAAAAAGAAAACATAGCAAGTTAATTGGTCTTGCCGAGTAAATAATTGGCCTGAATAGCAGTTTGGTTATACGACATATATACCTGACGACCTTTTTGTAGCAAACATTAAAATGTAGGTATATTAGAAATCCAAAATGAAGTAATATTCTATTTAGACGGTGAGGTATCATTACTTATCACAAACCCGGGTGAAACCGGAATTATAAAATACCGGAACCGGAAAGTTAAAAAATACCAGAACCGGAACCGGAAAATGAAAAATACTTGTTACCGAAAAATTTATTTTTAACGCTATTTTATCGCTTTTAATGCTGTAAACATACCATTTAGAATGCCAAAATCCTGAAACGAATGCAGTAAGTGGAAACATATAGAAAATTATGGAGTATGGCACAAATTGAAAATTTTGGCAATACACGCACGGACAATTTTAGAGAAATAAGTTTGAATAATATGTCAATTTTGCTTAAATTTTCAAATGAGAAAAATTTTCAATACCGAAAATACCGGATAATTCCCGTGAAAAAATACCGGATTTATACGCGGAAACAGATAGTATTAAAATATCGGATTTTCTACCGGAACCGGAATTCCGGTTGCACCCTGTCACAAACCCTACGTCTATTATTACTAAAGACTAACATGTCTTACTTAGATTGTCGTTTGCTATCCGCAATAATATTAGCACCAACACCATCAATGAAATCGTATAACAAAAGTTCGTTCTACGCATTATGTAAACATCTTTTTTACAGTTTTACCCCCCACATAAATATAACGAAATTAAATCGTTGGTAATTACTCAAGTGAACCGTCTATAATTTGAATTTATTTCTACAACAAACCACACCACCGACATTTTTATTTTATGGTTCCAAAAGTAACATCAAACCCCGACTATTAAAAATTGATTAAAACGCAGCCAGTTGAAATTGATCTGATGGTGTTGCGGTTGACCGTGCGATATCACGTCTTAGTGGAGCAGTGGATAACATATCTGACTTGCACGCTGAAGACCCGGGTTCGATCACTAGGCTAAACCTGTATTTCATCGCCAACTGCACTGCGCCATATTGTAGCTGCTCTCAAGTCAGGCTTTAGTTGATACCACGGCCGGAGCGGCCACCACCCCATACACCTTATTTGGGGGGCCGCACCCCGAAACTCCCCTCGCCCTAACCGGTTGAAACAAAAACCGCTCAAGTTTGAAAATGCGCCTGGCTTTTGGCTCGCTTCGCTCGCGAGTTTAGGGGACCCCACCCTGGAATT
Organism: Enoplolaimus lenunculus; assembly: GCA_030248215.1. Classification (NCBI taxonomy): domain Eukaryota; kingdom Metazoa; phylum Nematoda; class Enoplea; order Enoplida; family Thoracostomopsidae; genus Enoplolaimus; species Enoplolaimus lenunculus. The sequence goes on along the minus strand of JASANG010000424.1, from coordinate 494,815 downwards.
TGGCGGGAGCCCCCACCCCTGCCTGCACCGGCACTGGTTGGTACATAAACAGGATTGATTGATGTATTCGTAGCGAACAACTCGGCGTTTACACTGTAAATTCCAGTGACTTGATTTTATCTCAAAACGAATTGAATCACTCAGTCTGAGTTAGAACGCCCAGAACTCAGAATTGTGAGTTGATACAACGCAATCTGAGTTAACTGATCGACTCAACCAGAATCAAGTCATATGAGACGGAAAATCTACTCAACTCAGAGTGAGTTAATGAATATTGTTATTAACACAGAAATAACTAATTTTCGAGCTGAGTTGAGTATGCAACTCATTGGAAATTACAGTGTACACTGACTGCTATGGTCGCAGCTGGCAACGCTGACAGAATGGTGTACGGTAATTGCTATACGTGCCACATTATAGATTCGGCCTTGATCGCTATCAAGTATTGTTTCTCAGGCACAAACGACGAGCAACAGCAAGTAATGACCGTGGCTATGCGCATACTCGTTGTGTCTGAGTCCATCCGGTAGCACGAAAGGGGCCTGCTACACTTGGAAGACTGTTACTCCAGACCCTTAAAAATTATTAATCTTATTGCTTGTAAGTCATCGAAAACTTTTGTATGCACCTTCTGAAAAATGTGTCGCCTACATAGCAAGATGGAGCTGGCTACGGGCGTGGTCTGCTGAGTGGATTGCGTATGAGCTGTCTACCTGCTGACAACTTGAGCCTGAGAAAATATCCTTAATACAATTATGGAAACGGTAAGGGTTATCAACGTGGTTTACGGATCTGGTAACAGGAATTGAATTTTAAATGTCAAAATCGCTCCCGCGTTCCTTTAATGAATGCAGCTGATAGGCAGGCTGAGGAATATGCTTATACTACTGTTTACGTCCATCAAAGTAACATTGGCCAAGGTTCTACAGATAGCGCTAGTGGGGATATATAAATATCTTACACTACTTGATTAACAATAATTCCAGCCAATGTATAGAACAGGGTCGTACCAATAGTACAAGCATATATATTCCTATTCCTAAGTCTAATCGTAAATATGAGCTTAAACGTAAGCAAAAAAATAGTCTAAAGCTTTAAGCTTACTCTAAATGCAGTCCCGAAGAAAACAGATCCGCTTCTCATCTTTAGATGGGCCATAAATGTTATGCACAATATGAAATACAGTTTCCTAAAATCTTATAATTTCGTTTTGATACCTTATAAACGCCTTAATTTTTGCACTAAAATCAAACGCATATTATTCAATACTATGTTAAACAGATCAATGGACTAAAGATAAACCGTGTGCCCTGCGTAGAATCTCAATCCGAAACGGTCTATGCTACTCTTACACTGTAAAAAATGGTGAATCAGATTGACTCTCTCGGAAATAGGTTTTTCCTAACTACACAAATTGAGTCAAATTCGACTCTACGAGAGTCCAATTCGATTCATCATGTCGCACATTTAACTCTGGCGGAGTCGAATTTGACTCAGTTTGTGTAGTCAGGAAAAGCCTATTTTTTTTTTTTTTTTTTTTTTTTTTGGGCCGTCGTATTTACTATTCTTACACCTGAGCCTAAGTGTTAATAAAAAGTGTATGCCTAAGCCTGAGCTTAAGCAAAAAATGTAGTCTATAATCTAAACCTTTTTCACAGACCAATCAGAAACCAGGACGGCTCTATTAAAAGAAACATGCCCCACCCGAAACCAAAAGCCAAACCAGGATTTTATTCCGAGACGAGATAATATCATATGAAGCTTTTTTGCTTTCAGTCAAGGTACGAACCGGGATTTCAGACCTTCCTACTAAACAGCTGGGAAAGCGGGTTAAGTACGGATGGTTTTAAACTAGCGACCTTTTACGTGTCAAGCAGACGATGTTACCACTGCGCGTATAGCCCAAATGTCGTACTGTTTCTATCGTCAACTATATGTTAACCGTATGCTGCCGACAAGCATACTACACACTGTGCATTGCAGATATATTGCATATGCACCAGGACACGCATGTCGCACATGTTTACACTTACGGTGGTTCTATAGAAGGCTATTGTAAACTTTGTTGTTAACAGCACTTTTTACTTGGGTCATGGGAAGTTTCATGAGGATATATTCCATCGAGTTTATCTATCGTATACAATGTTGCCCAAAGGCCCCAAAAAAGGATTTTGAAAAACTTAAAACCAGCGCAACCAAACTGTTTATATATTAACATTAAAGTTTATTATTCAATATTATTGATATTTGAATTGTTTTAAAAAATACACAATATAAAACGTACAGGTATGTGAATACTTGGAATTCAAATTCAATATACCTAACGGACGCGGTAGAAATGTTCAATTTGAACGCCAAAACGCATTTTTGAACAAATGTATCATATGCCAGAGATTACAAAAAACAAAGCAATACAAAAAGTGTCACAAACGCAATAATTGTGTACATAATTGAAATTTTCAAAATTTTAAAAATATCCCATTTTTAAAATACGGCCTAAAATATGGATCAAGGGACATCGCAGCTGATCCAAAAACGGGAGGGGCCACACATACGCTGAGGTGCGAAATATTGTGGGCAAAATTTCAAACCAGCGATACAAGCAAGCAACCAAATCTAACAATTTGTACTATATGGTCGGCCTTTAGTATTTGTTCATAAATCTTTCAACTCAACGTTGAATATTTTTACTCCAAAAATCAAAGATGCTGGTCCAATTTCCTTTTGCGGATGCTGCGCCACTGTACGAAACCAGGGATGGCACGGACCTTGGGCTTGAGCTCCAGTCATGCATTAATTAAAATCAATTATAAATTCCAAACTTTTGGAAACCAATGTCGGCTTCTGTACGCTTTTTCCCGTTGACGTGACGTCAGGCCATCAAGTGGTGCGCGTGGACTGAGTCCAGGCCGAATTGGCGGAACTGAAACACAAAAAGTATTTTTTTCCAAATATAATACAAAACTAAGTTATTTATTACAAATACACAGCTTATGCAAAACAGATATATATGGGCACCAGGTATCCGAACAACCGCCGGATATCCGACATGCTATTGCGTAAAAAATTGGAATAGTTCGGATTGTTTTACCACTAAAGTTGCAGGAGCTGGCGAAAAAAATTCTGTATAGTATTGAAAACATTTCTTTTCTAATACATCTTGTTGGATACTGTCGTAAGCTCGGTCCTACGGTGTGTCTTGTGAATGAAAAGGGGTTTAGTGTTCGACTGTTTCGTCGTTTGAGTTTGATGAAAATTATAGGTTGACTTAAGATGCCGCTATACTTTTGATAACGTCCGGCGTTGTCCGTCACCGTACGGCACTGTACCGTAAAGCACATGAATTTCTACATAGCGTAGCATAATTCATATACAAAACTTTTTAACTTGCGGTGCGGTACGGCGTCGGACGTCGTCGTATGACAAGTATAGCGCCATTCTTATCTATTAACACAAAATTAATATTTTTCTATCACTTGCAGAATTTATGTGCTAACTGCTGACATGTATATGTTAGCTTATTGATGTTCCGTTTACACAGCAAACAGCTTCGTTAAGTTGATGGAAAAAGAGCTTCTTAATAGTTTTGGTTTTTAAGATTGAAGCAAAAGTATCTAAAAAAATTAGTGGTAAATTAGGTGCGCTAAACCAGTCATCCAACGCAAAAAGTGACGCAGTTCAATTCAGCGCGCCGCTTTTAAACAGTATTAATATAATTCATGAAAATATGTACATTTCTGAACTGTTGAAAATGCATTTTTGGTTCCGCAGTAGTCCATATAAGATCACGAAAGCGAAAGTATAGATTCAACTCTTAAAAAATGACAATTTAATTGAAATCACAAGTGAGGTTATGAGGAGCCAAATCGGCAATAAGTTCTGATATATTAAGACTACAGCCGGTCCTGAACATTTGGGCCAATACTTTTAGCAATGTAATACTCAAAACATATTTCTAAGTTTAAGCCTCCTCAGTAAACACAAGTCTAAAACAAAGCTTAAGCCTAAGCCCAAGCAAAAAATTAGTCTGCAATTAAAGCCTACACCGGGCTTATAGCGTAATATCGTGAGAGGACAAGATAGAGTTCGACTTGAGGCCTTTTCAAACTAGGAAATCATCAACTTTTCACAGGCACCACTAAAAGCAACATGGGCTGAACGTACGATTTAGCGTAAGGTACTTTTCAATGTGGTTCTGTTCTTCTTGGAACGTAAACCGGATTTATGTGCTTAGAGGAAGGTGATATTCGATAGTATCTCTGTTACAGTGGTTAAAATCAGACTGCGACAAACCAAATCAACTCAATTTCGGTTGACCAACGCAAGTATTTATTTAGTAAGTAGCAACCTGCTAAACCGAATACCCATGTACCATTGAAGCAGTTGCATAACAAATAACTATTTTCAGAATTGTATGTTTTACGCTCATAACTATCAGCTCGTTGGTCAGTGGTGTTCCCTTAAACAATCAAATTAAAACAAGTGCTTAAGAAACGAAAATTGAAGTTCGGAAATTCGGAAAACGCAAAATCTAGCCTCGAACATTCGTAAAAGAATATTTAATTTCGGATATCCGGATATCCAGATATATCCATATATCCGGATAAATATCCGGCAACAATTACCGGATATCCGGATATGAAAAACTATCCAATGTATATCACTAATATACACCTTCTGACAATACCTGGATGGTGACAGGGCCAATTTTGAATCGGTTCATAATAATTCATTGCAGTCCGGTATTCTACATTGTAAGGCAAAGCGCTTTCGCCATAAAGCTCACATAAAATGCCATCGTGTCCGCCGACAATTCCATACGTTACTGCTTTACCTGAAACACAAATAATAATTTTTAGAACAATTTTCCCATAAAAATATTTGACAAAACTATTTATTAAAATATAAATTTCAAATAAAAACTCAAAATTTTCTTAAATTTTGTGTAAATATCAAAAGATAAATTTTTGTTAATTTTGGTCAAAATTAAGCAACAACTGAGAAACGTTTGTCATAAATAAAAAAAAAACATTTTGTAAAGTTTTTCCACCTGCTGCCATTTTAAAACCACGTATAAACAAACGCTATCCCACCAGTGCAGATATATTGCTTGCAATCTGCTTTGCAGAGATGTAAGTAGGTGCAAATTTGTTTAGCCGACCCACCGCCTTACCCTCAGTAGTTTCATTTTTTTACCCGTAGGTGGTATACCGGCACAAAATTGCTTTACCTGCGACCGACATTTACACGCCTTTATTTTTGCACTCAGTAAAAATTTGCTCAATTTTTCTGTGTATTTTGCTGATATCAATAATTCGTAATTGGTCGATCCCGATGTATGACATAATAAACTTTATGCATAAGTGGCTGGAATGGTGTAACTCGACGAGAAAAATACCGTTGCCAATTGTCAACAAATTTTGTCGAAGCCGTTACGGAAGTTGGCAGTGAGACAGAATTTACGCAGTTTAAAATAATGTACAAATTGTGTGAATTTTAAGAAATTTAAGCATATTTGGATTGAGTTGAACATTTTTGCAGTCTACGTATTGCTGGTTGTAGGTAATTTTGTAGATTTACAAATTTTGGGTCTTGTCACATCTGGCCAATGTAAAGAACAGGGACGGAACAGTATTATAAACATATTAGTCAGCTTGAAACTAAGAAAAAGCCTAAGCCTAAGCCTAAACCTAAACCTAAGCTTAAGCCGAGCCCAAGGATAAGCGTAAGAACGAGCATATTGCAAGCCTAAGCCTAAGCCTAAGCCAAGCAAAAATTAGTCTAAAGCTTAAGCTTACTCTATTCTAGTCACGCAGACAAACGTTCCGCCCCTGAGTTTAACATGGGCCTCACATCTTAAGATTGAGAAAAGGCTTATGCAAAGGCTTCGAGGTCATGATAGATAAACCTTTTCCTAAACCTTAAGCCCTATTTAGACTTGCAAGTTTTTGCTGCGAGAACTGTTAGGTTCAACTTGTACGAGTGACTTGCAACTGCAAATATTTGCAAGGAAAAATCATTTTCATTTTCAATCTTGCTGTGAAGTTATATGAATAATTTGCAAACGACTGATGCAATAAATAAAAAACATAAGCTATAAATTATCAGTTCAGCCAATGATGATGAATTATGTCGACTTGCGAGACTATTCATACCGAAGAATACTTTGGGGCGAATATTCATCATGAATAAATTGCAGCTGCATGTTCTTGGAATAGAAAAACTTGTACCTTTAAGTTTAAACTGCAAGAAACATTGACGCATAAACATGAAATTACTCGAAATGTCTTGACTTAAAACCGCTTTTAAAGCCTACAGTTTCTGTTTAGTACTCAGCAGACGCAAACCAAGTCCAGTCAGTCTCGACATAAACTGAAAATTCAAAAACATGTCTTCTAGTTGGCCAATTAAAATGCTGGTGCAAAGAATTCAAGCGACTCGCGACTGCGTTCACACGTGCGAATTTAATTTAATGGCATAAATTCCAGTGAATAATTTGCAGCTGAAAGAACTTCAAAGCTGTTTTGTAACCAAACTTGCACACCCAACTTGCACGTACAAGTTTTTGTTGCAAAAACTTGCACGTGTGAATAGGGCTTGAGCCTATGCGTGCACTGCAAAAAATGGTGAGTGAAATTGGCTCTCTCCGAAATAAGCTTTTCTGGACTACACAAATTGAGTCAAAATTCTACTCCGCTCGTTGAGTCGTATTTGACTCTGGCGGAGTTTAATTTGACTCAGTTTGTGTAGTCCGAAAAAGCCTATTTCGAAACGAGTCAATTTGACACACCAGTTTTTGCGGAGTGTGGACAAAAATTGTACCCGAGTCAAAATTTTATACAAAATTATTATTAATTTTCGTTCTTACATTTTTTTAAATCTCGCCAACAAAACGATAAGCATTCATCTTCGGATGGATACACGATTTCAGTATACGGTTGTTGGCCGAGTGCAGTATCACGGCTGTCGTATTTGTAGAAGCAATCGCAGAAAAAACACGGTTGATGCTGCGGAAATAGTGGATCTGAAAAAGAAATAAGCAAAATAAACTTAAATTTTTCTCAAATTTAAATTTTTTTGGCTATGTCAAATTTTTACTTAGCTATTAGTATATAGAATTTCGATGCAGTTACGTACCTGCAGGTAGCTTTAAGTTGTGTGACAGTTTATAATTATAACAGAATCATATCTAAAACCGAACCAGCGCGTGCCTTCAGGGCCAAACCGGATTTTGGAGTTAAATTAGTTTGATATTGAAATTTGCTAATTTAGCAGTATACTTAATCCATATTGTGGTTTCTGAGCGCACATAAACGTCGTATGTGAACGTAATTTCTTGAACGGATCTGCTATAACTGTAATACACCGCCGTGAAGACTGCGGCCCGGCTGATTCGTCGCGGTTTTGCTATATATGACTGTTTGGGACAATGTATAGGATAGGACCAAAACAGTAGGGCCCATGTATGGAACAGGGCCGGAACAATAATATAAGCATATTCCTGAGTTTAAGCATAAGCAAAAAATTAGCCTTAACTTTAGCGTACTCTATTACAGTCGGGCGGAAACATGGTGCACCCCTGATGTTAACATGGGTGCTTCTTTGAAATCTTTTAAACCATAGATAGGAAGTTTTCAGCCTGCTACTACACTGTAAATTCCAATGAGTTAACTAATCAGCTCAACTAGCGAGTTAGTTATTTCAGAATTAATATTTTGAAACATTAACTCAATCTCTGTTGAGTTGATTCTCACTCTGAGTTGAGTTGTTTTGGCCGAGTTGATTAATTAACTCAGAATTCAAAGAAATTAGAATTCTGAGTCCTGATAGTCCTTACTGAGATTGAGTGAAATAACTCATTTTGAGTTAAAATCAACTCACTGACATTTACAGTGTATAAGTGCTTTTCACTGAACTCATAACATGCGCAAACATTGTCAAATATAATTGCTGTTTGCTGCACGTATCTGCAACAATTTCCAGCTAAAACTGTCAAAATTCTTACATTGAATATGGCCGTAAGCGTAGTCAAGTGCCATCAGTATTAATGCAGTAAGAAATATCGAACAGATTTGTAAATTCATTTTGGAGTTAAAAGATATTAACAATTTTAATATATTGTATGTTAATAAACCTGGCTGTAAAATTTATCAATACCATGGTTCGTATTCTTTGTCTACGTATGCCCCTGTTAATAGAACACTCGATTGGCAGGGCGGCCCGTGTTACTTTAAGGGGCGTCGCAGGTTTCTGGTGGGTCTATAAAAGAGTAGGTTTAGATACTAGATTACATTTTTTGCTTAGGCGTAGGCTTAGGAACACATTTTTGTAACACTTAGGCTTGTGCTTAGGCTTAGGAATAAACGCTTAATCTACTGTTACGCCCGTGAAAGTAACATTGGCCGGCAGGGCCAACACTACAGCTAACGAACCCATGCCTCCTAAAATACCAGCATATGCCGTTCCCAGTAGCAGATTCATACACTTATTTCTGACGGATGATGGATGTGTGAATACATATAAGTATACTAAACTTTAATGTATACACTGCAAAAAATGGTAAGTCAAATTGACTCTCTCTGAAACAGGCTATACGGGACTGCACAAACTGAGTTAAATTCGACTCCGCCAGAGTCAAATTCGACTCACTTAGCTGCAAGTTTGATTTTGGCGAAGTCAAATTTGAAACAGTTTGTGTAGTCCCGTAGAGGCTATTTCGGAGGGAGTCATTTGACTCACCAATTTTTGCAGTGTAGGCAAGACGGCTGTTTGTACAAACGGTGGGAATAGCATTTTAGAAACTGAGAAAAATTCGGCGAGAAGGGAAAGGAGTGCGACAAGTTTGACAAGTGTTAGCATTTTAGTTGTAAAGGGAGCTCGTGCCGCTTGAATCAGAAAGATAACATTGGGAAAATATGAAATATGCATATTTTCCAGTCAGGATGCAATCGGACTTATAAAATCCCGGAACCGGAAAGTGAAAAAATACCGGAACGGGAAAATAAAAATTACTTGTGGCCGAAAAATTTATTTTTAACGCTATTTTGTCGCTTTTAATGCTGTAGACACACCATTTAGAATGCTAAAATCCTGAAACAAATGCAGTCAACTCACAATTCTGAGTTCCGATGGTTCTAAACCAGACTGCCGGTGATTGGACTCATTCTGTGTTATAATTAACTTACTGAAATTTGCAGTGCAACTCGCATACGTTGGAATAAAAATATACCCTTCAAATATGATTGCTTCTCAGAAAACAAATGTTGACCTGAAAACGAAATAGAATTTACTGATTAAAGTTAAAGACATACGGCTATGTTGTCAGAAACTGAAATTAATTTCGCTAAACATGATTAAAATTTGTTCAACTGTTTAGAATTTGCTGCAAAAAGCTGCAATATTAACTGTTTAAACTGTGTTATATTAATTAAACGACAAAAACTTTTAGCGAATAGCGAAAAGAAAACTTAAAGGAAAACCATATATAACACTGATAATAAAGTATACATTTACTTTCAAAATAGGTCATACAGGTCATTGAAAATGATACTCTGAAAAGAATAAAACAAAAGTCGTTTCATTTGTTTGTCCCATTTCACTATTTTATTTTTGAAAAGTTGTGTGAAATGTGTACTAAATTACTATCAAATTTCAACCTCTGCTTATAATGTTGATGCATCCTGAAAAAATAACCTCCTGCGGGTCTAATATTTGTAGAAATTTAATTTGTTAACAGTACAGTTTGGAAAGTTTGCGCCATAAGGTATTAATGAATACAAAATGCCACAAGCGTACTATAGTGACCCGAATATGAGGGGGATAATGATATATTAATTTGGCCTATCCTGAGAGTATACACCTTGTTATTGAGTTATGGTCTGTTATTTATTTGTAACCTGCCCTCCATCACCATTTGTAACTGATATATCCGTTATTGCAGACTTCCGTTAAATGAATCCTGTAGTCTTGTATGAAACGCTTGAGCGATAATGCCAGGTTTAAAAAGTACCTCTCAAAATTAGACTATTTTTGCTTGGTTTAGGCTTTAGGAATATGCGTATAATACTGTTCCACCCCTGTTTTTTACGTTAATGCTTTAAAGTTTCGAATTCAACCTATTTGGTCCTGGAGTTTTATGCAATACAGCTAGGGATAATTGAAATTTATGGACCATAATTACAATTTTAGATTCTATCTGCTTACAGACACTTTTAGGGTACGTTTGTTTTTAACTATTTTGATGTAGAAATAACCGAATTCCGTTATTGTTGAAAGCGATAGCCAGCTACATTTTGGTAAATCCATTGTTAGACATAAACTTGTCTAAACACTCGCTCCCACAAAGCTTAAAACATGACTCTTCAAGATAGCTTGTTCTTCATTTTCCTCGTCTACAACGTAATTTTCTAACAAATTAAACTCACCAGACTTCGCACAAATCACAAATTCAAAAAGTACACCACTAAAGTCTACCTACATCGCTCAATAAAAACACCCTCGCTCATTTATAAATCAAACAAAAAATAATAAAATAATGCATATTAAACCACAAACTAACAACTAATCATAAAACAAAACAAGTCAACCCATACATTGGACGAGATAGCTTTAAAACATGCCAAACTGAATAATTTTTTCTGCAAATATACTTAAAAACAATATTTCAAAAATATGAACTGATGAACATTAAAGTTCACTGACTTCATCATTAATTAAATAATATTAATTGTTTGTTCATCGCGAAATAAAAATGCATTATTATATTCATTTACAATTTAAGAAACAAAAACTAGAATTAACGTATTTAAAGTAGTTTTAAAACGGGTCAAGGGTAAAATTTTATGAACAGCACTCATAAACACGGATTTCAACAACAAAAAGACCATAGTTTGCTGCAATAGAAACAGCCGACTGAATTTCTTAATGAGTGAGGCTCTCGAATACTGCCACTAAACCCAATATCTGAATCCAATGTATACTAACATGCAAGATAAATAATTTCTGAACAAATTTAATTGAAAACCATTTTTTGAACTTTTTAAAACAAAATTGATAGCTAAGTTTTCTTTTGTTTGCTTTAAATTTTTTACATAAAACAAAGTTTTCGAAACCTTAGTTCCACTTTCACGAAACCACAAAAGCCGTCATGACTCAGCAAAATTATATACCATGCTCAAATTATTAAAAATGTGTATATTTGCAAGCTAATTCAGTATTGAAACTCCGTAAATCTTGCTTTCTTCTGATAGATCAATATCAAAACCTTCATCCGCTTGCCTACCCAAGACTGCAAACGTTTCACAACGGAGAACGCTCAAACCATACCGCACCCGCCAATTCAGCATAATTCTTGTCATGTAAAGAAATGCATCACAGTTTCACTACCTTGTTACTCCAACTCAATTATCACTCCTTTTGAACGAAAAGTCTACCCGGAGCCGAGTTCAACTGAGCAAAAAGAACACCGGCAGCAAGACGACTTAAAGTTTCATTGAAATCAACGTCGTGAGCACCTTCAATACGACCCCATGCGTCAATTTGAACCGATTGTTCGAGTGAAGCCAGCTTGACTGCTAGTTCAGCATCGATCTAAACTAGTGGAAAACTGAAATATCTCAAGGCCTACCTATGCGTAGGACAATCGCGATCAGTGTCGGCCGGATTAAACCTAATGTTACGCCAAAGGTCAGCGCTCTAACCACCCATAAGCCTAAGCTCTTGTCTCTCCGTGGTGGTGGATGGGATTGGGTGCCTTCCGTACAGCCAAGTCTATACTTTTGGTTTGTTCCCACGTTGATGCCCCCACTTTTTCAGACTGGGAGGCACCATATTATCTTTATGTCATGTACACTATGTTTTCGACCAGGTTAAACCTGGCAGAAAACAGCCACAAAAATGGGAAGATAGAGAGGTCAGAAGCTTAGGTTTCAACATACCGACCAAGAAGCTCAAAACTAAGACTAAGTTTGGACATGATTCCACGTCTAAATTAGGTCTATGCCAAACTAGATCTAAGCCTGGCGAAAGTCCGATACAGAAAGACAGCTTTTGTATATGACTTGTCTCATCACGGCGTCATATTAGTATCAAAATGCAAAATTTGCGGACAAATTATATTAAATAACAGTATGAAATTATGCAACTTATTACAAACGCATCTTAAAAATTACAAAGAGTGCCCTAATACGTAACTACGGGTCGTTTCTGAGCCAATATAAGCATTAGCAGCGTAGTGACATACCTAGAAATACCGACTGGAGGAGGTGTCACCCGAAAAACAACTGCAATATTGCCTTTGAAACAAAATTTTTCAAGTATTTTGCAATAAGGACCTCGGCCTACCGACCTCTTTTGGGCACGCATAAGCACTAGTAGACAATCAATCATTAGTCAGCATTAAATACTCAAGTTGTAACTTCACTAATTCAAACGAAATACCTTCTAATGCTGCTACGGCGCGATCCACGGTACGCAAAAGGCTGACTGCGTCTTTATGTTTACATTAAAACCCCATTGGAAAAAAGTTCGTTCCCTTTTCAGACCTTTCTAAAACACCCTACTACAACTATATACACTAACGTTATGTTCCACAACTCCAATTGCAACAATTAGCGACTTGAGCGAATCTACTGCATAGCGATATCCAAACAACGCTGTCTGCGGATAAGTCTGAAGGTAACGCGTCAGCGCATCTAGCGATTTCCTCGAAATAACAGGAGGAGCCAGAGAAGTAGTAGGCCGAATATCCAAGCTATAGCGTTGGTTTACCCAATCAAGCAAAGGAAGCCAATGAGCTCTCTAAAAGTTAATTTTTCGGAAAATCCACGAGGTTCTAATAGTTTAAAAGAAATTTCATTAAGTCAAAGTTGTACAATTGTATTATTAAGTACTTTGGAAATGACAATGATCAAATTGTGTTAACCTATTTAGCGCTGTAGATAACATCAAAAAATTTCAGCAAAGACCACAAATTTCCAGATACAACTACAAAATAACTTAAGCTTAAAAACATTTACCTGATTTGCAGCTAGCGTAGCATCCTCTTGCGTGAGATACAAAAGTGTATCACCTTCAAGAAATTTGAGTATTTCCGAAATCAGATCTTGCTTGGTTTTCTGTTGTGGATTGTCTTAAATTCGCAAACTCTTGCTTTTACGAAGCACGAAATCGAGCGAACAGATGCGTTAGCAAACACTACCAAGAACATAAAGAATCAACGGCATTACGGAAAACAGCCTGAGGCCGCTCCTCAGACTAACACTTTTATTTAATCATAGCCGTTAGATAGCAATAGCAACATAACTCATCTGCATTGCAACTTAGCTTTCATAATACATCAACTCATTTGCATTGACAAAAGCAGCTTCGTTACCACTACAAAGAAAAAATATACTAATTTCTTTGTTACAGTTGTTCATACTTCCCTTTTGTTGCACAGAGAATGTATTTTTGTTGCCCAGAGATTGTCGTATGGCAGGGTGCAACAGGGACTCCGGTTCCGACATCTTTCGAACTTCCAATTCCGGTAAATTTTTACGGGATTAAAAATTCCGGTATTAAATTTTGGTCGGTGGAAATTATGATATTTTACAAAAAAATGACAATAAAAATTAATAATTTCATTTGTATAGTATATAAACCTTTGACAATCGCAGCAAAAAAACAGTCGAAGGTAGATTGCGATTCCGTGCATTATGAAAACCTAAAATACAACAGATAATGTGAATACCTATCCCCAACTAGGATTATTTCGTAAATAATACTGCAATAAATGAAACTGAATTTTTCGGTGGCATGTATTTTTCATTTTCTGGTTCCGGTAAATTTTTCAAATTCCGGTTCCGGTAAACTGTGATTCCGGTTGCACCCTGCTGTCTAGTGCTAGCTGGGAAAGTTGAAACATTCGAACATAGTTTACCCACCCAACACCGACAGAAACCAACTTCCTCCAACTAAAATATTCAAAACAACAAAATTTAGCCTAAGCAAATAGCTCAAATTTCAAATAAATCTGTGCTTACCAATCGCTGTGAATGCAAGTGCAGTCAAATGCATGCTAGTCATGTCGACATACTGTGACTGGGCGTCCCATTCGGCAGCAATCATATTCGCAAGCGTTTCATGCCGCACCCTTAGATCGTTCTGGGATGGAGTTTTCACTTTTCGACCGTCAACACAAATTTCGAACAGTAGTTGTTGCCCGCTAACCACCGGGTCATGACTAGAATAGTAAATAACATATATAATAAATATTTATATAAACATGATTTTGGCAAATCAAACAGAAAAATAAAGGTTACCTTTAGTATTTAGTTTTTACAACACAAAATCGTTTGACAATGTGATAAATACGTTAGTAAACGTTTTGAAAATACATTACCTAACGAAATATAATAACAAAATTTCGACCTTGACGATCCCGGACCAGGGATGGGTGGTCTCGGTTACAAACCGAGTCCAAAACCTGACAACCGAGACCGGCCAAGAAAAGTTTTGGTCTCGGTCATCGCCGAATAAATTTAAATTTTCAAAATAAATTATATACCTAGTTCAATGCTTTTTTGTAGTTTTTTGTGTTTTTCATAGTTTTTCTGTGTTTCTTCATAATATCTGCTCGTAAATGATGCGTAGCTATGCAAATTCATAGATTCACAGCGAAATTTTATTCAGCAGGCACCATTTACTTCAACATTACAGCCATACTGAAATTCAAGTATACACCAGCGTTCCACTAGAATTCGTTTGTGGCTGCATATTATTAGCAGTGATTCGGTTATTATTCACACTACTACAGGTTTATGCTCCTTTTTTCCGAAGAAAAGTTCAAATCCTATTCCTGTTGCGGTTTCCGTCTAATATAGTTCGTGTTAGAACCCTGCGCATAACAATAAAAAATAAGTCACATCCAGTGGCGGATCCAGGATTTCCAAAATGGGGGGCCAAAATTTCACAGGTACTAAACTTATTTTTGACCCACCCACAAACCACGAACTATTGCCATAAAATTGACTTCCTTACGCTCGTTCAATTATTTAAAGGCTCGGATTCGGAAGCCAATTCAGTTTTGAATAAACAAAATCCAGTCAGGTTCAGCAATATCCGTTTCTGTTTTGAATGAGTTGGAACTGCCTACTATTTTCGGACAATGTTTTAGCATTAGCGGTTATGGATTTCAATTTATTTCATAGAACAGCAATTGACACTCTATATAATTTTTGTCGAGATGCTGTTGGAGGGGGACCACGGCCAGGGTGGCCCTCCCCATGGATCCGCCACTTGTCACATCAAGTACAGTTTCAGAAAGAATAAACAACGGACGTTTTGAAATCCAACAAAACCGCAAAATGCCAATGACAGGACAATAATACTATCGCCAAAAGTCGGCATTGTTGCCCTTCGCCTACGCAGCTTTCAGACAGTGCAAACCAAAGTTTGCTCCATAATCAAGAGCGAAAAACTTGCAAGGGTATAGAGACCGCACATTAACTTTTAAAACATATCTTTCCGTACGATGCCGCACGCGGTGTCAACAGACGCATGACACTGAAATGTCTAAAAAGTACAGCTCAACCCTTAATGTAGACTTACATCGAAGTTGATATAACATTAACATCCTTATAGAATCGCTTACGTCGACTTGAAGACATTGTAGACAATCTGCGACCAAGATGGCGCAAACTAGCCGGTTTGCTATAAATCATTTTAAATTACGTCTTTAATTACAATAATGAGACTAAATTTTTGTTTCGGTTCAATTTCATAATAATGATGATTTTCATCACTACGTGTATGTGTTAAAATAAGTTTGGATTACATAGCAGTGCACTACACTATATTGCATGTGCACATAACGGACAAGTATGTCCCATGCTTACATGCCCTTATGTTCTACAAGGTCATCCCTAGACCGTCCATCCTATTTTCGACTGGATCAGTGCTCCAGCGCAGGGATCGAACTGTCTGCCTACGAATAATTACGCAAACACTCACTATAGCACTACGCCATATGTCGACCGATGCTGCCAGCTAGCATACATACAGTGCACTGCACTGTATTGCATGTGCACATAGCGGACAAGCATGTCTCATATGCTTACATCAGGGTGCAACCGGAATTACAATTTACCGGAACCGGAACCGGAATTTGAAAATTTTACCGGAACCGGAACCGGAGAATGAAAAATGCATTTCACCAAAAATTTCATTTTAATCTTATTTTTTGCTCTATTATTTGTGAAATAACCTTAGTCGAACATAGGTATTTATTTTATTTGTTGTATTTTAGATTTTCATCATCGACTGAAGTGAAATCCACCATCAATGGCTTATATTCGGAGTACAAGTGGCTGTCAAAAGAGATTCTTAAAAATTAGCAAAGTTAAGAAAACGGCCAAATTATAATACCGGAATTTTTAAATCCGGTAAAAATTTACCGGAACCGGAACCGGAAGGTGAAAAATTGCCGGAACCGGAATTCCGGTTGCACCCTGGCTTACATTCGGCAAATTAATATCAGGTTGCAGCATGTTACGGGTGGTTTCGAACTAGCGACCTTCCAGGTGTGAAGAAGACGCTGTTACCACTGCGCCAACTAGCCTGTTTCTCCAACTGCTTCTTTCATGAACTATATGTCGATCGCATGCTGCCGGCAAGCATAGTACACAAACACAATGTGCATTGCAGATATATTGCATATGCACAAGGACAAGCACGCCTTATATGCTTACAAACCGGACAACACCGATTTTAACCGGAAACAAATATCCGCTTACAACCAGGTTGAACAATCTGGAATCAGGCCCGAAGCCAGCTCACTTTACTAGGGGGGAAAATTTTTTCAGGAGGGGCATTCAAGGGTTTTCAATGAGTTACAAGCACAAATGAAAACTTTCTAGGAAGGACCAAAATTTTCCAGGGGGGCTGAGCTCACCCTCTGGCCACCCTTGGCTACGGGGCCGTCTGGAATTGACTGAAACATTTGCGATTCAATACTTCCATAGACGTTTCTGTAATTTCAATAAGAGCCTGCTAGCTATGATATTTACACCTGCCTTTCAATTACGTGAATTGTTGCAATACGACCCTCGCATTGCAATATTAAAAATAATAATAAAACCAACTGGACAAGCTCCATTCGTAAGGCATTAGCGATTAAAATGCAGTGTGCACTTCTATAATTTTGGAACAATAAATGTCTTGTATAGTAATAATAATAATAATAATAATAATAATAATAATAATAATAATAATAATAGTAATAATAATATTAGTCCGTAACTAGTCTTTACAAACAATGGCCCAGGTCCAAACAGTGAGCAGCTAACCAATTAAAACCGCTCTGAATCACATATTTAATTGTCAGAAGTTAAAAGCTCAATAAATATTAACGGTAACGCCTTGTCTTGCTTGATTTTTTACGTTTATTCCACAGCCACATTTAAAATAAACATTAACTGATTTGAAACACATTATTTTTTATAATGGAATTTTTTCTGAAACGAAAACTTTAGTTTGAGTCTCAGCGAGAGAAGTGAATTCAGTTTATAGGTTAATGCCGTACACCAAATCTGCAATCAAGGCGGCTGACTATCTGACTATCTTATTTATCCTTATGTCGGAAATAACTGTTCCGTACTCTAATTCAAATTGTGAAAGTTGCCGTTGCGTAAATTTTCAAAACTGAAAATTGTACCTTAATCGATAACGAGACAAACGGGCAAAATCTTGTTCGGGCCCAACGTAATTTACCGACAACTGCGGCGCAATAAATAATACTTTTCGTAGCTACTAAATACGCATCTGACATGTTGCCTACAACAGATTTTTGGGTTGTCGTGGTCGGTTCAAAGGAGTGTAGGTTCTTCCGCTGTGTCATGCTAAAATTGCTTGAAAAGGGGCATGAACGAACAACACGGAATCGCGTGTTGCGTTTGTCAAAAATTCGTGTTTTGGCGTGTGAGTGTCAAAACAGAGCGGTTGATAGCACCATTTGAATGTTTTATGATTTACAGGTGCTGGAAATTTTATTTATTTTAATTCACAGCTTAGCAGTGTTATTCATTAACAAGCCAGGCAAATGATGAAACGTCGTTTTGACAACTTCCAATCTGGCGGGAAGAAGAAAAGATCTGACGGTCCCGAACTCAAACTTCTAATACACAGCAAGGTGATGTGCATATTGTTGTTTGTAATGAGACGGCAGTTGTAACCGTTGGTTTTATATTGATATATTAGTATCTGTTCTGTTCGTTAGTGGATGTACTTACCAGCTGCTTTAGTGTTTGCACTCGGGTTATTGTAAAACAAATGTTTCCCTTTGTGGGATGTACGTGCTTATACCAAAATTATTGCCAAATTCTTATTTTGAAAATTTGTCGTTGCCGAGTTTTTATTTTGAAAATATATCGAATCCCGATTCAAATTATAATACACGATGCTTAACTTACAGATAGGATACTGCATTACATTATAAATTTGAAGGCTTGAAATTTAGCCATAAACAATTTTTGAGAACGGTTCATTTCAATTGATTTTACCAAACGCTAAAGAAGACATTTCCATAATCTACACTGATACATGCCTACAAGTAAAATTAATGCATTCCAACTCATTAGTGTTAATTTTCTCGCAGCACCGATGCCGATAATGTCGCGCAAAGTGATGATTATTACCGGTGCCGATTTATTGAAACATCCCTAAATATATGTATGCGTAAATTCAGAGAGTGGCGAAATAACATTACGGTTTTACATTTTGGTCGGGGGAAATTAAGATGTTTTTCTAAAAAATGACGATAAAAATTAGATGGATCGATATCATGTATTTTTCATTTTCCGGTTCCGTTTTCAGTAATTTTTTCAAATTCCGGTTCCGGCAAATTGCGTATTCTGGTTGCACCCTGGTATATAGGTATATAATAGCAATTTGGCCTGGGCTAAGCTGCTATGTGCTTCGATTCAAAACGAGTTTCGATTCAGATTGTGTAATTGATTTAGGGCGTCTGTTGACTTCAAAATTCCGCTTGATTTTGCAATCGGAATCGAAGTCGGAACTCGTTTTGAAACGGAATCGTAATCGGAATTCCGGTTGCAGCCTGATAAACTTGCTGTTTCGATTCCGGTATACGTATATAAATCTGCTGTTTTTATTCCGGTATAATACTGTGCTGCTTTGCCGCTGCCCCGGTTTGCCAGCTAACAGACATTATGCAAGTAAAATATTACGTACTTATACTATTAATATATGCAAATCCGGGTAGTTACAAAGTTTGTAATTTCTTTTCCGGTATAAGTTTCCTTTTCCTGTTCCGATACACAGGGTGGCAAGAAAGGTTCGGATTCGGATTCTGCAAAAATTTGAGGGTCGGATTCGGATTCCGATTTGGTTGTGGAAAAGCCGAATCCAAAAGCCGAATCCAACAGTGTTCGACAACATTTTTCGTTTTTAAGCAATAAAATTTTTTAAATACCTTGCTATAAAAATCAATATTTTTATTTCAGGTGAGAAATCTCAGAACTGACGTCGGGACGTATAATATTAACGCATTAAAAGTTATAAGGCTGGCATTGCATTGATATTCTGAAACAAATTATAGATATATCTCAAATTTGCGACATGCAGGATTCGGTTTGGGATTCGGCAAATTAGCAATGGATTCGTATTCGGTCAAATCCTGGATTCGGTGCCACCTTGCCGATACATACAATCCAGGCTTTGCACACTGATATACGTATTCTGTTACGACCTGTGTAACATTTTAGGCCGCCGGAGCTGTTATTGGAAAGGGAGGGGAAAATATCAAGCGGATCAGAGAAGCGGTAATTTTATTTTATCTTTAATGTATATAGTTGACAACGTATACAAATCTACGTACTTAGATTAAAACATTTACAGTATCTTTGAAAGCAATTGTTGGTACCTTTGGGCCGCCATGTTTCGTCTTTATCTATTGTATAACTTATGATGAAATATTGATTTTGTGCACCTGTACGCCGTACACTCCGGTTTAAAAGTATTTTGATTGTTGTTGTAATACATGAGCCATAACACTAAGTAGTTGCATTTAATACGAACAGTATAGAGTTATTAGTACCAGTAAGAAAACTACGTTCAACAGAAGTAGTTCGTAAACATTCAGATACTTGTACAATCTTTTATTTTTGATGTGTTTAACCCGTGGGAATTTGTTTTCATATACTTCCTCCACTACCACCACGACCACACTACCAATTGGCCAAACCTCACTGTTATGACCGCGCGAAACCACGGAATTTTGATGAATCTGGACAACCGCTTGGGTATCATTATGGCCTGGCTCTGGTATCGCACTGAAACCAACCTGGCCCGGCCAATTAAGGGGGCATCACACAATCTTTAACGAATTGATTGTGTTGAATGCCCCATGGTCTATTATTACTACCACATGTTTTTTGGGATACTGTAACCGCTTGTTGTGTTACTTCTTCAGTTCCAAGGCGTTCAAATTAGTATCCCCGACAGTAATAGTCCTGACCGGTACGCGTTAGTTATATTCATGCCGGGTTATATATAGGTATTGCATTAGTGTTAATAATGGGCTTGGGTTTGAATAGCAAAGTGGGTTGGTCTGGTGATTTCGTATATATAATATATTAGGATTATTGAGTATATGCTGGACTCAGGGTTCCATCCGAAACTGAATTGTAATATAGCCGGATCTCGAACAGAGAGATGTTGTTCTCTGAACATAAGCCGAAATAGGGAATTATTTTCGTTAGGTATTTACTGCTCGTTTTCCTTTAAATGAAACAAAATTTGGTGTTCGGTTTTTCAAACATAGTCAAATGACAGTTTTTCGAGCAAAGTAAAAAAGAAACTTGATATTCGGTCGCATATGCGGGTAAATACAATTTTAACCCGGGACCGGAGTTCCAGTTGAACCCTGTTTTACTTTATTTCGCTAAATGAGAATCCAGCTTTTTCAACTAAACACAATCATAGTGAGCATTTGATGACAATATATACTTGCCAATTCCATTGTTAGTGCTTACAATTCGCCATAGCTTCCCAACCAAACCACATTAACTTTTGTAGCACTATAGGTATATAGTTTGGTGTAGCGTTTGGCATCTGAGTCGAGTGCTGCAAATCAAATATATTTTAAAGTTGGTCGGTTTTAGTTCCTGGTCCAAAAGTACGTACCTTTGCTTATTGCTGTGGTGGGCAATACCTATGTTTCAGATTTTTGTATGGACAACAAAGAAGGGTAATAAAGTTTTATTAAAAGAATATAAAAAATATTATAATATATAGGTATGGTTTATTACAATATTTCTGTTCATGATTCGCAGTTTTTAGGATTTTGACGATCACCGGTCCCGATCACGACAAGTTGATTGACGTTGTTCGTGATTTAATGGAGCGGTTGGACGAAGTTAGTAGTACCCAGAAATCGGTGTTTGTGTTTAAATCGGGCTTTGCGTTCATTGTAGCTTGGATTTAGATGGCAGAGACAGTCAGCCGATTCAGTGTATGGCCTTGTAATGCTTTGCGAACCATGTTTCGTACGTAACTTATATATTGCACATCTGCAGTATGTAAATTATTTTTGTTTGCTTAAGGTGAGGGGTGAAAATGGTGTGGGTGAGGTCAAGCCAAGGGAGGCGTCGGAAGTTTTGAGCTTAATTGTGTTGGCCCTTCTTCGCACTCAAGGGAAACCTCAGTTTAGTCTCGAGTTCGATTTGTTTGCAGTCGGTCTTCAGGTTTAGTTCTTAAACGAAACTACGCTTTCCTGCTTTTTACTCCCTGGTTTGTTTTGTTTTAAGCTAATATTGCTTCAGGTTAATCAGGCACGATTGGGTGGCGAAAACAGCGAGTTGCGAATGATCGTACATGCGAGCATTGCAGGTGCTGTTATTGGTCGCGGAGGAAGCAAAATCAAAGAACTGCGAGAGGTATATATTCCTATTTACTTAGAATGCCACAACGGGATATTGATTATTTGGTATCCGTTTGCATCGTGATGTTTGCTGCGCTGAGAATTCCTCCGTTTGTGCAAATATAAATTTAATTAGTAATTACCTACGTAATATGCAGACTGTATGTTTTAAAATTTGTGGTATTTGCAGAACCAGACCAAGATATGTTATCACTAGTGTTTATATTTATGTATGAGCACCAATCATTTTGTATGCTTCTGGAATGTCGTTGCAAACTTTTTTATTTTTTCATTTGCATTCTGCTAGTTTTTAACTTTTTTAGCAAACAAACGCGGAAGTGAAAGTTTTCAGCGAACGCTGCCCTTACTCGACTGAGCGAGTTGTGCGCATCAGCGGGCAAACAGCTGACGTTTTGACATGTCTTGAAAAAATATTACAAATTTGTGTTGAGGTAAGCTTATTAGCGTCTGAGTGAGAAGCTGTTGATCAGGGTGCAACCGGAATTTCTATTCCGGCAAATTCTGACCTTCCCTGTTCCGGTAAATTTTTACTGGAATTAAAATTCCGAAATAATGACGATAAAAGTTTGTAGATTTCATTCGTATAGTATATAAACCTTGACAAACGCCGAAAATAAACCGAAAATGAATACCTATCTCCAACTAAGGGTTATTTCACCAATATTATTGCAAAAAGAAAATTAAAATGAATTTTTCGGTGGCATGTATTTTCCAGTTCCGTTTTTGGGTAATTGTTTTAAATTCCGGTTCCGGTAAATTGTAATTCCGGTTGCACCCTGCTGTTGATGTATACACTAAGTTGTATATTGGCATGTCGATGCGGAAGCTTTGAAGGAATCGTTTGTATCGGATGCCGAATATTTACGGTTGTGCTGCTTACGTACGTATCCAACTATCGTGAAACGGCTTTTAAACATTTTGCTGCGACCACACAGATCGCAAATTAACATAAACACTTTTTTGTAGTCTCCACCAAAAGGTGACTGGCAACCGTATGACCCGGAAAATTTTGATCCGTCGTACGTCGATCAATATGGCGGCTACACACCGGACCGTGGTGGATTTCCAATGGGTGGCGGTGGAGGCCGCGGTGGCGGACGTGGCGGTGTACCCATGGGCGGCGGCGGTATGGGTCGTGGTGGAATGTAAGTGAATATCAAAATTGCACCCTAGTTGGAGATATGCATTCCGAAAAGAATCTCTGGAACGGCTGAATCGATTTTGATAAACTTTTTTGTTTGAAAGCCAATTATTCCTGTGGTGTTAACCTCGCATTGGGGTTTTATAATTTTGTGCCGTTTATTAACTACAGGCTAATTTGCATAATTAATTGATCCTAAATTAGTGCTTTCTACAATATTTCACTAATTATTACAGTTACAAGCAATCAAATTTCAGCATTAAACGGTTTTTGAATGCGAGGAATATGCATAGACTGTTTACAAACTTGTAAAACCGATAATTGAGCAGTTAGTTAATAGATAATTTGCATATAATTGATGTCTAAATTAGACGTTTTTGCAATATTTCACTAATTATTAGGGTTCCAAGCAATCTAATTTCAACAATAATGGGTTTTTTGGGATTGAGGAATCTGAATAAACTGTCTTCAAACCTTCAAAACCGACTATCGAATAGTTACTTAATAGCAAATTTGCATATTTCCTTTGTTGATGCGTAAGCCTAAATAATGGCTTTCTAAATAATTTCTCAAATTATTAGGGTTACTGAAGGGTTTTTGAGTGCGAGGAATCTGAATAAATCGTTTACAAACCTCCAAAACTAAGCAATGAATAGTTAGCTAATAACTAATTTGTATATTAGCTTAACTACTTACGTGTGATCGAGCTTCGCTCAATACATGTAGTCCCACTACGACTGGTATACTGTACTACGTAATGAAATCTATTTCAATTTATCATCATTTTTAGTAAAATATCTTAATTTCCACCGACCAACATTTAATGCCGGAATTTTTTATTCCAGTAAAAATTTATCGGGATTCCGTTTGCACCATGATGTATGTGTATCTTATGTTTATGACGACTATGAGTATCTCGGTTGATTGTTTTAGGTTTCCTGGACGCGGCGGACCAATGGGAATGCGTGGACCTCGTGGAGGTGGCATGATGGGTGGCATGGTACGTTTTCGGCTTAATGTAAATATTATATTGCTTGATGATTATTGCGGCTATTGTTATTAACTGCTCTTTCATTCTGAATATCTTCACTGTTTATTGTTTGCATAAGATATTAGAAACGCCCCGGGGTCAACGTCCTTCTTTATCGGAAGTAGAAACTTGAATTTTTGCTAGTTTTATGCCGATTAATCGGCATCGGTGATATCGGCACTTTTAGTACGTATCAACCGTCGGAACTGTAAAAAGTTCCCGATATTTTTGCACTTAGCAGTGCGTTGGAGTGCTTTTAATTTTACTTGCTGGCGTATTTCAATGCGTCTTATCACGAAACTGTGAGATCTCTTGTATTTGTGTCTAAAAAGTTATTGAAATCAACTATTTTCACAAGACTGTAACCGTTTATACTGTTGAGAATCTTCACGTTTCTAGCGATGCCATATAAGTAATTCTGTCAGTTCCTTAAGCGCCGTGTATAAAAATCGGCATCGGGAAATAATTTTAGTGTCGACACCACTAATTTTTAATTTTTTGAACACATTCGTAGTCTAAACTATAGAAATTTTGTATTTAAAAAAGTTACGATGTCGAAATGAATCGTTTTATTGCTAATGTTGGCGTTGTAGGGCGGACCTATGGGCGGTGGTATGCCTCCGCCAGCAGACGGTGGCCCAGTTCAAACGACACAAGTAACCATTCCGAATGACTTGGCGGGCACAATTATTGGCAAAGGTGGCGAACGTATTGCACGCATTCGTAGCGAATGCGGTGCACAGATCTCAATCGATTCCGAAACCACCGGCAACGATGAACGCATTATTACGATCAGCGGAAGTGAAAATCAAATTCAACTCGCGCAGTTTTTGTTGCAGCAATGGTAAGTGCAAAATTTACGCCGAAGTTGGAAAATCATTTTAATGCGTGTACGCAAATCGGATAAAATTCTCGATTCGGGTTGCAAAGATTGTCTAGTTTCCGTTTTTGGAAGGACATAAATACGTATCTATAGCTTGCAAATCGTGGGCCCTTAATTTAACCATGCCATGGATTGAAAAGTTAAAGCAGTCATGAGCACGCTATAGTTACTTTCATGGTAAGCTGCGTCTAGGAAAATTTGTATATTACGTCGGTTCAACAGAGTCTGCAGGGCTAGACATCTTACTGTTCTTTATGTTTCATATCATTTCAGTGTCCGCTCTAGCGCCGCTGGTCGCAAATACATAGAGACGCAACTGGGTATTGCTCCTTGAAAATTTGCAGATATTTCTGAAGCCTGATGGTTACATGCGTATTAATGTTGCGGTTTCATTATTTTTCAGCGGATAAACATATTGTTACGGCTTCTCCACGACAGAATATCATTTAAATGTTCATGTACAAGAGCACCGTACTTGCATTTACCCTAATGCATGCACTGATGTTTTGGTTTTACCCCGATCTCTGCTTAAAGCTGTCATGCTGTCGTAAAGTTTTAAACGTGTGGCAGACAGGCGTACTTCTGCTGCTTTTATGCACCCTTTCAGTATTTTGTAACCCGCAAAGGGCCCTGGTTTCGAAATTAGGGCTCTTAATTTTTTTCGTGTTTCTAGCATTTTGTGACGGTTGTTTGTTTCGGTGTATTTAATATTGGCTTCGTTGTGCTTTAGCTGTGATCGTTTAATGTCGTTCGGTAGGTGGCACTTTTGCATTTAGGAGCCTGATGTTTATGATTGGAATATTGTGTTGTCCTAACCATAGTATGGTCATTTTAGTTTTTCGTGTTTGGGCGGGCCCGTAGCCAGGGGGGGCAAATGGCTTAGCACATATTTAAAAACCAATGAATGCTCTCCTGTAGAAATTTTAACCCCCTCTCATCAAGGTGGGCTGGCTACGGGCTTGTTGCTTGGGTTTCACATTAAACAATTTGTGTCAACTTTATCGAGTGTTTACGTATTAGTTAATGTATAGTTTACGACTTCAGCAAGAATTATTGTACTTAAAATTCGCAAAAATTTAGTTCATCTCGACGTAAAAAATCTGTTCAGCAAGTTTGGCACGTCCGGATCACTGTAAGCTTAGTTTGGTGGTGCTGTTTAACCCAATTTTTCCAAAATAGATTTCAGTGTGGTTGGTATTGTGTGTATAGTTCGAGGGCAGGATGATATTCAATAGAATCTTGCAGTGGTTTTGAAATCTGACGACACCAACTCAATTTCACGTTTCCGATGCAAGTATATATTTCAGTATCCGGGACCATTAAGCTAGTTGCATAAACGTTTTTTAAAATTGCATGTTGTACGCCCATAACGATCAGCTTGTAGGTGGGGGTGCTTCCTTCAGAGCAACACCTACATCAAATAAACATTGAACCAAAAACGAAATCTAGTTTAAGATGTTCGAAATACAGAATTTCATTTCGGATATCCGGCATGCTGGGTGCAAATGGAGGTTAAAAATTGCGGAGCCGGAGGTGAGGCGAACTTTTATTTAGTAGTAATGATGAAATAGTCAATTTTAGCCAATATCTCCAATAAGTACGTTGTTCAAGTTGTTTGGTTTTACACTAATTTTCTGCGAAATATCGGAACTTCTTTCCTGAAAATTGTGGCAAAACTCAAACGATACGCGCTAAACAAAAATTTTGCAAAATTATGCCAGATTTTACAGCCGAAATTGTTGGAACGTCCGGCTAAAATTCAACCGGACCCGAAGGCAGACCTCTGGTTATACCCTGTAATTAGTTAATTTTAGCCAATATCTGCTATATGTTGTTAAGTCGGTTGGTTTTAGGCAAATTTTGTGCGAATTTTCGGAAATTCTTTCCTGGAAATTGTGACACAAATACAAGGAAACTCACTAAACCGATATATTTTGCAAAATTATGCAAACTTGCTGCCGGAACCTCCTGCAAAAATTAAACCGGAGCCGGCGGCCGATTTTCTGCATGCGTCAAACTTCTGTTTGTACCTTGGAAAATGGGACAAGCTTGTTTCGGGCACACAGAAAAATGAGACAGCCGCACATTTTTGCCGGGAATATGAAAACGACATATTTCTAATGGTACAGGCTTGTTTCGGGCAAATGGAAGAATGGGACAGCTCCGAATTTTCGCCGGGAAAATGGGACAGCGATATACTTTCGCTGTGAGAACGGGACAAGATTGTTTGGGGAAAATGGAACAGCTACAAAATTTTTTACTTGGAAAACGGGACAGCGATTTCAATATCTTTATAAAACTGTGTATTTTTTCGTTGAAAACGCCGGTTGATTTGAATATTTCTGATCAAGAGGATACTGAATGGATCGAAAAACAAATTTTAATCACAATGTCTGGCCCGAGTCAACTTGGGAGAACGGCACCCCAATACCCTTCGCGGGGACACCCTTGCAGCAATATACATTCTTTAAGAAAACGGGAAAGTAGGGTAGCTATATACTTTCGCAGGGAAAATGGGACAGCAATAAAAAGGTTGCTTCATAGGATTAATTTTATCAGGGGAGGCATCCCAGCCTCCCGCACTAAATGATCTTGCTAAACCAAACCACAAATAATAACAACAACAACAAAGTTTAAAAATCTTCGTGTACTTTTATGCTCGTACCTTATCTTATACAAAAAATTTAAAAACTCGCTAAAACTGAATAATTTACGAAGTGCAGAAAGTAGTGGTTGGGCATCGGATATATTTTGTATCCGGATGGGTACTTACAACCGGAGGTTTGTTTTCGGCTAAGGCTGAAGATCGACCTCGGGTTCCAGTTTCGGTAGTGAAATTTTGCATAGTGTTAGAAAATTTGTTTGTTTGTTGCTTAAATAGTATTTGGCTTCTAGCTCGCTTTGCTCGCAAAGTTTTTTTATATTATTAATGTGTACTTATGGCATGGCGCACCAGGGTTGCGCTCCTGAAAAAGGGCAATGGAAAAAACTGTTTTCCGAAGTGGTAACAAACTATTTAAAATGTGTAAATCTTGACCAACTTGCGAAAACGAGCAACAAAACGTTGCACCAAACTGTTACAAATTTGTTTGTCTCTCTCTTCTCATCGAACGAGATTTGCTTGCGTGTCTCAGGGCCAATGTTGTAGTCGGGATGAAGCTGAATTGGACGCACCTGTATATAATTTGTGCAAAATTTACACAATAATTTGTCGCCCAACTGTATTTAAACTTAAAGCACAGTCCAAAGTAAAAGCCAAGCCAAAACTTAGCAATATAACGATGTGCGACAGTGCGACAAATTGTCGAGTTGACAACGTTTCGGATTACAAGTTGTCGATTAGCTGAATTTCGACTGGTTTACGATGCTTTGCGACGCCTTATTTGTGTTGCTTCAACTGACGTTTAATTGAACCCACAATGTTTTTGCTGTTTTGCTGATGAACTTTAGTTGTTTTTTAATTCTGTTGTTTTGTTTCATGCAAAATTTCGAGCTAATGCGTTAATATTGACATCACTGTAAATTCTAATGAGTTAATAATCAACTCAGACGGAAGGTTAGTTATTTCTGAGTTAATGAGACAGTAAAGTTTAAATCACTCTGAGTTGAGTTGATTCTCAAAGTGAGTTGAGTTGACTCCGTAGAAGTTGATTAATTAAATCAGAATGAGGGAATTAACTCAGAATTGTGAGTTCTGATAGTCTTAACTCAGACTGAGTAATTCAACTCATTCTGAGTTCAATCAACTCACTGGAATTTATTGGGACTATAAATCTTGTTAGCAGGTTTTTGTCAAAATCAAACCGCAGGTTAGTGGCAAGCTATCTGGCAGATGCTGCTGTTAGACAGCTGAACATTTATATATATGTATATATATATCGTGTATTCCGTGCTTTATGTTGTTAATATCAGGGTACAACCGAAGGTCTGTCTGCGGCTCGGGCTGTGACTCCTGTAGAATGTCTATACTTCAGGTTTTGATAAATTTGGCAGCGAAACTTGACTTGAATAAAAGCTGCTATGAACAGGGTGCTACCGGAGGTGAAAAATACCGGAGCCGGAAGTCAACGAAACTTGCCGGAACTGGAGCCGGAGCGGGAGGTGAGGCGAAATTAAGTAGTAAAAATGATGGTTAATTAGTTAATTTTAGCTAATATCGGCAAAATGTTGTTATTGTTAAGTTGTTTGCTTTCACGTTAATTTTCAGCCAATTTTCGGCAATTCTTTCGTGAAAATTGTGACAACAGTTAATCAAACGCGCTAAACAGATAACTTTAAGAAAATTATGCAAAATTTTACTACCGACATTGCCGGAACCTCCGGCATTATGCAAAATTTTACTACCGACATTGCCGGAACCTCCGGCAAAGAGTCTACCTGACGCCGGAGGTCTATTTTCTGCCGGAGCCGGAGGCAGACCTTCTTTTGTACCCTGGCTGTGAATATAGGCAGTATATATTTTGCGAATCCAATTCTGTGCTATAGTAAATACAGTCCAGTAAAGCGTTTACGAAACGTAATTATATAATTGGCTTTACATACCAATTAGTCAACTATTGGCTCTATCCGGTCACGGACTCTTTTAGGAAAATAAACTCCTATTGATACCGATTCTATTAACTCTGAACTCTTACCTTCTTCGTCTAATTCGGGTCCCCACAGTACACTCCCTACATGCATATCAATCAATATTGACTTTCAACTCTACATAAAGCGCTATTAGTAATATTTGCGTCATTCTTTGAAATACTGTATAATTGATACCACAATTCAAATTAAGCTTGCTTTCTCATGCGGCACGTGTCAGCCATGTCATATTTACGAACGTTAATGAAAATAAACTGTTAAGTATATTAATAAGTATATAATAAATACTTATAAACCTCCTGGTTTTATTCACAATCGTCCCTCGAATTTCGGTTTCGGCAGGCATAAACGATATGTAAAACCGTTTTTTTGCCAACGAGCGTAGCGAGCAAAAACAATTGAGTTCGAGAAACTAGGGTTACTCAAGAAGGGATGCTTTCTCTATTTCGCTAGTACGCGTTCCTGCTATCTTTGGCAGTGTCGACATCGCTTTAAAATACAAATTAATATTGAAAATTATCATGTGATAGCGCTGGCTTATAAGAGATTTTGTTGTACTGTTGACAAAATTTTTATTGTGAACAACGCATTACAGTTTCAGGCGAGGTAAATTGATGAACTGGTCAATGTCTGATTTGCACTGAAAATCCCTATCTGGTCGTCAAAATACTACACTGTAAAATTGCAATGAGTTGATTAATCAATTTCACATAGCGAGTTAGTTGTTTCTGAATTATAATAACAGTAAACTGTAACTCACTCTGAGAGTTGAGCTGATTCTGACTATGAGTTGAGAGTTGATTCTGGGTGAGTTGATTAATTAACTCAGAATGAAGAATCAACTCAAAATTCTGCTTGAGTTGCGTGCGATAATTTTAACTCAGACTTAGTGATTCAACTCATTCTGGAGGTAAAATCAACTCACTGCAATTTACAGTGATGTATTTTTGACGAAATCCTGCCAAAAGAGAGTTGTAGCGTAGAAACTATTGAATTGATACAACTCACATTGTCAAACTTTCGAATAATTCAAACCATTTCAATTATTAAAAATTACTTAAATGCTCACAAGAGAATTTATTGATTGACTTTCCCTGTGGCTCTTAACGATAGCCGATATATTTTTCTAATTTCTCTCATTTTTACTAAAAAACCTAATACAATCAGAACAATTAAATTGGTTGATGTAACATGGTGCGGTTTGACCGTTGCATCATATTGCAATTTTCAAGACAAGACAGCTTTTGTTACATATAACTTGCAGTTCTATTGTGTATTTTCACTAATCAATTATTGTTTTTTTTACAAAAATTCAGTCAAATTTATGAAATGATACTGTGAGTTTGAGAAAAGTTTTAAAAATAGCACAAACTATTAAGCTTGCTATTATTAACGAACTCAGGATGCTTTTGATACAAGAGTATGCAATTGAGTACATTCCGTGTACGAAAGAACACTGTATAATGAGTTGATTAATCTATTCAGAGAGAGAATTAGTTTTTTTTGGCTATTTCTGAGTTAATAACAGTAGATATTAACTCACTGTGAGTTGATATAATTTCGGGTGAGTTGACAAATTAACTCAGAATGAGTTAAATCAATTCAGATTCCTGACTTCTGAAAGACCTAATTCGGAGCTCAGACCTCTCAGTAGATTCAACTCATTCTGAGTTAAAATCAACACACTGGAATTTACAGTGACTGAATAGAGAACGCGTTGCGTTTTTAGCCTATATACCACTCCAGTTCAAGGAGGGTATAAGATTTGCATAACAGCGTTGATTTTCTAGGTTAAAAAGTTATCCGCTTCAATATTCATATAAAACCATGAGAGTGTACTAGTTATTGGCAGTATAGAGTGCGAGCGACGCCGATATGTCTCCATAAAAATCGGATGAGTAGGGATCAAACGCAACACGTGCTCGTACATTTTGTACGACTCGAAATCATGTAAGTTGCATACTTTTCCATACAGAATCGATTCTTGCTACCCTCTAAATTTCAGTGAGTTGATTTTAACGCAGAGTGTGTTGAATCACTCAGTCGGAGTTTGAACTATCAGAACTCAGAGTTTTGAGTTGATTCAATTTATTCTGAGTTATTAAATTATCAAATCACCCATAGAGTCAACTCAAATCGAAGTGAAAATCAACTCAACTCAGAGTGAGTAAATGTTTACTGATATTAACCCTTTCTCACATGAATATTTTTAATTTCCACTGAGATCTACTTTTATGCTAGGATTCGAACTCCAGTGACTGGAGTGGGAGGCGTATACCATCACCACTCAGCTATAGGAGCTTGACGCTCGAGCCCGAGGGGGCTCTACTTTTTGTGATGATTTAGTACTATTGAGACCTACTTTTATGCTAGGATTCGAACTCTAGTGACTGGAGTGGGAGGCGTATACCATCACCACTCAGCTATAGGAGTTTGACGCTCGAGCCCGAGGGGGCTCTACGTCTTGTGGTGATTTAGTACTATGTATACGTGTTGCAATTGTTAAACACGGTGCAATATATATTATTTAACGTATATACACTGCGCTAAGTTGCCTATAGGCAACTCAATGTGAGAAGGGGTTAATTCAGAAATAACCAATTCGCTAGCTGAATTCATTATATAATCAACTCATTGGAATTTACAGTGATAGGCAAAGTTGATGGTTGAAAAAATTATTTTGTAGTTTTGAACCGAAATATTTTACCACAAAATTATATGACTGATTTGATGTCAAATGTACAGTAAGAAATTATGAACTTTACCAAAAAGCTTAATTATAGCGAAACATTGTCTTAGCTTAAACTTTTGGCTTCAGCTTTGATCTAAATTTCCGCATGAAGACAAAGCTGAAAAAAGTTTTAAAGTATATCTTTCAACGACCTTGTTTTTGTTTAACTCAAACATCTGCAGTTTCACTTGGAAAAGTTTAATTTACTTAATATAATACTAATTAAACAGAGTTTAAACTTTAATACGAAAAGTTAGAAGCAAATACGTGGGCATCCCACGACGACGCGGAACACAGTTACCCTGATTACCTGATTTCTTGCATCTGTTTTTGCAGTTAGAAGGCTGCGATCTGATTCACTAGCAGCAACTGGTATAAATAAGAGAAATGGTCGATGCTACGTTGAGGGCCGTCAAATACTTTGTTTCACATCAAGCCTAAGCTTCAGGGCCAGCGATAGTATAGTCCCCCCAACAGGTTCCTAGGGGCCCACTAAAATGTTTCACAATTCTATACCTTCGTGATACGCGAACAAAATTTAGTTTGCCAAGATGGGACTTCTAGTTCTAAGGATCGGCCCCCCCACTGGGGTTGTAAGGGGGTGCTTGCTTCCGCCGGGATGGCTAATCCTAAATCTCAGCAAGATTCACTACACAATTTCAAATTTAAACAGTAATTGAAATATATACTAAATACAAAATAACACGAAATAGTTACTGACTCGGTGTATGTATAGGGCATGTGATACTTTTAATTTAAGGTCTAAATCCAGACTTAATAGGGTGCCAACATTTGCCACAATGACTACATACATTTTTTATAACTTGTACATCTTGGAGCCGGATGGAAAACCAACAAGCTAGCTACATTGCACTTATTTTGCTAATTTAAGAAATATGTCAAGCACGATACTGTTAAAAGTTTGTTTTAAGGTTTTTTCTTAAATTCTCGTCAACTGAAATTTTGGAAATTGCGAAAAAAATTTCACTCTAAATTCCAATGAATTTATTAAACAACTCAACCAGAGAGTTAGTTATTTCTGAGTTAACAACAGTTTAATATTAAATCACTCTGAGTTGAGTTGATTCTCGCTCTGAGTTCAGCTGATTCCGCGTAATTTGAATAATTAAGTCAGAGTGAGTTTTATTTACTCAAAATTCTGAGTTCTGAAAGTCATACCTCAGACTGAGTATTTAACTCATTCTGAGTTAAAATCAAGTCGCTCGGATTTACAGTGTATCAACGAACTCATTGATCAACACAATATTTACAAAAAGTAAAGAGTGTTCATTATCAAAATAGCTGGATCCTTTGACACAAAACTCTGCCGGAGCCGGAGATAATCTTGCGGATGTACTCTGAGATATACAGGAACACTGTTAATCCATATTAGTTAATTAATCAACTCAAAGAGCGAATTAGTCATTTCTGGTTGTATTTTTGAGTTTATATCAATAACAAAAGCATTAAATCATGCTGAGCTGATTTAATTCCGGGTGAGTTGAGCAATTAACTTACAACGAGTTCAATCAATTCAGAATTCTAAGTGCTGAAAGATATAATTCAGAATTCAGGCTTCTGAGTGGATTCAACTCATTCTTAGTTATTAAAATCAATTCAATGGAGTTTACAGTGAATTTGCCACCGTTCCTTCCATACAATTCACATTTTGCAGGTGAAAAGTTTTCAGGTTACGGTATTAATTATGCCGCATAAATTAGCAATAAGCGTAATCATCCCGAGTTTGATTTCGCTATCAGCTGTGGCGATTTTGGGTGCAGAAAAGTCGGCAGAAACGGCAACAATGAAACAATTTGGTGATGATCCATTTTGCGGCCGACATCCACTCAAAAGTGTTGTCGTTCAACTTCGAGCGTTCAGTAAGTCTCACCATTGTTCGCGTTGTTGTTTCAGCTGGCATCTGGACCTGGGCCACAGTTGGCGGCTGGCGGCCGCTAGTACTTTGGAGAAACTTTACGACATCTTTTGGCTGGTCCCATAGCACTGCGTGACATTGGGAACGAAGGAGATGCCCGAACCGCGTCGTTCTATATGCAGTGTCGCATGCGTATATTCTATGTCATCAGGCTTGGGCCACATCTAGTGCAGCTGTTCGAATCCGACGAGATACACCAGATGCTGGTTTAAGATGGCCATTTTATTAATATTTTCAGAACCAAAATTTTCCCAAACAGAAGTTAAGTATATACGTTTGTTGTGTGTAAAAGACCTGTGTATTTAAGCTGTTCTTTATTTATGCGAAATCAATTTCAATTTAGACTAGACAGAGGCTGGTTTAAAATTGCAATTTTTATAAAAAATTTTTATCATTTATGGGTCATCCACATTAAAATGCACGCGCCGATGTAATAAATGTTCAACCCACCGCATTTGGAACAGCATCAAAGTACACATACTAGCTGGAGGCAAGGTACAGTTTCATAGCGATACTAAAATATAGTGTTAATTGTCTAGACTCTGTCGGAACGGACTCTAGACAAACACACGTTGTCTGTACGATGTCAGGACATTACGTTAGCACACGCGCACACTTTTAAAAAGACACGCTGTGCACACATATTCATACGCATCATTCGACGCAAAAAATCGAGTCTGTTCTGAAGGACTATGGACAATAACAGTTCCGATAGTGATGCCAGGACAAGTACATATTTATGCCTAGAGCATCATTGTCTAAGGGTTCAGACAATGACATATTGACATCTCAGACAGTGTATAAAGAGAGTGGGTAGGGACAACGTTGGGGCCCAAACGGGAGGGACATTTTTTACAAATGTGCGTGCATTTTAACGTGGATATTTTATCAATTAAATTGCTTTCGATGAGTTGTTAGCTTATCAATAATTGGTTGTAGCTTAGCTTTATACATAAAACCAAATATCGCCATTTGGTTCATGCGACATTATTGAAAATTTTTCTAATATTTATTTCAGAACCAAAATTAACTCCAACTGACGTTAAAAATTTTATGCGTTTGTTGTTTGTCAACCGACCAATCACATATCGCCATGTTCAACGTGACTTGAAACTTTTCAACGAATGCCGAAGGATGACAGAAGGTGGACATTTCGGCTAAATGATATTTTCAATCTGAAATTGAATTGTTGCATTTTTTAATGTCGCCCATCTAAAAGCGTATGAAAGTATACAGTGTATATTTTCGTAGCCTGGGAAAAAATTCCACTTTGGGTCGTGGGAATATTTTTTTGCAGCTGGGAAAAACCGGACAAACTGGTGAGTAAAAACCAAAATTCTACAAAGACTTACCGCACTATAAATTCCAGTGAGTTGATTTGAACTCAGGATGAGTTGAATCCACTCAGAAATGTGAGCTCTGAATTAGGTCTTTCAGAACTCAGAATTCTGAATTGAATTAACTCATTCCTAGTTAATTGCCTGGAATCAAACCAACTCAGAGCGAGTTAATGTTTACTGTTTTTAACTCAGAAATAACCAGAAATGAGTAATTCGCTATCTGAGTTGATTAATCAACTCATCGGAATTTACAGTGCGCTAGAATCAGACCGATTTTGATACCGCAGAATCAAAATTGACTCAGTCGAGTGAGTCATGCGATTAATAGCGTTTAATATCTCAGTTTTCAATGAAATTTAATTTAAAATCAACTCGAATTTGTGACTATGGTACAGTAAGCAATGACACTCGTCGGACTGCGTTGAATTGAATCTGTCTAGTATAGGGTTAACCCAAATAACTACAGTTTGACTTTTCGATTTCCCAGAAATTAGAAAAACTTATTTTGTAGCTGTGATAGTTTTTGATGCGGGAACCATCTTTAGGCTGCAGCTCAATAAACGGCGGCCTCTATGTAGGTAGATTGAAAGCGTACACTGTGAAATTCCACTGAGTTGATTCATCAATTCAGCTAGTGAGTTGGTTATTACTGAATTAACATCAGTAAACATTTTAACTCACTCTCAGTTGAGTCGATTCTCACGCGGAGTTGAGATGACTGCGACAGTGAGTTAATTAATTAACTCAGAATGAATTGAATCAACTCAAAATGCTGAGTTCTGATATACGTCGTGCTATACGCCGTCCATTACCGTGCATAATGGTACACTGTAAATTTCAATGAGTTGATTAATCAATTCAGCTAGCGAGTTGGTTATTTCTGAGTTAATAACAGTAAACTATAACTCACTCTGAGTTGCGTTGATTATCACTCTGAGTTGAGTTGACTCTGGGTGAGTTGATTAATTAACTCAGAGTGAATTGAATCAACTCAAAATTCTGAGTGCTGATAGTCCTAACTCAGACTGAGTGATTCAACTCATTCTGAGTTACAATTAACTCACTGAAATTTACAGTGTACACGTATTGATCGCGTACGATACTGCACGATGACGGACGGTGATGAACTTTTACACGCCTGCACTCAAATATAGCGTCCATCCTTGAAACTTGCAACAACGGATTGTGTGAAACTGAGGAATTTTGGGCAAATATTTAATGTGAAGGTTAAAAAAAATGTTTTCAAAACTAAATAAAGTTGTTTTTAGACCAGTTTAAATTTTTCGATCAGTATTTGAACTTGTTCAATTTGAACAAACAGCCCCTTAAGAACCGAATCGAAACCCCTAGGAATTTATAACGAAAATGATGCTATTT
The DNA here is from genome assembly GCA_030248215.1 of Enoplolaimus lenunculus. NCBI lineage: Eukaryota > Metazoa > Nematoda > Enoplea > Enoplida > Thoracostomopsidae > Enoplolaimus > Enoplolaimus lenunculus. The sequence continues at coordinate 457,853 of JASANG010000424.1, read as the reverse complement.
TATAGCTATCGATAAGTTGAGCATATTAACTTTACCGGTATGAATTTTAAAACGGTTCGAAAGCTTATGCCTGACAAAGATCAGTGCAAAAAATGCGGATTTGAAGGTATACCATCTATACTCTTAATATTTGCAAAATATAAGCCACGACACCTGTTTGCTGGGTTTCCAAAATCTTAAGTATTTCCTTAAGCTATGCTTAAGTAAATTACTTAAGCCGCTGACTTAAATAAATACTTAAGTTTACGAACAATACACGTAAACGCCAAATGTGAGCCATTGTCATAATAAAAACGTTATAGTTTTTATTTATATTAAGGAGGCTACACTAGTTTGTAGTTTCTGTTGTACCAAGGTTTGTATACCTGAATAGTTAATTTGTGACGCCAAATTTCACTCATGTGGGCAAATAAAAAACGGCTTAAATTGCTCGAGTGTCTTTTTGAACTCTTAAATTGAATTTAAGTTGAACCAAAATTACGTCACCGATTAAAATCGCAAACTTTTCCATGCTTCGAACCTGCGAAGTCAGACTCCAAAGGCAAGCGCTCTATCCACTCGCCCATCCTTCCATGCTGTCTTTACATTAATACACATTAGTACCCTGCGTTTTGGGGTGCATTCAACAGTACATTTAACCCATATATAGTATAAATGTAACATATGCAATTTACGTTTCTATGTGAGCAATTTTAAACGCTAGGAGATCAAGAATAGGTTTGCTGGAAACAAGGGGAGTGAAGTTAATTTTACCAGGGTTCTACTTTTCTACAATCCATCCGAAAAAGTTCATTTTTTAAATTAACGATCACGCAATTTAAAGAAAATTTAGCTCTATATGTCAGTGACGAAGGACGGAGGAGCGTGGGTTAAAATAAATAATAGTCCGTAACCGAATAACAAGGTAGCTACCCTCTGGAAAGGCCAAATATATATCAGTCCCCCTCTTATTCGGGTCACTACAGTAAACACACTGCATTTTGTTACCAGCAAAAACGTAATGGGTTTTCTTGAAATAAACCAACAAGCTTATTGCCAGCTTTTTAAATGCCTAATATTTCTCCCGTCTTCTGCAGTGTATTACGCGCCATTCTGAGAAAAATTAATAAAAATTGAATAAACGCTCGACAACTGTGACAATTGTACATTGCAAAAAATGTTGAGTCAAATTAACTCTCTCCGAAATAGGGTCTACGGCACTACACAAACTGAGACCAATTCGACTCAGCGAGAATCAAACATGCGACTAAGTGAGTCGAATTTGACTCAGTTTGTGTTGTCCCGTAGAGCGTATATCGGAGAGTATCAATTAGACTCATCATTTTTTGCAGTGTACATGCTGTTGGCAAAAACGTGGTATAAGTACTTGTTTGAAGTAAAATGTAATAGGTTCCTAAACTCTGTTGCGTACTACACTTTCTAAAGGTGCTTCCGGTGCCTCCGACGGAATTAATTTTTTTGAAAAATAGCAAAAATACCGCCACTGCTTTGACGTGTAGCTAATTAAGCAATAATTTGTTAATTTTAAAATCTTTACTGTTACAAATGTATCAAACAAATACCACTACAACATAAATATTTAGCGAAATATACAAAGCTGAAAACAATGTTTCTATCTTCTTGTTACAGTCGCTAAGAATTAACTAAAGGCGTTATTATAAGATTGTATAATTAGCTATTTTTCTCATTTCTAGAACATTTATAAGCAAATATTTTATCTTTAGGCACTGTTAGCGTCCAAATTTTTCAACTGTGGAAAAGTTAATACTTGGTTGCGAAAAATTTGGTATTTAAAGCTACTGAATTTGCTGCCCGTATTCAAAAATGAACTCGAATTAAAGATCTATTATAAGTTTACCGTCATTATTTTAGTAAAGTTAAACAATTTTGGTGCATATAAAAATCAGGAGCGGAACGTTTTTCTGTGAGACTGCAATGAAGTAAGCTTAAGTTTTGAGTATTTTTTGCTTGGCTTAGGCTTAGGCTTGGGCTTAGGAATATGCTCATTCTTACGCTTAGGCTTAGGCGGCCAATGTAAAAAACAGATGCGGAACAAGCATATTTGTAAGCCTAAGCCTAAGCCTAAGCCTAAGCCGAAGCGTAAAAATGAACTCATTCCTAAGCCTAAGCCTAAGCCTAAACTTAAGCTAAGCAAAAAATAGTCTAAAGCTTAAGCTTACACATTCCTAAGCCTAAGCCTAAGCCAAGCAAACAAATTGATCTAAAGCTTCAGCTTGCTCTTTTCTAGTCCCACAGAAAAACATTCCGCACCTGATCTTTACATGGGTCTTAGTAACAATGAAGACTCATTTTCTATGAAAGTCAAAATTTATACCAGCTTTCAACAGTCTGGGACTCTATCCCAATCTACGGATTGCCTACTTGTGACTTAGTTAAAAAATTTTAATTCTGTGAAAGAGTTTAGTTAATTAGAATAACTATTATAATAGCGTTGCAATGACTGAACGGCATGAAAAAAGTATCGTTTCATTACAACAACAACAACAACAACGCACTCAACAGCTGAAATTAGTAGCATTTGTTGCGGTTGCACTAAGTACTGTTGCAGTTACTGCATGCCTTGTTACATTTCCCATGGTTTTTACGTCAATTCAATCACTTCAAGCGGAAATGGACGCCGAAGCTGCGTTTTGTAAAGTAAGTAAAAAGCGGATATAGGCAAGAGTACATGTGTACAATAGTATGCAACTCTTGTGGTTCCACATGGTACAAAATGTATCACCAGGCGTTGTGTTTTTGGCCAAACCCCTGTTTAGAAAGCGGAGTCGCTATCACATGTAATAACCGTAAAGTAAACTATAGCCGGAGCGTTTTTGATGACGTATATGAGTGCCATAGTTCGCACAAGTTGTACCCCCCTTTAAAATAAGGTGGGTGAACCGCAATGGGCGCTGGATACATTCTTGCATACTACACAGAATGGACCCAGTTGCACACTCTTATTAAAGAGTCATTATCGGCTCTAAACCCGAAATTCCTATGGTATCCCAATATATATACTTAAGCTGCGTTCTGTAAGGTAAGTCTTTACCGGATATAAGGGGCCGGTGATAGGGGCAACTAGTCTCCCCTAAACTTAAATTGTAGTGGTAACCGGATCCTGCATTTTCATTCCAAGTTACCCAAAGATTTCGCATGTCACACTCCTTCGAAAAAGCTAGGATCCATCTCTGTGCCTGTTTATTTATTTATAAAATCTACAGATAACAAATTCGTAATATGAAACGGTGCAAACTTTTCTCGAAAAATATTATAAAAGAAACCAGAAATATGATTTTTTTGTTGCTTAAGTTGAAAATAACTTAAAAACTACGCTTATTTCTAGCTTAACAAATAACACATTTTTGAAATTGTACGCTGTAAATTTCCGTGTTTCAAGTTATACATTTTTTGCTAAATATTCGATCATATCATGCAGCAATTATACTGCTGCATTAATAACTACTAATCTGCCGGCTTTGTGCAATGCGCAAATGTTAGCGAATGCACTACAATCTTCATGCAATGTTTCTTTTCACAGAGCAATCACATTTCTGTTCAAACAAAATATTGTAAACAAAGTAAATGCTGGAAAGTTGCCTAAAATACGTATGTCATTCCAGCTTTATAGATTTTAAAATTTTAGGTTCGATCTCGTGAATTATGGAAAGAAATGGTAGTTATGACTCAAGACGGCGAACTCTTGAACGGAGCAGAGTCCATGGCGAGCAACAACGTAGCGGTTGGGTTGAGCAAAGCGTTCAATTTATTGAAACTGTCCGATCCTGAATACGATGGAGCTAGCTTGATTAGGCATACACGACAAGCGACACCTGAATTTGGATGTAAGTTGATGGAAAGAGTTACAGTTGCACTCTACTTCGTTGTTGATAGTCGACTACCGGAACAGAAAAATGAAAATGTCGACGACCTTACAGAAATCAATTCTGTGCCCGGAAACTACTTCTTGCCTTATTGTAAATCTATTTGCGCTCTCAGTAATTTTAAGTATGACGAGTTATAGGCGATATTATGACGTAAAAATAAGCAAAAAATTAGTCTAAAGCTTAATCCCTTCTCACATTGAGTTGCCTATAGGCAACTCAGCGCAGTGTATGTACGTTAAATAAAATATATCGCACAGTGTTTTACAATTGCAACACGTATACATAGTACTAAATCAACACAAGACGTGAGAGCCCCCTCAGGCTCGAGCGTCAAGCTCCGATAGCTGAGTGGTGATGGTATACGCCTCCCACTCCAGTCACCGGAGTTCGAAACCTAGCATAAAAGTAGGTCTCAGGGGAAATAGAAAATATTCATGTGAGAAAGCGTTAAGCTTACTTTATTCCACACCCACAGAAAAATGTTCCGCCCTGATCTCTTCATGGGCCTATCTCTAGTCTTGTGACGGTTTCGTACCGTTAAGTTTATTTCATTGTTTGGCCAGAAATTCTAAGACTGTATTGCTGAAATTGTAGCATCAAATATATCATAGTCATAGTTCATCAAATTTAAATCTTTAATTTATAATCTTTTGTTCTTCTTGAAAATTTTACAAATTCAGCCAATATCTCAAAGTGATATATCCTAAAATCTGTTATTTCAACGAAACTTCCAGCCTAAATTTCGATTTATTACAGGTTGCACTTGCCATCGCGGTCCAACCGGTCCTGAAGGTCCACCAGGGCAAGAAGGCCGTCCTGGTTTGCCTGGCCGGATGGGCCGACCGGGCGAAAACGGGCAACCAGCCCGGGCTGAAGTACAACCGCCAGTATTTCAGCCGCAATGCCCTTGCGAGGCAGATCCAGGCCGTCCTGGCGGTCCTGGTCCTAAGGGCCCACCAGGCCTGCCTGGAGACGAAGGCGAACCAGGTAAACCAGGACAACCAGGCGACCCTGGACCGCAAGGTCCGAAAGGGGGTCCCGGTGGTGACGGCCGGCCTGGTCTTAAAGGACCTCCTGGCACGCCTGGATCGCAAACAGAAAATCGCGGCCCGCCAGGAACTCCAGGAACACCAGGCCGGCCAGGATCACGTGGAAAGACAGGAACTCCTGGACGGCCCGGAACCGACGGCGGTCCAGGCGATCAAGGACCAGGAGGCGACCCAGGTAATCAAGGCCGGCCTGGCCGTCCTGGCGGCAGAGGTCCACCTGGTGATATTGGTGAACCTGGCGGTTTGGGCTCATGCGATCATTGTCCAGCTGCTCGACTGGCCCCAGGCTACTAGACCTCGATCTGAAGGGGTCCGTATTTGTTTGGAGCAATTTTTTTTCGGGATACATTGGTTACGGATACGATTTACATGTAAGTTTACGAGCGATTAATATCATTTGATAGAATTATACTACGATAACCAATAATAGAACGCTCATTGGTCGTACGCTATAAATTCTTTAAATGTTACATCATTTTCAGGTTATTTGTTTTTCTAAAATTAAAAAAAATAGTATTTCACATTTCAAACAGTAAATTTCCTATCGTTCAAAATTGAAATTTTAAAAGAACCGTCAAAAAAATTAAATTACTTAACTTTAATTGCAGCATTTTTAGTGTAGAGTCGTATTCACATATGTATAGCGTTTTAATTCTGTCTTTGGACCATGGCTCGTATTGTCAAATGCGAATAATATCAATCACCAGTTTAGCGATAGGTTTTCTAAACTGACGAACTTTTGCAATTGCGCATCTAAAAATTGGCAGAGAAATAGAGCAAATCAAATGCAGTAAAATGTGCTAAATTTCAAAGCTCATCATGCACTGGTTCGAAAGTTACAAGACCTATCATTAACTGGTGATAAGTGCTACGCACATTTAAGAATACCGTTCGTTATTCTCAGCTACGGTGTAGTAGCTATCACACATGCTAATATGATTTCAACCAACTGAAATCTATACTGATCAGATAGTCTTGAATAGAAGTAGCTTTGAATTCAAGTACACTGCAAAAAATGGTGAGTGAAATTGGCTCTCTCCGAAATATGCTTTTCTGGACTACACAAACTGAGTCATAAATCGACTCCGCCTGAGTCACATTTGACTAATTGAATCGTGCAGTGAGTCAAATTTGACTCTGGCGGAGCCGAAATTTTTAAACTCACTTGTGCAGTCCGGAAGAGCGTATTTCGGAGATAGAGAGTCAATTTGACTAACCAGTTTTTGCTGTATACCAAAATGTGCTATCTCAAAGCGGTTTTATCTCGTTCGCTGGTTTTTAAGTAACACGACCGACCACCAACTGATGATTAGAATCGATCCGGTAGCCACAGTTGAGATTATGGGCGCAGAAAAGTGATAAATTTCCAAATTTTCTGTTTTCCATTATTTCCTAGCAAGCAAGGGATGACTGAATTTTATTTTGGGAAACAAAACTCTACACTGCAAAAAATGGTGAGTCAAATTGACTCTCTCCGAAATAGGCTTTTCCGGACTACACAAACTGAGTCAAATTTTGTTTCCGCCAGAGTCAAATTCGATTGACTCACCATTTTTTGCTGTGTATATATTACAGGTTTCATTGGGAAACGAGCGTAGCAAGCGGGTAATAGGTTTCTGATCTTCGAGAACTAACCGGTAACCTAAACCGTTTAAAAGTGGTCTATTTGTCGTTTTCTCAGAATCTTCGGAACAGAATAATTATTGGCTATATTCTTAGTTTTAGACTCAACATTCCGAATGGAAACATACGGTTTTGGGTAATTGAAGATGTCACAACGGGAACAATATTTTTTTGCAACTAAGACAATTCGTCACACGGCGCCTTGTTGCTCAACAGTAACATATTAATAAATCTAAGTATAATCCTAAGCGTAGTCATAAGCTTTAGTCTAAGCCTAAGCATAATTTCGGATTACATTCCGTCGGGTGACGAATAGTCGTGATACTTTGATTTTTTTGCAATTTAAGATAGTTGATTTTTTATGTAATAAACCGTTTTTTGTATTTATTTTTGTTTTGAACAGCTGGTGAAATTGTTTGGTATCCAGTTGAAACCTGGCCAACAGCGAAGCTTATAGATTTTGTACCAGACTTGTCCTATTATACATTGTCCCAATCAATGTTTATTTGAGAAGACTGGCCTTGATTTTGAGTGACAATTAACCCCTTCTCACATTGAGTTGTCTGTAGGCAACTCAATGCAGTGTATATACGTTAAATAGTATATATCGCACCGTGTTTAACAATTGCAACACGTATACATAGTACTAAATCACCACAAGACGTAAGAGCCCCCTCGGGCTCGAGCGTCAAACTCCTATAGCTGAGTGGTGATGGTATACGGCTCCCACTCCAGTCACTAAGTCTCAGGGGAAATAGAAAATATTCATGTGAGAAAGGGTTAAACTTTAAACTGTAAATTGCGTTAAAATCATCTGCTTAAAAATGAAAAACAAATAAATCACCAAAAAGGATTAATTAAAAACAGCGAAAAAGTAATGGCGATTAACAAGAAATTTAAAACTCGTATAAAACGCGACCTTGTCGATGATGAGACGCGGTCTGATGATTATACTCTACTGTATAGTAGTAAAAGTTTTGACTTTCACTCAAAATATGCGACAAAATATACTTAAAATAAGGTATGAATATATACAAAATTACAACAGAAAACAAAATGACAAACTTATGGCAGTGAGATTGGGCGAAGTAAATTTCTAAATTTAAAAAAATATAAGATCAACTGTATTTGTGAAATTGTTGTTCACTAGAAACGCCCAAGTTCAAGATCGTACAAAAATAGGGGATCGAAACGTACATCCCCCCGAAATTTACCAAAATCCAAACAAATGGGAGGTATACTAGCGTTGTATAACTTGATGGATTTTAGGGATTATATAATTCCTTCTTTAGTTGATCCATGGGTGGTAACAAAGCTTGCTACTACCCGCTCGGTATCAAATCATGGATTGCATCAAGTTCGATGTCACTGAGTTTTATGCAAATGTGTACGTTTTTACAAGTTATAAACAACGTTAAATGTATAGTTTTATTTCATGCTCTAAAGATTTAAAATGCATGATTTTAGTGTATACGACACAATTTGTTTTGGTTCAAAATTGACATCACCAAATGTGTGTAGCACCTATCACCAGTTGACGATATTGTCACGTAATTTTTAGAAGCTCACGAAAAGCTAAGGTTCAATTCAAATTTTGAACACTAGATTTAATATATTTATCGTAAGAGCACATATGGTCAGCAGGAAAAATAACAGAAAATTATTCAAATATTTTAAAAATTTATTGTCATTATGGTGAACATTGAAGATCGGTTTCAATTTTTTAATTTGTAGACACTCCATATGGCGAGGCCGAAGCTATTGCTGTATGTCCAGTTTGAAAACCAAAATCAATGTTCAACATAATGACGATAAATTAAAAATATTTAACCCTTTCTCACAAGTATATTTTGTATTACCCCTGAGACCTACTTTTATGCTAGGATTCGGACTCCAGTGACTGGAGCGGGAGGCGTATACCATCACCACTCAGCTATAGGAGCTTGACGCTCGAGCCCGAGGGGGCTCTCACGTCTTGTGGTATGCTAGGATTCGAACTCCAGTGACTGGAGCGGGAGGTGTATACCATCACCACTCAGCTATAGGAGCTTGACGCTCCAGCCCGAGGGCGCTCTCACGTCTTGTGGTGATTTAGTACTATGTATACGTGTTGCAATTGTTAAACACGGTACGATATACATTATTTAACGTATATACACTGCGCTTAGTTGCCTATAGGCAACTCAATGTGAGAAGAGGTTAAAGACCTATTCACACGTGTAAGTTTTTGCTTCGGCAACTTGTAGCTATAACTTGCATTTGCAAGTTTTTTGTCCAAAATCCCGTTTGAAAAAATTGCAGCGGCAAAGAACTCATTAAAATTGATAACTAGGAATTTAGTTCCCATGTGTGAATAACCATTGATGTTGTGTAAATTTATTGTAGCCGATTTCTGATTGGCTGATAAAAAAATACAAGTTCTGCGCGCAATTTACAGCTGCAAGTTCTCCCACCAAAAACTTCCACGTGCGAATAGGGTTTTAATAATGTGCTGCTGTTTTTCCAACTGTTGATTAGCATATTGCAGATTTGGAGTTAGTAGATTTAGGGCATGGCTTGGGCTAGACTTAATCTTATGCGGTATATTAGAGGCATGCGGCGTTCTTGGTGCAAGCGCTCAAAATTTGATTTTGTTTGAAATTAACCATCTTTGAGCTTTGAAACAACGTGTATTGTTGTTGGATTTATCATACCATCAAGTAATATTGATTCGATTTTGATTCCGTATTTTAACCAAAAATTTGATAATGGCAAATTGTAAATTTCAGTACTCTTGATTTTCGCCACCCAAATTAAATAATCTATTAACAGAACAGTACTAACAGCCGTATAATGATTTAAAAAAAGTGAAAAGACCTTTTAAAGTTACAATAGCAAATTACAAGCATCACACTTTGAAACTGTTAGCCAATAAAACACGAGCAACGACTATGATGTAACCAATCGCAACTGATCTCAATTTATATCTCATCTCAAAACTGCTTTTACCCAATCACAAAACACCGTCTTGTCACTCCACCGACTCAGAAAAAGGTATTGTCCAATCCGAAACGATGGAAGAAGAGTTAACGAAACGTTCAATGAAATTGCGAGCGTTCGCATTTGCAGCCACTGTGTTGAGTACAATTTCAACCACTGCCTGTTTAGTTACATTTCCAATGATATTTCAAATCATTTTGGCGTTACAGTCAGATATTCAAGCCGACGTTGCGTTATGCGTTGTAAGTAAAACTTTAAATATTTGCTGAATTTAAGATTATTTCAAGTGTAAGGTGTTCTATTACAACGGCTTCGGGAAATAATTTATGCTAGTTCAACTAAAATCTATTGCCATGCTTGGATCCGAACCCCAAGACTTCGAGTGAGAGGCATTTACCTTCACCACTGGACTATAAGAGCTTGACTTTAGAACTCGATGGGGCTTTTGAGACTTTATAGAGTTGAAGAAAAATTTAGCTACCGAAATCGATGAGAAATTTCACTCCCGAAGTTGAAAGTTTTCACGACTGAAATCGGGGGAAAATTTCGCTATCGAAATTGACGAAAAATTTCACTACCGAAATTGAAAATTTTCACTACCGAAATTGACAAAACAATTCACTCCCGAAATTGAAGCAAAATTTCGCTATCGAAATTGACGAAAAATTTCGATACCGAAATTGACGAAAAATTTCGCTACCGAAATTGACGAAAAATTTCGCTACCGAAATTGACGAAATATTTCGCTACCGAAATTGACGAAAAATTTCGCTACCGAAATTGACGAAATATTTCACCACCGAAATCTTAAATTTTCTCTACCGAAATTGACAAAACAATTCACTCCCGAAATTGAAGCAAAATTCACTACCGAAATTGGCGATAAATTTAAGTACCGAAACTGATCAAAGATTTCGCTACCGAAATTGACGAAAAATTTCGCTACCGAAATTGACGAAAAATTTCACTACCGAAATTGAAAATTTTCACTACCGAAATTGACAAAACAATTCACTACCAAAATTGAAGCAAAATTTAACTACCGAAATTTTCGACAAATTTCATTACTGAAAGTGCCGGATTATCCAGCAAAATTTTTACTGCGTAATTTCCAATGGAGTCCCGTTAACAGGACAGGACAACCTTAACTACAGTTATGTTTAGTTTTATACCTATCTTTATGCTAAGATTGTAGCTTACATTTAGCTATGACACTGGTTTGCTAACGCGCATAAAATTTGCAACCTACTTGTAAAACACCGGCTTGGGAATCAACAAATTTCAGAATTCGCCAAAAATTATTTTTCACCTTTATCTTATAGAGCCGTTCACGGGACATATGGTTAGAAGTGCTCAAAGAGCATTCAGCTGAAACGGAACCAGCATTGAACAGGCGCGACTCGAGTTCCCGAGTTGATGTTGTGGTTGAAGCAATCAGTTGGTTGAAAGCGATCGATCCTGAGTTTGAAGTGCCATCGTTGATTGCTAAACGGCAAACGCCACCAGAACAGTTTTCTTGTGAGTTTGGATATTTTTTGAAAAATCGATTGCATCTCAAACTCACAGGAATGGAAATAATTAAGCCATTTGTCTCGCTTTTAAGTTAATTGAATCTTCGCATGTCCCTTCGAAAAATATTTTAGCCCTTTAGAACGTTAAGGGAGTGTGTTGTCAAGCAATTTCACTTTTGAAAAATGTTGCTAAATTAAACGTTTAGTTTTTTGACATTATTCCGAAGGTCGTCTCTCACTTGTCGAATACCTATAGCGGAATTTCGGAATCTTTAATATCCGGCCTGATTTCATTGGTTTCCACCTCTTGCGTATTAGTTTTGTTCTGCGAAATTTAGCAAAAAATTTCGGAACTCATATTTACGCAACGAATGCGAATTCCGTCTTTGTGTCCCTCTCAGGGTCTGCTTGTTAAATTTCAATTTAAATTTCTACAACCCGTTGTTTTCAGAACATTTCGAGTAAATTTTATTTGAATCTAAATTTGGAAAACATAGGAAAATCTTGCTAAATACTATTTTTAGTATTTCATATTAGTAGAAATTTTATTTTCAGTAATAATAATAATAATAATAATAATAATAATAATAATAATAATAATAATAATTGTTACTAGAAACACTGGAAAGTTTTATTCTTGGTAATCAATTTAAAAGCCTGCCGCAGTGCGACTGCTAACAAATGCGTCATTAACGGGCGCTATTTCCTATGGTGATTTCGAAACTAACTTATATTTTAGGCTGCACCTGTCACCGTGGCGCACCAGGTCCAACTGGTCCCGCAGGCAGACCAGGCCGCGGCGGAAAGGCCGGTGAGCCAGGCCGTCACGGAAAGGCCGGTCGGCCAGCAGACGCAGTTATACCTCCTGAAATATTTGCGCCTCAATGTCCTTGCGAGTCCGATACGGGAGAACCAGGGCCGCCTGGCTCTCGTGGTTCTCAAGGTCCTGCAGGCTCGGACGGCGAGCGAGGCCGTGACGGTCTTCCAGGAGACGAAGGCAAGCAAGGCTCAAAAGGACCACCCGGACAGCCTGGTCGCGAGGGCCCTAAAGGACCAGCTGGCAAACCAGGGATCATCATTCCTCAGCCGGGGCGGCCTGGCGGTCGCGGTCATCCAGGTCCACCGGGCAATATTGGCAAATCTGGCACTCCTGGTAAATCGGCTGAGGAGGGGAAAACAGGAGAGCCTGGTGAGCCAGGAGTCCCTGGCAAAGACGGCTCTGCAGGTCGAAATGGCTCACAGGGTAAACAGGGCGATCGCGGAGAACCTGGTCCGCCTGGCAGTTGTCAGCATTGCCCTGTTGCTCGTTTGGCCCCAGGATATTAGTGTTAATCATTAGATGGAACCACTATGAAATTGGAAACGATGGAGTAAGATTGAAAACAGGGTTGAACGATCAATTTACACACTGCAAATTCCAGTGAGTTGATTTTAACCGAGAACGAGTTGAATCACTCAGTCTGAGTTAGGACCATCAGAACTCACAATTCTGGGTTGACGCAACTTATTCTGATTTAATTCATCAACGTTCTCGGAGTCAACTGAACTCGAAGTGACAATCAACTCAACTCAGAGTGGGTTAACGTTTACTATTATTAACCCACAAATTAGCTTTGCGTTTCAGTTGATTAATTAACTCATTGGAATTTACAGTGCAGATATGACTTTGCGACTTGACAAGAATCAACTTAAAACATTGTGTACAATTTGAGACAATAAAGGTTGCGCTATACTTTATTGTGTCAGACGCCGCTGCATGCCGCTATGCGTTGCTAATAAAAAACATAGGCATAATGTATTTGGTGGCGTCAGGTGGCACGCGGCGAGCATAGCGCAACCCTTATAGTTTTTGTACATTGGTGACGGATGGGTTTTACTTGATTAGCTAAGCAATGCGGGTCAACGCTTGGCGATTCTATTATGTCGCGTATATATCGAGTCCTGAAAAGCAACTTATTCCCAATTGGTAACTGGGTCGTCCGAAACTTAAATTGTTATTCAATATCGCCCAAACTACTTAGACAAAACTGTTCATTCAACAAATAGAATTGCAGCAAAAACCTAGCAAAAACCTGGTTTACTTCTACATCGTCCAATCAGATATAGCGTGCTTATGATTGGTTGATCTGGCTGTAGCCCGTACAGCAATTGGTATTCGGGGTTGCCACAGTGCAGTTTGCAACTAAACTTGAACAATTTTGTGATTTGGGCACGGCATATATGCTCAACTCGTTGCCGCTTAGGCTTAGGCTTAGGCTTAGGCTTAGGCTTAGGCTTAGGCTTAGGCTTAGGCTTAGGCTTAGGCCCGTCAAGAATTTTTTTGCCGACTACAAGTGTCAGTCTAATCAACTGCACGCCCCTTCTAAAATTGTTTTGTCACCCTGGCTTGTTGAGCCGGCTACGAGAAAATAAATATGTTTCTGTTGCACTTTTTTTACATTAATAAAATTTAAATTGTATTCAAATTTTGGCCCATTTAAACATCAGGGGCGGAACGTTTTTCTGTGGGACTGGAAAAGTGTAAGGCTTTAGAATTATGCTTATAATACTGTTCTGCCGATGTTCTTTACATTGGCCCAAATTTTGAAGACCAAATACATAAAACGACGCACATGGTTTTAGCCGTTACGGTACAAATTGAGAAGTTTCCACGTTGCTATCAATTAACCCTTTCTCACATGAATATTTTCTGTTTCATCTAACATCTACGTTTACTCTTCACCACTCAACTATAGTAACTTAACGCTCGAGCCAGTTGGTGTGTTTCGTGTACACTGTAAATTCTGTGTTGATTCATCAACTCAGGGAGAAAATTACTTATTTCTGGTTATTTCTGAGTAACAATAAATAGTAACTCATTGAGAGCTGATTTAATTCTGGTTAACTTAATTAATTAACTCAGAATGAGTTCAACCAATTCACAATTCTGAGTTGTGACAGACCTAATTTAAGAAAATTGTAGTGATCTTTCTAAAGTCAAAGCCTAAGCAAAAAAAATTGTCTATAGCTTAAAGCTAATACTCCATAGCAGTTTCACGAAAAAATAGTCGGCTATTGTAAAGAATATTACTTTTTTGCGCAATTATTTGAATTTTAGTTAAAACATCAAAAGTTGACGTGGATACAAAAACATCCAGGCCATTGAATTGGAAGGGAAACCGCATTGACGACTCTGTGAGAAAAATTTTGTCTGAAATGATTTTTACACTCTTAAATTCATCAGAAACGACGTTCAGCTAAATTTCAATTTGCTACCTCTCGCACCTTTACATCTATTGGCCGGACTGAAACAAGGATATTTTTCGCAAATTTTAAACTATTTTGTTCATCGTCTTGCGATTTCAAGCTAAACTGAGCAAATAAGACTCAAATTTCACGTAATGATTATATAATTACAACTCTTATATTTGACGGTATCGTCATAAACTTATTCATAATCTTAGAGATACGTTTGATATTATATATATATATATATATATATATATATATATATATATATATATATATATATTTGAAAAGACCAGAGGAAGCCTTTGACGGAGAACAAAATTTAATTCGGAATAATAGGTAAGACTATGAATGAAATTATATGAGAACTATCATAAGCCCATATTCTCAAATGCATATAGCAACTATCAGCAGTTTTTAATAGGTTTTCGAACATCCTACCTATTGCAGTTGTTGAATTCAAAATTGGTAACAGCATTAAGAGCAAATCATATGCTAAAAATGTGCTGAACTTTTGACATCAGCATTCGCTGGTTGGCAAGTTACAAGACCTACCATCAACTGATGATAGGTGCAACACACATTAAAGAATACGGACCAAGACTTCAAAGTTTGACACGACTTAACTGTTGGTATATCATAGCTCTAAACTGCAAAAAATGGTGAGTCAAATTGACTCTTTCCGAAATAGACTTTTCCTGACTACACAAATTGAGTCAAAATTTGACTCCGCCAGAGTCAAATTGAGTAGAATTCGACAGCGGCGGAGTAGAATTTTGACTCAATTTGTGTAGTCAGGAAAAGCCTATTTCGGAGAGAGTCAATTTAACTCACCAGTTTTTGCAGTGTAGGCTTCGCGAACCCCATGGGCAATAATTAATAATTTACCACTTTACTACTATTGAAATCACCTCAAAATTGATTACGGCACGGACAGAAGGGAATTCGATAGATTGCCTGATAATTTTAAAACTTCCTTTTTCAAATACATTTTGCATTCCTACAAACGCTTTAAGATCTGTCTAAGGACAAATGGTTCGATAAATACAGGTACAGGAACTTGCCGTTAACCATAACTACTGGTATTATTTTGATTTACGGAGTTCCAAGCCAATTATACATAAAGTTCATATACATTCCGTGTGAATCAAATTTGCCAAAGTTGAGTTATTTACAGGAATACACTTTTCCGTATTTATCGACAGGGGTAAATCCTTCTTAATCCCCTTTGACTGGGTTTTAGTAAGTCCAGTATCCTCAATAATATATGTACGTAAGTGTGTACGCAGCATCACGTGTTCGAACGTAGAAAAATTAATTTAATTTGCGTTTGCCACAAGCGCACTTCTGCGATTTTAAACTATATTTACCAATTTTGTATATATTTGAATTTCGATTCTTGTCAATAAATGGTAGTGTTCTATGCTGGTGTAAAAGCTTATATCGTGCATATTTTGAGCTTATAACCGTGTTTTCTTCATATTGTCGGTCGAAGCAACAGAGACAGTTTTCAGATAGGCCTAGGCTTTAGGTTCAGGTTTGTAGGCTTAGGCTTAGAATTCAGGCTTAGTCTTAGTCTCGGTCACATGCTTATGTTTAGGCTTTATCGGCTTAGGCTTAAGCTTAAGCTTTGGATTACAACCCAACCAGCAAAAAATAGGCTCCAAACTGTTTCGACCGACGCAGCAAAACATACGTTCGAAACCGTCCTGGATGTCCCCCGTTCGATCCTGCAAGAGCATTGGATGTCCCGAGTCCCGAGAGACAACCGGATGTCCCTCAGTCAGAGTAAAATTGTCCGTCAGTGCTATTAGCGTTCCAATTGTAACAGTGTTATTGAACCAGTCTTCTAAGGTTTATGAAACCATTTATTGGCCATAACCACAGACTGGTACTGCGAGTCACATGACTATCGAAAGGTGCTACACACATTTGAGAATACCGCCTGAAGTGTTGCCAATTTTGCATGAAAATTTTGTTTAGCTTAGGCGAAAATATACCAGTAAGCAATGTGAAAATTAATTTTGCAAGGTAAGCCCACACATAAACATCCGGTTGTGTCGAACGTGTCATGCGACATTTTGCCTATACTTAACTAATCGTATTTTAGTCATGACAAGCATTAATATCCACGCTTTGAAGCTTATTCAGTATTGTTTCATAAAATCAAAACGGATTTATAAGCGTAATTTTGAACTCATGAATAGCCTAAGGGTACGAGACTGTAGGTCTCATGAAACGAATGAGCCGAAGCTAATCGGCTTTTATTTTGACAAAGTTGTTGAAAATAAACTGCAGTTAATATTTCGTGAGAATATAATTTGGTCATGAAATTTTTCATTCCTAGCAAGATTGATTTAGCTTTACGTTGTTTTGACTCGTTTAGTAATCCCAATGAAAACTTGTACTTTAAGCTTTCATGCGAATGAGTGTAATTTTCTAGGTCCGTTATCTCAAATGTGTGTAGCACTTATCATCAGTTGGTTATCGGTCTTGCAAATTTGTAACCAGCGAATGCTGAGCATCAAAATTCAGCATTTTTTTGCAAATGATTCGATTTTACTCAGTTGATAAACTTGAGTTCATCAACTGTCCCCATCGTGTTGTTCAGGTCACTACAGTAGTTTAGTATCTGCATCACTAAACGGGCAACAGGATTTATTTCCTGAAGGGCTACGCACAAAATGTCGTACTCTTAAGTGGTTCTCTTAATACATACATACATACACACACATATATATACAAAGACATTCTGTTCTGTGTAATAGTAACCTTTAATTTTATTTTCAGAAATACTGTTTTAAATTTCAGAAAATACTTTTCAGTAAATTTCTGAACTTTAGTTTTAAAAGTAACAGAAATATAAAAACTTGCAGTATTTTCTGAAATTTAAGAGAATTTTTCGCATTGCGTTAACTTTCATTAAAATGCTTTTAGCCGGATATCCGTTTCAGTTTCCGTTTCCGGTAATAATCGGTGCCCGTTTCGGTTTCCGTAATAGAAATAGCGGAAATTCTGTTAATTTTAAGTTCAAAATTAGTTATAAATCACGTATATATCTCGCAATTTTTCGTCGCAGATATGCTGCAATTGTTTGCAACGAAATAAAAATATTGAGATACGTCCAAAATCTTCCAAAATTTTGATGCATATCAGTCGTGTTGGCAGGAAAATAAAACATTTGTAAAACATTTATACTTCAATATCCGTTTTCTGTTTTCGTTTCTGTTACTTTCATCTCTATTCGTTTCCGATATTTTTACTATTCGTTTAGCCTTTGCTAGCAAAAGTTTCATATCTGAAATTGTTTTTTGAGCCTGCCGATGTGTATAAGTCAAACGTAAAAAAACGCCTGATTCTGTAATAATTTAATATAATTTTCTTTCTGTTCGAATGACATTCATTCTATTGTCATGAGTTGTTGATTTTTACCGTGTCCATGCTTATGTTTAAATATGAAAAAAATATACTAATTCAATTTTGGTTTAACGAAAAAATTTTAAAACCAAAGACACTTTGTCCCTAAAGGGTCTCGCCGTGTCTTTGGCTTAGACGCGGCTCAAATTAGCTGAATTTCTAATGCGTCTAGAGCATTTATGCTTTGCGGTGTGACATCTGATATTTCATTGCAATGGTGGATTTTAATTGGTTGTCTTTTCAATTTTGTTCTTCGGGCCGGTTTGCGGCAAAAAATAGTTGATTGTGAAATTTTTTTGCATATTTGAGCTTCTCAGGACGTTCCCTGATCGTTCCATGCTCAAATTTAAATTTTTGCAAATTTTGGCTTAGGATGCTCTAAAGTGTCTCAATGGAGCCTTAAAATTGGTCTTGAAACTTCTCAAAATGGATGTACTATTCAATGTGGCGGTTCAGTTGAATAATCTAGGATTTTCACAATCGAAATACCGGTGAATGAGCCGCAATTAATGATTTGGATCCGTTCGGCGAACGTCTTGAGAAGCTCAGACATGCGGGAGTTTCTGAAACGCGTGAGATTTTGGACAAAGTCGGCGACGCGACCACCAAGAGAACCCTGAAATGATAGCTGACGAGTATATTTTTTGTGTTTTAAAATTTTGCCGTATTTTTAGCTGGTTTAGATTGCACATTGTGAGTTTTAGATGAACAATTTTTGCCGAAAAATTTTCAGCTTATGACCGTGCTAAGTGGTTGCAACCCTCTCACCTGGGTCTGACACCGCTTCAGTGGCAAGCCGAAGTCATTTGATAACAAGGGGCACATCGGGATGAACGGAGAACTACCCAAATCGCTCTTTGACTGATTGAGTAGGGTGTAGTGAACAACCGAATGTTTACCTCCGGCTGTGGCGGAACACCGACCTCCAGCATATATGCTTAACACCAAAAGATATAGGAACACCTTACAGATAATTGACAAATGTAACATCATTTTAACAAATATATTTCGCCTCATCTCTGACTCCGACAAACTTTGTGCGCCGGTTCCGGTTCCGGCTCCACATTTTTCTACTCCGATTGCATCCTGTGATGGCGTGAACTCGAACTTCAACTTCCAAGCATTTTTAATATCAACCGACCGCACAAACCTACACTGCAAAAAATGGTGAGTCAAATTGACTCTCTCCGAAATAGGCTTTTCTGAACTAAACTGAGTCAAATTCGACTCCGCCAAAGTAGGGCGTGTACTCGAACTTAAACTTCCAACAATTTTTAATATCAAACGACCGCACAAACCTACACTGCAAAAAATGGACAGTCAAATTGACTCTCTCCGAAATAGGCTTTTCTGATCTAAACTGAGTCAAATTCGACTCCGCCAGAGTAGGGCGTGTACTCGAACTTAAACTTCCAACAATTTTTAAAATCAAACGACCGCACAAACCTACACTGCAAAAAAATGGACAGTCAAATTGACTCTCTCCGAAATAGGCTTTTCCGGACTAGATAAACTGAGTCAAATGCGACTCCGACAGAGTAGGGCGTGTACTCGAACTTAAACTTTCAAGAATTTTTAATATCAACCGACCGCACAAACCTACACTGCAAAAAATGGTGAGTCAAATTGACTCTCTCAAAAAATAGGCCTTTCCGGACTACATAAACTGAGTCAAATTCGACTCCGCCAGAGTCAAATTCGACTCACTGAGCGATTCATTGAGTCAAATTTGACTCTTGCGGAGCCGAATTATGACTCAGTTTGTGTAGTTGGGAAAAGCCTATTTCGAAGAGAGTCAATTTGACTCACTATTTTTTGCCGTAGAGTACGTTAAATATGTGTTGTCACACCATAAATGCTAATGAAACGCTAACCGCGTCAATATTATAGCATGAATTACAAAAAATAAACATTTCAACTTTGAAACTTATCACTGATCGCGTATTTTATGTCAAGACAGCTGAAAAATTGAACAAATCCTAACCGTTTCCTGTTTTAAAGTTTTTTTAGTATAAAATTGTCTCGGAAAATATTTAAAACTTACAAGACCAGAGTTGCTCATTGCAGAAAAACAGTATATCAAGTTAACATTCCCATTTTTTAATGCATTTATATTTCAAATTAATATATTTTTATTGAAAATACAATAATTATATTGTAAAATTAACCAATAAAATAAAACAAAAATCAAACTTTACTTAATTCAGGTACACACAAAATGTTGGAATTTGGTACAAATTTGAAATTCAAAATGTCAACCAATCCCGAAGCGGTTACGCCCGTTTGGCGTTCGGTGGTTCGTCACGGTTGATTATTAACCAATAAAATAAAACAAAAATCAAACTTTACTTAATTCAGGTACACAAAATTTTGGAATTTGGTAAATATTTGAAATTCAAAATGTCAACCAATACCGAAGCGGTTACGCCCCGTTTGGCGTTCGGTGGTTCTTCACGGTTGATTGTGTACATTATTCAATTGCTCAATTTATCCGCTGTTCACGCTGTCCGGTACGTACTTAATGCATATCAGTCTAAGTACACTGCAAAAAAAATTGTGAGTCAAACTGACTCCCTCCGAAATAGGCTCCACGGGACTACACAAATTGAGTCAAACTTGACTCCACCAGAGACTCAAATTCGACTCACTGAGTCGCACGTTTGACTCTGGCCGAGTTAAATTTGGCTCAATTTGTGTAGTCTCGTAGGAGCCTATTTCGGAGAGAGTCGATTTGACTCACTATTTTTTGCAGTGTAGGCATCGGAACTTTAGACTTACTCAACTAAAGCAGTTAGAAAAGCAGGCCTACAGAGCAGGGACCGATCTAGCAGCCTTGTGATTCTGAGGCAGGCACTCTACCACTGCGCCACGCTCCCGCTTCTCCAACTGCTTCTATCATCGACTGTATGTCGACCGTCAGCTTATATTATCGACTATGCTGTCGGGTATCATACAACACAATGTTCATTGCATACAGTGCATATGCACCAGGACAAGCATGTCTCTTAAAATTGCGCCAAAAACGTATACGCAGTCAAAATGTGATCAGGTCAAGAAATTTTATGTTATATTGTTAAGTTACCTTTTGATGCCTAAGCATTAACGGCGGCCTAAAGTAGTCAATCATCAGGTTTATCCAAATTTTAAGGCAAAAATTTTATTTAAACTATTTTGATAAATATCATTTGAAATTTAAAGACAATTTTTGAACTTCTTAAAACAATTAGAACAAAAACTTTAATTTTTAAATTAAAATTAGTCAAAATTTTGGTAAATATAATTTGAAATTTAAAGACAATTTTTGAACTTCTCAAAACAATTAGAACAAAAACTTTAATTTTTAAATTAAAATTACTAAAATGTGTATTTTAGGACTGCTGTACCTGCCGACGTAATTGATATATTGAGTGATCCAGAGCGATATGATCGTCATGCGACACCGTATCAAGAGTTTTGTAAGCTTTAAAAAATGCTAAAAATCATTAGCGATAGTTGCCCATGTAAAGATCACGGGCGGAACGTTTTTCTGCGGGACTGCAATCGAGTAAGCTTAAGCCTACGTTAATTTATAAGCTCATTCTTACGACTATGCTTCTGGTTAGAAATATGCTTATACTACTGGTATGACTCTGTTCTATACTTTGGCCACAATGGTTAAATGCGTTGCAATGCCATGGCATTTGTTAAAATGCGTCATCCACATTAATTTGCGCCCGGCTTGTGGAAATCGAAAACGCCTTTTTCCAACTTGAGTTTGGAAAAAGGGTAGCAGAAGCAAATTGAATTTGAAAACTTTTTCAATTTCCCTTTGCCAACGATTTTCTTAAATCGAGTAGTAAATTGATAATGATTTATCAGCTTCGATTTACTAATTGCGAAAAAAAATCCGTAGATGGCGCATTATTACAAGTATGAAAAAAGCTTCACATCGGCAGAGTGCAAGACATTGACTGCGTAATATTTTTAGTCGGGTTTCTTGGTTTTTGGAGGTGCCCGGTGTCATTGGCTACATTCCGGCTCCGTTTGGCGTTTTTGTATAGTGCCATACAGGGTCTGAAGCCGCCGCGTCTTCCAAATTAAAGCTTTTTTCTAATGCCGAGTACTGCAATCACATGAATCCTAGAGGGCGGTAATATAACAGTCCGGGGGTTCCTGTTGCTAGTCTGAATCAATAAAAGTCTATTTGCCTAATTAGAGACTGTATATTGGGTAGAGTCTATAAGTTCTAATTTGAGTTCATAATTGGCACCCACCCTAATTATATCACTTTAGTGACCAGAATAAGAATGGGGATTTGTATTTATTCTGGCTTCTCGAGAGGATACCCTCCTGTTATTCGGTTACGGACTGTTATTTATTTTTACCGCCGCCGTCCATTGCCCTTCGTGACTGATATATCTGGTATCGCAACCATTCGTTGCATTAAACGTTGGTCTTGTATTAAAAACTTGAGCGATAATGCAAGGTAATACTTAGGAATGTACTTTCAAAACTTAAGAATACTCTAAAGATTCGAACTCAACTTTATTTGGTCCTGGAGTCATTTATGCACTACAATGAGGGATAATTGATATTTATGGACTCTAGTTAGTGTTTAGGCACTCAAACAACTTACGGACTCTTATTAGGGAAACGGACTCCTATTGATTGGGACTCAAAATTACCATCTTATTACCCCCCTTATTCGGGTAACACTAAGTAAAGATCAATAATTACAGGGTATGGCTAATACACAAAGTATATATGTATATCGTTATTCATCGCAGTATACTCAAAAATTAAAGGTATGTTTCTAAGTCGTATATACTTTAAATCATTAAAATCGACACAGATCAGAGGTCCAAATAACGGAAGGGATTGAAAACCATAATAGTCCGTAACCAAATAGCAATGGTGTTGACCTCTGAAGAGCTAAAATTGATATCTACCTTGCCTCTCTTATTCGGGTCCCTTATAGCGTAATAGCGTTTTCCCAGGAGTCCCAAACAGGGGAACAGGGAGAGATAAAAGAGACACAGTTCCTTAAAGTTTCCCAGACAAAGCGGTCTTTGAACTTAATTTAGAGTCTCTTGTCTCTATCCTGAGGCTAAAAATATTGCTCCACATACATCGATTGGTAAATTGAGATTTTTATGCGATAATTTGTTCAATTTTAGAAATTAATATTTCAGCTCAAACAACGGTTGTTACGGTTGGCATTTATGTCGAAGGTATGACACAAGTCAAAGCGAAAACTATGGTAAGTCAAGTTTTACTTTTCGTCGTGCAACTTTAGCATCAGAGACCGAAAAAACGTACGCATTTATAACAAAGTTTATGTTTTGGTCAAAATTTGATTGAATTAATTTAGAGAAGAACTCACAGCCAAACGTTTTACCGTCAATGAAATACTGCCATGCAGTTTGAAGGCCCGTGTACAGAACAGAGCCGGTACAGTAGTATAAGCATACTCCTAAGCCTAAGCCTAAGCCTAAGCCTAGGCGTATGGATGAGCCTATTCCTAAGCCTAAGCCTAAGCAAAAAAATCAGTCAAAAGCTTAAACTGACTCTATTATAGCCCCTCCGGAAAACGATCCGGCCCTTTTCTTTACATGGGCCCAGTTTGAGAAATGATATAACTTATCTTCTTACGGTTAAAGTTAAGCTGGACTACCGTACTTACGTACTTTAGCTAAGTGTCTAAGCATTACTTTGGTTACAATATCTTCTTAGAACAGAAATGTGATTGTTCTGTAAAACGAACATTTGCATTCACAGATTGTTGTGGGTTCGCTAACTTGTGCAAAACTGGGTGACTCGTATTTGTGGTTATTGCGATAAATATATATTATTTTCGTTACAAATGTTGTTTCAGGATTTCGGCGTTGATATTTATTTCGAACAGTCTTGGGTAGATCCACGGCTTCGGCATGCTAACATTGACCGAATATTGGTCAAAGATATTGTAAGTTTGGACTCATGAAAAACTCATTCTCAAAATTTTCAATTGAAGTCAAACCAAGGCCGTTCCACAGGGGGGCACTAGGGGGCCGTACCTCCAAAATTTGGCTTGTGCCTCCCAAGTAGACCTGGTCTGAAAGTACGAAATCATGAATTGCAAATGTAGTTGCCTACTAAATTATTCGATGCTCCCCAAATATAAATTTCTGCGGTCTGCGGACGCCTCTGAATCAAACGGGGCAACAAATTATTTAGGCATTTCGGCCCATGTTCCATATTACTTTAAGGGGCGTCCAGGTTTCTGGTGGGTCTTTAAAAGAGTAGGTTCAGACCCTAGATTACATTTTTTTGCTTAGGCTTAGGCTTAGGTTTAGGAACTCATTTTGGCATCGCTTAGGCTTAGGCTTTAGGAATACGCTTAATCTACGGTTACGCCCGTTAAAGTAACATTGGAAGGTATTTCGATGTATAAAATAATGTAATTTTTGCCACTGGTGGCTGAAGAAATTCCTGTAAAAATGTCGAGGAAAAATTATAAACAGCGTCAAATTGAAAAAATTTGAAACTAAAAATGCAAAATTTAAAATTTCAAAATTCGTTCATTGTTCGGTAAATTTCCCACATTTTCCAGTTCGGCAACGGATGTTTTTTGCGTCTTGAAAAATCACAAACGAAAAATTTAGCAAATTTTTCAATATTTTTAAACGAAATTTTCATCGGTTTTGGGTCATATTTCGAAGAAATTTAGCTATGAAATTACGTCGTTAGCATCGGATGAACAATTTGCATTGCAAAATATTCAATACAAAAAAGATGTTAAGAGCCGCCTGTGATTGGGCATTGATTTTTTAATGTTATTTCACTTTAAATTCCAGTCAGTTGATTAATCAAATTAACGAGCAAATTGAGTTCTTTCTCAGTTAATATCAGCAAGAGTCGATAATGACAAGAGTGTGCAAGTCTTGGGATCCCGTGTGGTACAAAATGTACCACCGGGCAGTGCGTTTTTGGTCGACCCCCCTTCTTCAGAGAGTGGGTCGCTATCACATGAGTACCCCTAAATTAAACTATACCGGGAGTATGTATGACGCCGCATACATAAAGTGCCATTGTTCGCAGCGGTTGTACCCCCTCTAAATAAAGAGGCATGGGCAATAACGCAACGCGTGCCGGGTACCTTCTATTCTTCACAGAATGTGTCCAGTTGCACACCCTTGTTAAATAGCGATTATCCACTCGTGATATCACAGTAAACATTAACTCACTGTGACTTAAGTTCATTCGCACGCTGAGTTGAGTTAATCCTTGGTGAGATTATTAAATAACTCAGTATGAGTTGAATCAGCTCAGAATTATGAGTTCGAAAAAAGTCCTAAATTCACGCTCAACGATTCAATTGATTTTGAATTAAAATCAACTCACTAGAATTTACAGTGTTTAATTGTAGAAAATACTGGAACAAATGTGGCTGCCTGATTTGTATTTTGCGAATGCGAACAGTGCGAAAAGTTATGACGTCACTGCGCCAAACTTTCTACTTTGGATTTTTCCCAACGGCACAATTCATTACGATAGCAGGTGAATTACTATTGCAATTACATTCGTAACCTGTTCGTAATACGGTTTGAACCTGTTTGTTCTACCGTCGAACACAAGTACACAAGTTTATAATTAATAGGACGACTGGCGCAGGGCAGACATGAAAGAATTCTGACGTGATGAACGCAAGTTATTGTGGAAGTTACAACGGGACCACTGTAATTTTATCAGAATAGTTGGCTGTGCTTTTAAATACTGTAACTGCTTAATATATGTCTAAAGCTTAAGCTTGTTGTATTCTAGACAGAAAAACGTTCCGCCCCTGATCTTTACACGAGCCATGTCTGCAATATCCAGTGGTGTCATAGATTTAGTTAGAAAATGGCATTAAATGTAATATTTGAGCTTTAATGGCCAATGTTAGTTTAAGGGGCGTAACAGTAGATTAAGCGTATTCCGTATTCCTACGCCTAAGCCTAAACGCTGTAAAAATGAGTTCCTAAGCCTAGACCTAAGCCTAAGCAAAAAAATGTAATCTAGAAGCTAAACCTACTCTTTTATAGACCCACCAGAAACCTGGACGCCCCTTAAAGTAACATGGGCCGCTTTAATTTTAGATATTCATTATCCGTGATTTGCAACCAGGATCTTGGTAATTATCCGCTGGATTCACAAGAATGCGATATTCGTATACTCAGTTGTATGTTGACAATTTTTTCAAATTAAATCCAAAATACTGTGGTTAAATTTGAATTAATATATATTTGAACTACCTTTTAGTCAACGAAATTGCAACAATTACTTGTGTTATTTTAAAGCTTGGGCGCATGTACCTCGGCGATAGGAGGGCATAGACCCTGAAATTTTTTGAAATGACGAGAAAAATGACACTTTTTCAAGATTTAAATTAAGTACCCAGATATTGTAACCATGTGAAATATAGTTGTCCGCGTGTATATATAAATGCATTGGTCTGAAATCCCGGTTCCTATTTAGACTGACAGATAATAGTTCAGGCCCGTTGCCAGCTCACCTTGCTAGGGGGCTAAAACTTTTTCAGGAGGGGCATACAAGGGCTTTCGTTTACTTGTAAACAGGGTCGAAATTTTTCTAGTGGGGCTAAAATTTTTCCAGGCTAGGGCTGAGTCCTCCCTGTGCCCCCAACCCTTGGCCACGGGCCCTTGTTAATTTTGTGTGCAGTTACGCCCTTCCAAAATGAAATCAATGTCACATTCTTGTTTCATACATCGAGTTAATTTCTTATTTGCTTACTCAGTTTCATTCGCGAACAATTAAGCTGGTGTGATATATTAAGGAAATGGATCCGTTTGCTGGACCCATGTTATAATTATATAGGTCTGCCCGCTGGCATGCAGGAAGACCTGTGTACTTGAAGAATGAGAGATTTTAGGTTTAGACTCAGGTTTAGGTTCAGGCTTAGGCATAAGATGGCATGTTCTTATAATCCATACGGACCAAATGATTTTGTGATTGTATGTTTTAAGATGCTTACACCAAAGAGCAAGTGACAATTGAATGGAAAACCCCAAATTCTTCAATTCAAATGAACTCTGGTATATTATTGCCAGAAATGAAAATTACCCTTATTCGCCAAGAAGAATGCGACGGCGCGTATGCGGTTGGTAAGTTTAGACCTGAGAAATTTTGGCAAAACATTTTTTTGGCCAGATTTGGCCAAAATTTTTATGACCAATGTAAACAACAGGGGCGGAACAGTATTGTAAGTAAGCATGTTCCGAAGCTTCAGCCTAAGCCTAAGCGTAA
The DNA here is from genome assembly GCA_030248215.1 of Enoplolaimus lenunculus. Lineage (NCBI taxonomy): Eukaryota > Metazoa > Nematoda > Enoplea > Enoplida > Thoracostomopsidae > Enoplolaimus > Enoplolaimus lenunculus. The sequence continues at coordinate 430,895 of JASANG010000424.1, read as the reverse complement.
GGCTGAGCATATTTCTAAGCCTAAGCCAAGCAAAAAAATTAGTCTAAATTTGACCAAACCAAACCCAAGTCAAGCGCAGAAAAATTTCTGTACTCGTATAAAGAGAATCAGCAGACTTGGATGCTATGATAAATATGACGTTGACAAATGTTTGTGCGAACTTATGTATATCACGGTCCATACTCTTAAATGGATGTAGTATCTATCACCAGTTGCTGATAGGTCTTGTGAACTTTCAAACCAGTGAGTGCAAAGACGCGACGCAAAATTAAACACAATTTTTGCATATATTTTGCTCTACTTCTGTGCCAATTTTGAGTTCAACAACTGCAACAGTTAGTGAGTTTGAATAACTGTTATACTATAACTTATGATAGTTGCTATGCACATTTGAAAATATATGCCGTATTACTGTATTGACCCGAATAAGAGTGGGAGGGGTAATAAGAGTGGGTCCCCATTTTGAGTCCGAATCAATTGGAGTCCGTATGCTTAATAAGAGTCCGTAAGCGGATAGAGTCCCTAAACCCTGCTTAGAGTCCATAAATGTCAATTAACCCTAATTGTAGCGCATAAATGACTCCAGGACCAAATAATTTGAGTTCGAAACCTTAAAGCGTACCTACTTAAATTTTCAAAGTACATTCCTAAGTATAACCTTGTAAAGCCTAAACTTAAGCCTAAGCGTTGCAAAAGTGTGTACCTAAGCGTAAGCCTAGGCAAAAAATATAATCTAGATTCTAAGCCTACACTTTTATACACCCACCAGAAACCTGGACGTCCCTGAAAGTAACATGGGCCATGTTTTGTTTAGGAGTTTGGTGTTGTTTACGAACGGTATTTCGAATGGATCGAGAAGTAATGCAGCATATACTTCAGTCATACGTACCCACAAGTCTTATAGTTATCATATCTTGGTTCAGCTTCTGGTTGGACATCGATGCTGTCCCTGGACGCATTTCGTTGTGTATTACAACGTTGCTGACCCTCGCAACCCAAGCGTCTTCAGCGCGGCTATCCTTACCGCAGGTAAGCTTAAGCGAGAGCCAATCGGTCTTCGCCCCATAGTTAGATTTGAAAACTTGGACCGGCTACCGTTACTCCATAAAACTAATATTAGATCATTTAAACATGGTTGGCTTTGAAAAAATAATCTAATATTAGTTTTATGGAGTAACGGTAGCCGGTCCATGTTAAGATCAGTGGCAGAACATTTTTCTGTGGGACTAGAATAGAGTAAAGCTTAAGCTTTAGACTAAATTTTTTGCTTAGCTTAGGCATAGACTTAAGCTTATGCTTACAGGCTTTGAGATATGCTCATTTCTACGCTTAGGCATAGACTTAGGTTTATGCTTATGGATAGGATTAGAAATAGGCCCATTCCTACGCTTAGGCTTAGGCTTAGGAATATGCGTTTAATACCGCCATTGTGTTTTAAACTTTTCGCCTCGTTCTCATCAAAAATAGTCTGTGTTTAAGTATTATTGCGTGTGTTAAAATTGCTCATTTAAACTAATTTTGTTGTAAAATTTGAAATATTTGAATTTTTGAAAAATCTGTATGTAAAATACCGAAAAGCAACATGTAACATTAGTTGGTATCGTTGTTCAAAGGTAAATTTACTGTTCAACGCGTGTCAAAAAGCCGAAATAAGTGGTGTTTTCTGGTACTTAAGTTTTAGGTTTTCAAACATTTCTCGGATCGTCATTTGGAAGCCAATGGCTGAGTTCCCTAAATCCTACTTAAGTACAACTTAGTACTTAAGTAACGTACCAAGTAACACTATTTAACAATTTTGTCGTTTTTAAGAGCGTACTTAAGTCTAGCAAATAGTTATGTCGCTGACTAAATTTGAACGATTACAAATTTACCGTTCAGGCATACTAACCTTGGTCAAACTGAAATTGTAGACTATTGGTCCCTCCTCAATATAAAGCAAAACTATTACTTTCTTGTTACGCCAATGATCAGTTCCGTTCATTCCAATCTGCTTTGAAGCGTAACAGTATATAAGAATGAGCTGCTTTTACTTAAGCCTAACCCTCAGCCTAAGCCTATGCTTAAAATTGCCTAAAACTTAAACTTATTCTGTTGCAGTCTCACAGAAAAACGTTCCGCCCGTGATCATTACATGGGCCAGAACCTGTTATCAACGAAGACAATAGATGCTACACACATTTGTGAATACCGCTATACACACAAAAAAGTATTTCTGAATTTAGTCAGAAAAGTACTTTTGTGGCAACTCTGAAAAGTTTTTCTGATATTTAAGACAATTTTTCTAAAAATAACCGGAAAACGTTTATTTTCAGACTGTATTTCAAAACATGTTTGAAAACTTTTCTGTTATAACAGAAATACTTTTCAAGTGCACCTTGCTGATTATATTTCTTAAATGTAAGAAATTTTTTCTAAAATATCAGAAATATTATTTAGAGTGTAGAGTCTAGCGATACAGTAACACAACTATACAGAGCTGAATGTTGCGTAGTTTGTTTGCAGGTATCTTACGCAAAAGCAATCGATGTTTGGATGCAAGGGTGTCAAGGATTTGTGTTTGCGGTTTTAATTGAATTTACACTTGTCAATTTTCTCGCCCGAAGAGGTGATGACAATCACGCCACACTTGAGAAAATGCGAGATGCGAAATATCAAGAGGTACTGCCCCATTTTTAATATATACCATATTGGATGTAACAGGAGTTGACAGAGAGTCAGGTATTGAGAGTGGCGAGTATAAAAGCCCTATGCACACGTGCAAGTTTTTGACAAGAAGATATTTAAACCGAAAGTAAAGGGAAATACACAGTTTTAACAACGCACCGTACTCCTTTGTTATCTCTTATGCTTGTACAATAATAGTTTTAGGATTTTTTACTCCTGTAATTCTTATAGCTCGATAAAGTACTCCTGTAATAGTTGTTCAGATACTCAGATCATTCTCAACAGTCGCACTGTTCGAGTCACAGCCCACTCCTGTAATCTTATTAGCTAATATACAGCGGGGTATACAAGAAGGGAAGCGATGGATGAAATATTTCCCTCACGAAATTTGTAGAGAAGCATGAATAAAAACTTTTACAGATCTTACAAACAACCTTCTGGATCGTAAACGCTAAAAAGTTTTAATGCATGAAGTTAGGTTACACTTTCCCAAACTCAAATCCTAGCTATGCTCCTGTTAAAATATAACAACAAAATCAGCTTAATTAACCCTCCGGTAATCCACTTAGCTATCTCTCGTGTAATTGGCTTAGCTTGTCGCGTGGTACTCCTCTAATTGTTTCTAGTTGCGTACAGCGTTCTCAGCGGTCCTCCTGCTCAACAACACTCTGGATTATCAGCGGCGACGTCGCCGGCGACAACGGCAACTCGCAATACGGATCGACCGCTTATCGCGATTGGTGTTCCCGTTATCGTTCTTGCTATTCAACGCAATCTACTGGACGTTTTATCTAATACGGTCTAAACGTCCGCCACGACACTAAAACGAATATTAACCGCTATTACTGAAAATTAGTTCACATTTTCGCAATTGACATTTACTCAGACAGTGTCGAGGTTAGTCTGCCTGTGCCCTTAAGGGCGCTTCGCCCCTGTGCGGACCTCATTCCGATCCAATCAACGAATGTTTACGCATACTCGCAAAATTAGGCCAAACTCAGACGATTTCAATAGTTGGAGACACTCTAAAAGCGTCGAAACTGTAAGCATTTTATTACCTGATATCGTGAACGGGACCTTGGTAAATCAAAGGACGGCAAGAGCGAATTTCGTGGTGCCTCATTGGAACATAATCCTTGTTGATTGAGTGTACTCAGATGAATAAAGTACGTTCATAGCGTACGCGCGTTCAGTGTATCACTTGAAGAAACTCTGTATCGTTTAAAATATCATATGATATTCCAAAATTATTTAAAAAAGCTATGTTGTGTAAAAGTGTGTACAATATTTGTTGATATTTTAACAACCAGGTAATGTTGTTCAGGACAGCTTAAAACAACTGGTAAATGATAAGCAACTGTACATAAATGTATGATATTGTAACGAAATCCTGATTTATCTTGCAAAACATTAGATTGAATTCAATTTGCTTCAGGTTTTAAGATGAAGCTGACTATAAAGGTCATTTTCCACTGCGTACTGTTAGCCGTATTGCATTCGTTAACCAATACACCCTTTACGGTTAAAGAATTATAATAGAGTACCAGTGAACTGATAGCTGTTAAAAACTCTTTTGTGGAACAATCTGTATATTGTTAAAAATAAAGTACACTACTGTGTTGGAACGCTGCCTAAAATACGTATGTGGATATATAGTCGTTCAAGAAATTGCAAACGTAAATATTTTATTGTATATAATAAATATGGTATACAGCGACTTCATAATCACAATCTTAGGATTTTTTTACTGCATTTCCAAGATACACAGCGCACCTTGAAGCGGGCATAAGCTTCAACGCTGGATCGTGAAAAAATGGAATGCATTATCCCAATGGCGGATCCTTGGGGGAGCCACCCCGGCCGTGGCCCCCCCAACAGCACCTCGACAAAAATTCTATAGCAATTTTGTGACAATAGTTCGTGGTTTGTGTATGGGTCAAAAGTAAGTTTATTACCTGTGAAATGTTGGCCCCCCATTTGGAGATACTGGATCCGACACTGCATTATCCTGTCACTAGAAACAGTGAGAATGTTTTTATACAATTTCTGGCTAAAATGATGAAAAATATATAACCCTTTGTCGTACAATTATTCAAATCAACCAATTAATCAAATAACATTTATTAGAATTTTGTGTAGTTTTTGAAATATATCAAATTTGTGAGGAAAATTTTGAATTACTCTCCACGTTATAGAACCCATGTATAGAACAGGACAGAAACTGTAGTATAAGCATATTCCTAAGCCTAAACCTAAGCCTAAAACCTAACCATAAGCGTAAGGATGAGCCTATTCCTATAAAGCCTAAGCCTAAGCCCTCGTAAAAAAGTTAGTCTAAAGCTCAAGTTAACCCTATACAGCACCGCAGGAAAGTGTTCCGACCCTGTTCTAGACATGCTCCAATTAAAGCTACCGAGAAATTTAAAATTTAGACATGTGAAAACTATTGCATGAGACTAACTACGGTTTTGAACAGCAACTGGCGTTTGAAACGGCTCCAATATGGACACACTGGAACAAACAGGTGTTCAGGACGCTAAAATAGTTCATTTTTAGTAATCCTTTGGTGTTTTCGTTCGGTGCGTTTTGCTGATTTCAACCGTGTACTCGTAGTCGTACCACCGGTGGTCGGTAGCGCTTCTAAACGAGTCGGCTTTTTTACCGGAGTACTACTGTTCCGGTATTGGCTTGCTGAATTTGACCCACTTCCTGCGGAACCCGAAGATTGAGGTTTACTCGCGTACGAGTGCCGGTTAAACGAACTGTCTCGGCTGGTTTTACTTGAGCCTTGTCGACTGTGCGCCAGGTTTGACGGTTTGCGGGTTTCATAAATATCGTTGGTATATATTACGCCTCCGCTTAGTAAACTTTCCCACGTTTTTGACGCTGATGGGAAACTTGATTTTGAGATTATGTCTGAAATGAAATTATTTTGAGCAATATTAACGTCCGGCGTATAAGTGCTAAAATTGAGTAAAGATACAACTACAATTACAGGTTTTGGATATTTGAGGTTGTGTAGTTCCTATTAATAAATTAAAAAAAATTCAAATTTTAACCAACGCTAGCTGCTATTTTTCAAATAGCAAAAGTCGCCGTCCATAGCCGTTGAGAAATTCCACAGCGCGTACACAAATTAATGTAAACCACGCATTTGCTCCAGTTGTCAATCAAGCGAAACGCTCAATATGCTCCTGTGCTTCTAGCAATAGTAACGGGATGAATCCTTCTACTAAAGCCGACACCTGAAGCCTAATCTTACAAACAGTGCTCTGTAACCGAAAAAGAAAACTGAATTTCTGCAATGTACACACAACATAAATTGTCTTATGTTCAAAAAATATTGTCTGAAATTTAAGACAATTATGTCTTAATTCAAACTCCAGACATATATGTCTTGTATTTCAGACTTTTCATATTTCTTATATTTTTCAGATATATGGGTCTGAAATTTTTCACATTTTGTTTAAAGAGCAATTATGAGAAATGTTTCTGAAATATAAGACAATTATTTCTGGAATATACTAAATTGTCTGAAATGAAACACAAAGATTTTCAAGGAAAACGACTTCAAAACTGTAGACTAAAGCTTAACCAAGTACCCTAGTGTTACAACCTAAGATACGTTCAATACGTAAATTTAGGTTGTGGGGCAGCCTGAACATAACCCGAAATATCCTTGAAATTTGATTATATATACTACTAAGAATTTAAATGAAGCAACGTTTTTACATACATAAAAATCAGTAAATTAGTCTTGAATATAAGACAACTATTTCTTGAAAGGACGAATTTCATATGTCTTATAAATGTGTAAAAGTAATTTCTTAAACATAACACATTTATGTTTTAACCATTTCAGACACAAATTTTTGAGCTGTTCAAGGCTATTAATCTCTGAAATACTATACATTTATGTCGTGAAAATTTAAGAAAGTAGGACTCGTGAAATTTCAAGACAATTTCTTTTGTGTGTAACAGGCAAGTATATACCCATAGTACCTCAACCACCTTTTTTGAACAAATTTGTAGTTTCCTAGAAAATTTTCAACCTTGCGTGTAAATCACCAAAAACGCTTGTATCCGCTTCCTGAAAAGTTTTTTAGCCATCGCTAGCAAGGTGGGTTGACTACGAGCCTGTAGCATACCAATATCTCGATTGCGATCCTTGAGGGTATTCTGCATAATTCGATCTGTTGTTCGTCCAGTTTTGAAATATGTCGCAGCGAAATTGTCCATTTCACTTTGCATTAATTTCTGCAGTAACAAAAATATAACAACTGTTTTGGTATGAATATTTTCTATTTCATCTGACACCTAAACCCGTATTCTCAAATGTGTATAGCACCTAACACCAGTTAAGTAATAGGTCTTGTAACTTTCGTACCAGGAAATAGGTGATGTTTGTAATACAAACACAATTACATTGCAATCGATTTACTCTACTTCTGTACAAATTTTGACAATTGTGCAATTGCAGCAATTCGTTAGTTTGAAAACCTGTTACTAACTGGTGATAGGTGCTATATGGATTTGAGAATAAGGATCCTAAATTTCAAGTTGATATTTAAACCGTGGACTGTACTGGTTAAAAGCGTATAAAAAGTTCAGAAATCATGCTTATAGTCTAATGCTCGTAAACGTGAAGCACCTATCACCAGCTGATGATAAGTTTGGTACGTAAAACTACAACCCATGTAAACATCAGGGGTGAAATGGCTTTCACCATTACTGCAATACAGTAAGCTTAAACTTCAGTCTAATTTTCATGGCCGTAGAAACCGTTATTCTAACAACCTGTCGTTCAAAATACGGTACCTTTCATAGCTTCCTCCACGCACAACACCAAAGATGGGCGGTCGGCATTTTAAGTAAAAACCAAACTTTTTGAATCTATTTTGTAATACTTTTTTCTCAGGATGGCTGCTGTCCCCATAAGCTCCATAATTTGAAACGACACTAAACAGGTCGGAAGTCTATCGTGTTCAAACTCTCGCACTAAGCAATTAAATTTTTGAGGCAGCTAAAATCGTTGATAAAGTACTTCTGGACTGGTTTGTCGCCTGAGAAAAAAGATAACCCGTTTGGAATGGCTCGCAGGCGGTAGTGCACTGAACTGTTTAGTCTCATTTCAAATTGCGTACACTGTAAATCCCAGTGAGTTAATTAATCAATTCAGACGGAAAGTTACTTATTTCTGAGTTAATAACAGTAAACTTTAACTCACGTTGAGTAGAGTTGATTTTCTATGTGCGTTGAGTTGAGTCCGGGGGAGTTCATTAATTAAATCAGAATGCGTTGAATCAACTCAGAGTTGTGAGTCCTGATGTTAAAAACTCAGAATGAGTCATTCAATTCGAGTTAAAATCAACTCACTGGAATTTACAGTGTAGAATCAAGTGGGGCGCCAGCCCCCTGAATGGGCAAATTGAATGTACAAGGTATACTCAGCTTGTTAAACAATGGGGAAAGCTTAGCCACAGGGTGGGCTATAAAGTGCTCAAAATACGAAATATATTAAAAATTGATGAATAAAACCTTACCATTTTAAGCTTATCATCTTCGTCATCGGCATACGAATGATGAAATCCGTCCACTCCGTTGCTGAGCATTGAAGGCTGCGAAGTCGATGCGGACACTCGACCGCCAGGCATTATTCCTAAAACAAATAATCGAAAATTATGTTGCAAAACTTGCACGTGTGAATACGGCTTTTTTGTGAATGAATGCACTTGATACCGGTCGACTATGTTGTTTCTGAGTTGAAAACTACACTGTAAATCCCAATGAGTTAATTAATCAACTCAGACGGAAACTTAGTTATTTCTGAGTTTATAACGGTAAACTTTAACTCACTCAGAGTTGATTTGATTCTCACTGTGAGTTGAGTTGACTCTGGGTGAGTTGCTTAATTAAATCAGAATGAGTTGAATCAACTCAGAATTGTGAGTTCTGATAGTCCTAACTCATACTGAGTGACTCAAGTCATTCTGAGTTAAAATCAACTCACTGGAATTTACAGTGTAAGCGACAGACGCATTTTTGTTGTTCGCCTTTTTCGTTGAATTTAATATTTTATACAAATTGACAAAATTGTGTCTTTGGCGGTGTGTGAGAATTAACGAATTTTGAAGATAAAAAGAATACCCGGGACGTGTTCTGTTACCTTCATACATATACCTGGTAACTACAGAGCCTGAATTGAACGGCAAGGACCGTAGAAATTAAAAAATTTTGCGACCCAGCGTAGCATGTGGCAAGAGCTTTTAAAATCTATAATGTAGCAGGTTGTTCATAATGGCTGTAAATAATTTTCGGCAAATCTTCTTTGAATACGGCCATGGTATCATAGTAATTTTGGCTGATGTAAAGATCAGAGTCGGAATGTTTTTCTGCGAAACTGCAACAGAGTAAGCTTAAGCTTTATGCTAATTTTTGTGTTTAAGGTTTAGGCTTAGGTTTAACCGCATTCTTACGCTGAGTCTTAGACTTAGGCTTTGAAATATGGTTATACTACTGTTAATTCCATACATTGGTTCGCATTATTATTACCACTGCTTCCGTGACTGGGATAATGTGTTTTTTCATTGGTCATTTCTGGCAAATACCATCGAAATGCGTTTTCGTCCCAAACAGCGTCTTTTTTGACTCGTTCAATATTTGAATAATTTGAACTTCGACTTATGATTGGCTGGATTTTATCGATTATTTGCTAAAAATCAAGAAATTAGAATAATTTGAACTTCGACTTATGATTGGCTGGATTTTATCGATTATTTGCTAAAAAATCAAGGAATAATTTGAACTGCGACTTATGATTGGCCGGATTTTATCGATTATTTGCTAAAAAATCAAGAAATTAGAATAATTTGAACTTCGACTTATGATTGGCTGGATTTTATCGATTATTTGCTAAAAAAATCAACAAAATAAACTTGGGATAACCAGCTTCTTAAGGCACTGGCCGGCTCCTTAACAGTGGTTTAAAACCAAAATTTTGCATACGTGTGTTTAAGTTTCAACTCGCTTTGCTCGAGAGCCGCCGCTATTTGTAAGCCTTGAGGGGGGTGAGAGGTCCCTACAGGATCTGAACTGATAACAAAAAACGAGCAATTGCGCTGTTGAAAATACAGTAACAGGGTTGTACTGCCTATCAAAAGATACGGATTATAGTTGAAGATTTCATCTCGTTAACCGTATGAAAACAATCGTTTCGCACTGTAAATTCCAATGAGTTAACTAATCAACTCAACTAGCGCGTTAGTTATTTTTCAATTAATATTTGTAAACATTAACTCAATCTGAGTTGAATTGATTCTCACTTTTAGTTGAGTTAATTTTGGTCGAGTTGATTAATTAACTTATAACGAGTTGAATTGAATCACAATTCTGAGTTCTGATAGTCCTAACTCAAACTGAGCTATACAACTCATTCTGAGTTGAAATCAACTCATTGAAATTTACAAGTGCGCGCTTACCTGTAACAGCTTAATATGCTGATCTTGCTTTCTAATTGTATCTAAATAGTCAATTCTATCAGCTTCGAATTCTTTTTGCAAATCGTGAACTTCAGTTTCCAACGCTTTTACCTAAAATAACAAAATATTTGAACAATAAAAGTTTGATAAATAAACTCTACGCTGCCATTAGAAACATTTTCAAGTAACAACTTTCACAAAAATATATCTATTGTATATTTAAAGAAATATACATTGTAATATCCGGAGGTTAATACACATTTGCAAGGAGTTTTGTCTGGAAAGAGTTTGATTTGTGTCGGCGTATGATTTTTGACATTTTAGCAAGAGAGTCAAGGAATGTATGGTATGTGGGGTGGAGAGATGATATACGCACTAGATTGCTGGCTCACAGAGTTTGATGTACCAGAGTATTTGATGCTTTTTGTGGATGCTGGAGAAGTTGGCGAATAAGTATTAGTTGGACTCATTTAACTGACGGATTAAATGCAAGTACTGAAGGAGTTGTTACATTAACCCGAAGTGGAGTTAAATATACACTGCAAATTCCAATGAGTTGATTAATCAATTCAGCTAGCGAGTTGGTTATTTCCGAATTAATATCAGTATACATTAACTTACTCTCAGTTGAGTTGTTTCTCACTCTGAGTTGAGTTGACGCTGGGTGAGTTGATTAATTAACTCATAATGAATTGAATCAACTCAAATTTCTGAGTTCTGAAAGTCCTAACTCAGACTGAGTGATTCAACTCATTCTGAGTTAAAATCAACTCACTGAAATTTACAGTATATGTATATATATCTATATAAATAAATGAATAAATATATATATATAAACTTACGCAAAAAATATTTTCGACTGAAATTAAATTGTTCAAACTTATTTTTTAAATAAATGGTATTCAAAAAAATACAAATTATGTAGCATACCTTGGTTCGTTCTTCGGTATATGATTTCGTAACAGCTTTGAGTTTTTCTTCTACGTTCGCGTAAGCTTCTTCTAGCGGATCGTCTTCAATAATTAATTCGCGTAGCGCCTCTGAAATATTAATAAAATGCTGTTTTGCACGCGTACGTCGTATTGTACTTTGATTGAAAACAAGAGCAATCCAGGTTCGGGATGGTATATTCTGTAGATTTAATACTGTTTTTGCAAACTACAGGAATAAAAGTTTTTTATAAAGTAAAATAAAAGGAACTGAATCATGTGAATTTAGGAAACATTCATATTAAGCTAGCAGTAAGACCCTGGTCACACTTTGAGGTATTGCAAGAAGTGACTCTAAGCTGTAACTTGCACTATGTAATTTTCGTTTGAAAATCCTTTCACAAAATTTTGACAGCAACAAATCGCATCGACAGCTTCTTACAGCGTACAGCGGATTCAAGAGTTTGTGACGGGGGGGTGGGCTGGCAAAAGTTATGAAAGCAATTTTAAGTGTGCAATATATTTGCCAATTTGCGGTACTGTAAATTTCAGTGAGTTGATTTTAACTCACAAATAGTTGAATCCACTCAGAGGTCTGAGCTCTGAATTAGGTCTTTCAGAACTCAGAATTCTGAATTTATTGAACTCATTCTAAGTTAATTAATTAACTAACCCTGAAATAAATCAGTTGCAGAGTGAATGTATGTTTACTGTTATTACCTCTGAAATAAATAAATTCTCTCCCTGAGTTGATTAAATCAACTCATCGGAACTTACACTGTAGGGGGAAAATTGTAACGTAGGTACTTTATCATTTTATAAAAAAACTTCGGACGGAGGACGTATGTCCCACCGCAACACTTTTAGTTCTTCTAGTGCTTGAAAGCGAGTAATAAAACTTAGAAGAATTTTAAACTAGGCTGTTAGCCAGCGCACGTTAAGATGGTGGGGGGGTAAACAACGAGGGGGCATGACACATTTCCACAAGGGCCACAAGTTTTCTAGGGGAACTGAGCGGTACTCTGACCCCACTTTAGCTATGGGCCGCTTATAAGCTCTTCAAATTCGCTACACTGTAAATTCCAATGAATTGATTAATCAATTCAGCTAGCGAGTTAGTTATTTCTGAATTAATATCAGTAAACATTAACTCACTCTCAGTTGAGTTGATTCTCACTCTGAGCGGAGTTGACTCTGGGCGAGTTGATTAAGTAACTCAGAATAAATGGCGGATCCATGTGGTGGCACCCCGGCCGTGGCCCTCCCAACAGCATCTCAACATAAATTATATAGAGTGTCAATTGCTGTTCGACGCTGTTCCGAAAATAGCAGGCAGTTCTAACTTATTCATAAACAGAAACAGATGTTGCTGAAGCTGACTGGATTTTGCTTCTTCAAAACTGATTGGCTTCCGAATCTGAGCCTTTAAATTTGTGCCTGTTTGAAACCAAATCTGAACTTATGTTGCCACCCTGTTCTTCAGATCTAAATTGTGTTGATGTGTTAGTTTTATTTGTGATTCATCTCAATAGAACGAACGTAAAGAAGTCAATTTTATGGCAACAGTTCGTTCTTTGTTTGTGGATCAAAAATAAGTTAATTACCTGTGAAAATTTGGCCCCCCATTTTGAGATCCTGGATCCGCCACTGCTTAGAATGAATGGAATCAACTCAAAATTCTGAGTTCTGATAGTCCTGACTCAGACTGAGTGATTGAACTCATTCTGAGTTAAAATCAACTCATTGAAATTTACAGTGTACACGTACGAGTCATGCGGTCTCGCCGTTTTTCAACTTCGCGCATTTGCCGACGCCGTCGTTCAACTAAATCAATGTTGTTCTTTTGTTCACCGCCGATCATTTGTTTTTGAAGCATTTCAAGTCTGAAATAGAATAAAAAAATGTCAAAATTCAACTTATAAAATGTAACAAAATACTACACAGTGAATTCCAATGAGTTTATTAATCAACCCAGAACAATAATTCGTTATTTGTTGCTATTTCTGCGTTGATAACAGTAAACATTAAATCATTCTGCACTGCAAAAAATGGTGAGTCAAATTGACTCTCTCCGAAATAGGCTTCTCCTGACTTCACAAAGTGAGTCAAAATTCGACTCCACCTGAGCCAAATTCAACTCAATTTGACGCTGGTGGAGTCGAATTTTGACTCAGTTTGTGTAACCAGGAATAGCCTATTTCCGACAGAGTCCATTTGACTCACCATTTTTTTGCAGTGTGAGCAGATTTAATTCTGGGTTGGTTGATTAATCAACTCAGAATGAGTTCAATCAATTCAGAATTCTGAGTTCTGAAAGACTTAATTCAGAACTCAGACCTCTGAGCGGATTCAACTCATTCTGAGTTTAACATCAAGTCACTGAAATTTGCAACGGTGTGTTAAACTTACATTTTTCATAAACTGTTTATGGAAACGAATATATTTCTATAAATTACCTAAGTCAGTTATTTATTACGCAACGCTAAATCGAACTTGAAGCAATTGTTTAAAGATCACCTACATTCTAGGCTCATGTTGTGAAATGTGTGTAGCACCTATCACCAACTGGCGATTGGTCATGTAACTTTCAAACCAGTGTGTGCTAAGGCTCAAAATTCAGGACATTTTCGCATATGATTTGGTCTTTTTCTGTACCAGTTTTGAGTTCAACAACTGCTATAGTTAGTGAGTTTGAAAACCTATTACTAACTGATGATAGTTACCAAACACATTAGAGAGCACGGGCCCTAGTTTTAAGTCGTATTCGAACAATTGTAAGTTTATTGCTAAAAAATTTAAACAAATTTGTAATTACAGCAAACCGCAAACCAGTTTTAAAATGCAACCCAAGCGTCGAAAACTGCCGAATTGTTCAATTTTGAAACAGTCAATATGTGACGAAACGATTGGTGCTACACACATTTGAGAATATCGACTCCAGTTCATGTTGTTTGATAATTTTGCTAATTTATCCTAACTTACTTTTTGAGCGCAACATCGGGATTGAGTCCATCGCTGCCTTCAGTTGGTGAACTTGAAGGCGCTGCAGGCACAGTGCGGTCAGAATGCGAAATATCACCTGAAACAGACCGATAAATCAATAAATAACGCATAAATTTTTGCTTAATTTATCCCCGCAATTGTTCATGAATGCTGTTTTAATATGATCTTGCTGGCAGTTCCATAACAGTTGACTGAATACTATTCAAGGTGGTTGAAAGATTTCTAACGGTAATATCTCAAAGCATAACTAGCAGATTCAAGCTAAATTAACTGTTCTATGCTGAAACGATACCCAAAATACGTACGTTCGGCGTTCCAGCTTTAATAATATAGATGTAGACGTCAAATATGCTTAACACCGAGCCAATTTCTTAAAAGCTGTTTTTTGTATATTAGCTAAGATATCGTAACATTGAAAACCAGGTGTTAATAACAATTTCAACCGGGCGGAGTTAATACAAAGCACCACAGCAGAATGTGCAAAATGTCTCGTGACACGGTTAAATAAAAACTGCAGTTGAGTACTATCTCGTGTAGTTAAATAGGCAAAATGTCGCCTGAGACGATGGGTTACTGTTCAGTTAGCCAATGGCAATGTGCGGTGATCTGCAATTGATGCACGACAGCTTCTGTCGTTTGCTCTGCCTTAGATATCGGCAAAATGTCGCGCGACACGGTTTACGTTATTCAAAGACTAAATTCTCGTTGGCGTGTGACCACATAACCTTTTTGTGAACAATTTTCGGGGTTTCAGCTACCGTTGTAAAGATAGGCAAAATGCCGCGTGACACGACTTTCAATATTCAGTCTTCCAATAGTAATGCGAGATGCTCACACTCAAACATATGTAAGATCTTTGAGTGCTGATATTGTTATATAACCAACCAATCGCAAACTGTCGCGTAACACACAGGCCAAAAAGCAAGGCGGGGGGTCTCAGCTTCCCATTGGAAAAATTTTGGCCCCCTAGAAAATTTTCAACGCTGTTTGCAAGTCATCAAAACTTTTGAACGCCCCTCCTGAAAATTTTTTACCCCCCTGGCAAGGTGAACTGGATACGGGCCTGGTGACACAATTTATAATGTTCAAATAGCCAATAGTATTCATGCTCGACATTCTTCCAGTACCAAGTACCTTGATTATTTACAGTACAAATATAGGCAAAATGTGTCTTGGAGCGATTCTCGATCAGCCAATACTATTCCGCGGGTATTGTCGCAATTGCAGAAATCTTATTAATTTTGTAGCACAGTCTATGTAGGCAAAATGTCGCGTGGCACGATGACGATAATTGCGAAAACGCGTTATGGAACACAAGCGATTCCTGTGGAATATTAATTGCTGCAGTCATTCACTGTACGATGTACTGCAGATGTGCACAACAGGAAATCACACTGTCTTCCAAAACGTGTTCCGTCAAAAGACAGGCGTTTGCCCTTTAAGATGACGGTTCCAGTCTTGAAACGAACCTTGTGCCAAGACAACTGCTAATATGGTTCTCAAACAAACCGTCGCTCCTCGTAGTCGAGTCGTAATAATGCGTTCCAAGCCAAACCACCAAACCCAACCTCCAGTTTCAACGTGAATTTCAATGCAAATGTAATTATTAGTTTACGTCTTAATTTGACAACTTTACTTATCGCTGTAAATTTCAGTGAGTTGATTTTAAGTCAGAATGAGTTGAAACCATTCAGACGCGTGAGCTCTGAATTAAATCTTTCACAAATCAGAAATCTTGATTGATTGAATTCATTCTGAGTTAATTTATCCAATCAGCCGGAATTAAATCGACTGAGAACGAGTTGATGTTTCGTGTTATTTACTCAGAAATAACCAGAAATGACTAACTAGCTCTCTGAACTGATTAATCAACTCATCGAAAGTTACGGCGTACATTTAAATGAAAATACACAGTTAATGTTCAATTGCTCCAATCTAAAATCAGCCATATTTTCATTTTTTTCAGTTCGTTACCCCCGCAGTAATGTATTTTCTTCTGATTTTAACTTGAGTTTCTATGTCCACAGTTGTTTCAATTTTTTTAGTTTAAATTACAATTAACAAGCGATTCCAATATTACTAAAACTTTTAATACTTAAATTAAAAATAGTGTAAAATTTCTAGGGAAATAAAATTAATTAATATATCATATTACCTTTATTATATTTGTTAATGAGTTAGTGCCTGGGTTTTCGAAACCATGCTTAAGTACGGGCTAACTAATTGCTTAACTATTTTGCCGTTTTTAAAAGCGTTCTTAAGTTAAGTAAATACTTAAGCCGCTGACTAAATTTAAAATACTACAAATTAACCGCTCAAGCATACTAACCTTGGTTCAATTGAAATTGTCGACATACAATACCTCCTTAATATAAAGCAAAACTATAAGTTCCTTGTAATGACAATGGCCATTATTTGGCGTTTTTTGGTTATGCTTGAAAATCGTAAGTATATACATTAACTTTGCATACTAATTTGTGTACTAAAATTGCGTTTGGCATGTCGCTTTAAACCGTGGCGTGTCTCACGGCCTCTACCTCAGAAATTTCTCAATCCGCCATTGATGTCGACCGTATTAGCAGGTTGTAGGCCTTGAAATGACATTTACGAAAATATATTTCATTTCGTTGTGCCGTATAAAATGAATGAGTTATGGTCGATCATAAATGTCCGCTAAAGTAACAATTGTTTTTTGTTGTAATGCCGCTTGTACTTTTTTTACCGCCATTTATCATTTTCAAGGGGTCGCGGCGTCTACCGGAGCACTGTCAAAATCTTCCCCAAAACTCAGAAATTGTCTGCCCCCTCTGGTTTACGTCCTTGAAACAAAGTTCAGTGTTGCTAAAAATTAAATTACCATTTACATGACCATTAATAGTTGCATCTGACCCTCTTCGAGATTTGCCACCACCTGTATCGCTGTGTTTACGTTGTACCCGTTTCATTGCATGCTCGTACGAATTTTTCAACTTTGACAAATCCGCTTGAAGTCGCTCTTTGCTCTGTTGTTCGTCTTGATACTGTTTCTTCAACTGTCGCATTTGAGATTCGTACTCCTGTAAGCATGAAAAAGCTTTTGTAAAAATAAACGCATCAGAAAATCATACCTGTACAATGGGAAATATATTCTTGGAACAGGCGCTGCAGAGCCGCCGTCGTTTCTTGAAAACGTGGTCCGGGCCTGTGTAGAGGTCCTTTTTCTCAGAAGGCCGTCTGTCCGTTACAGAGATGGGAGTCTAAGACTCGGTCTAGGCAAGTCACGGTATTTCGCAGGTCTCGGACGCGGTCTCGTTTTTTGAGACTCGGTGGTTTAGAACCGAGACCAAAACTCGAGGATTTTAGCAATACGCAATAATTAATAGCAGATATTGGGAAAACACATTCCAGCTATGGCCGAACAGCCTGGAGGACTGCCGATGACGGCCTTGATATTTGAAACTATTTGGTTCGAACCTTTAAAATTTGTTCCAAATAAAGTTTTTACCTCTTTTATTTTTCGTTTTTCGGCTTCGATTGCTTCCCTATCGACGGTTGGTTCATGACCTGAAACGTAACAAATATTTATCAGATCCACCTTCTATCCAGAACGGCGCGTAAGTGCAGTTTTAACTCCTGTAATGTCCTCCTGTATCAATTAATAAATATTTTGCACTACTGCTGAACTCCTGTAATATTTTTTATAGCATCATATGATAGGCTCCTGTAAAACTTCTCAGACCTGGTTGTTTATCAGCTCCACCAGCGGCCACCATCGCTCGCAACCGTTCGATTTCCTCCTGATACTGTCGCAGGAGTGCGTCTTTTGGATCTTCATTGATTACCGGCTTATTTTTAATATTTTTGGCTCGATTTGCATATCGTAGAGTGCTGAAATATTCAAATTAAAATCTGCTAAATTTGAAAATATTTCTAAAATTACGATAAAGCCACTTGTTATGTAGTTTAAAATAAGGATTTTGCGGTCTTAGGAATTGAGTCAAAATCAATTTGAAATATATTATGCATATCAGGGCAATTGTCATTTAAAAACGTGAAGCATTTTTCGCAGGAGTATAACAAACCAGTCGTAGTGGGACTACATTTATTGAGCGAAGCTCGAACACATGTAAGCAATTAAGGTAATATGCAAATTTGTTATTAGCTAACTATTCATTTATCGGTTTTGGAGGGTTTTAAGCAATTTCCTCAGATTCCTCGCGCGCAAAAACCCTTCAGCCACCCTAATAATTATTGGAAAAATTTATAAAGTCCTAATTTTGTCTCGTCAATTAAGCAAATATGCAAATTATCTATTAGATAACTATTCGATAATCGCCTTTAAAGGATTTTAGACAACTTATTCAGATTCCTCGCACCCGAAAACCCATTATTGTTGAAATTAGATTGCTTGTAACCCTAATAATTAGTGAAACATTGTAAAAACGCCTAATTCAGGCTTATCAACTATGCTTATATGCAAATTATCTACAAGCTAACTACTCAAATATTGGTTTTAGACGTTTGTAAATAATTTATTCAGATTCCTCGCACCTAAAAACCCTTTAGTGCTGAAATTATATTGCTTTTAACCTTAATAATTATTAAAATAATTTAAAAAGACCTAATTTTGTTTTGTCAATTAAGCTAATATGCAAATTAGCTGTTAGCTAACTATTTAGTTATCGGTTTTGCAGGTTTGTAAACAATTTTTTCAAATTCCTCGCACCTAAAAACCCTTTAGTGCTGAAATTATATTGCTATTAACCTTAATAATTAGTGAAATATTGTAAAAAGTCCTAATTTAGGCTTATAAACTATACTAATATGCAAATTATTTATTAGCTAACTGCTCGATTATCCGTTTTGGAAATTTGTAAACAGTCAACGCAGATTCCTCGCACACAAAAACCCTTTAATGCTAAAATTAGACTGTTTCTAACTGTAATAATTAGTGAAATATTGTGGAAAGTCCTAATTTAGGCTTAATTAATTATGCAAATTAGCCTGTAGCTATTAAACGGCTTAAAATTTTCACACTCCAATGCGAGGTTAACACCCCAGGATAATTGGCTTTCAAACAAAAAAAGTTTATCAAAATCGGTTCAGCCGTTCCTGAGATTCTTTTCGGAAGGACAGACGGACAGACGGACAGACGGACATCCACCTTTCGACCCCCAAGTACAAAACATAAAACGCTTCGCGAAACTCCGAGCTTCGCTCAATTAAGCTTAAGCTTTAGACTAAATTGTTGCGTAGGTTTAGGCCTAGTTATAGGGTTATTCTTGAGGTTTATGCTTAGGAGTATGCTTATACTACTGTTGCACCCTTTTAAGTAATATTGAACCATATCGGGATAGAATTCCTCCTGAGCTATATATACTGCCGGACGGAGGCCTCTAAGGGTATGCATTAAAGTTCCACCCCCTAAGGGTATGAATTAAAGTTCCACCTTAACGGTATGAATTAAAGTTCTATCCCTAAGGGTATGAATTAAAGTTCTACGGCTAAGGGTATGCATTAAAGTTCCACCCCCCTAAGGGTATGAATTAAAGTTCTATCCCTAAGGGTATGAATTAAAGTTCTACGGCTAAGGGTATGCATTAAAGTTCCACCCCCCTAAGGGTATGAATTAAAGTTCTACGGCTAAGGGTATGCATTAAAGTTCCACCCCACTAAGGGTATATATTAAAGTTCCACCCCCTATGGGTATGAATTTAAATTCCACCCCCTAAGGGTATGAATTAAAGTTCAACCCCTAAGGGTATGAATTAAAGTTTTACCCCCTAAGGGTATATATATTAAAGTCCCCCCCCGTGGGTATGAATTAAGGCTTTCCATTTTTACTTCAACAGTAGAATGCTTTAGTTGATCCTAATCCACTAACCTTAACGTTTCGTCGTAATTGTTATCAGCTGGCGAAATACATGCGCACATGATCGTTTTCGTGTTCCCACCGAGTGAATCCTGAAAAAATCAAATTGAATCATATTTAAAATTTGATTTATATTACAATTTTGACCCACGGGTGGATGCAAGATTTTTTAAACTTCCATTATCAAGCCGAAATGTAAAGTTTTGGCCATGAAATAGAGTAAATTTCTAGTCACCCAAGCGTAGCCCTGTTTGCATCGCCGATTTGCGACTGACTGGGATCAGAATTTCAGTTGGACCCAGCCAGAAGAGAAAGTCAGCCGAATATCATCAAAATGACCGTTGTACACAATGGGTACGAATGGGAAGCTAAGAAAAGAAATATTTCTTGAATCCCGCGCGATATTAAGTTTTCAAACAAAAACTTTCAAATCGAAATGAGAAATCAATTCCTAAATGCCTACTTATGAAGCGAAAAAAAAAACAATTTAATAAAATTTCAGCCAAAATTCTACAGCTTTCTACAAGTTAACATATCTCTATTACGAATTGTCGCCAAATGCTAAACAAATTTAAGAATTTACTTATAAACTAAACTCGTTTTGGCTGTTTTTTTTTTGAAAAATGTTAATTCGTATTTTGAAAATGGCCAATATTACTTTAAGGGGCGTAACAGTAGACTAAGTGTATTCCTAAGCCTAATAAATCATAAACCTAAGCCTAAGACTAAAAAATGTATATAATCTAGAATATAAAAATACTCTTTTATAGACCGATCAGGAACCTGGCCGCCCCTTAAAGTAACATGGGCAGTTTTATAAACAGTTCTCAAATATTACCACATTTAGCCAGTTAATAATAATTTTAGGCAAATTTTCTCATCATTTCGGAATTTAAGGTTCAGGAAATCTTTTGTTTTTTTTGGAAATTTATTGAAACCTGGACGCCCCTTAAAGTAACATGGGCCGTTTTATAAACAATTCTCAAATATTACCACATTTAGCCAGTTAATAATAACTTTAGGCAAATTTTCTCATCATTTCGGAATTTAAGGTTCAGGAAATTTTTTTTTTTGGAAATTTATTGAAACCTTGACGCCCCTTAAAGTAACATGGGCCCTAAAAATTATAAAATTGTAATAAAACCGATACCTGTGCATTTTTGGTTGTAGAAGTATTAACGGTAATGATTATTAGTACTGTTGACTAATTAATTGCATTTATTAATTTTGTAACGAAATGATCAGGATAGGTCAGGAAAAGCCGAATTTGTAATATTACAAAAATTTTATAAATTTTACAATATTTGAAAACGCGGTATGACATAGTTAAACCAAAAAATATATAATTTTTACGCAGCTTCTATGTCACTTAAATTCTATACCGATATTCTCAAATGCTTATAGCACCTATCGCCAGTTAGCGATCGGTTTTCAAACTGACAAATTCCTACGATTCCGGATCTTAAAATTGGCACAGAAATAGCACACATCGAATGCAAAAAAATGGGTTTAACTTTGAACCTCAACTTACAGTTGTTTAATAGTTACAAGACCTATCATCAACTGGTGATCGGTGCTACACACATTTGAGAATACGGGCTCTAGCCAGAATGCGAGGAATAAACATTACAGTTAATTTTTCTAAAACCTACACATATTGAGTAATTGTAAAGATTCGTATTTTAAGTAATTCCAAAATACATATAATATTCTTCCAGTTCCAGAAAAAAACTTGCACTTTGTGAACGCAAATTTCAAATTCACTGCAATTTTTAACATCGCCATTAAAAACGTCTGTGGCCACTTCCGTAACCCTTAAACACAGCACTGACTATTTTGCTTAGAATCGTTTAAATTTACAAAAAATATTTTCCTAAAATAATAACATTTTTAACTAAATTTTGACCAAATTAATTAATCATTATTGTTTGAGTTTGAAAAATTCTCACGGGAATGCATCCAAGTCTACGTAGTGAGAATAATTATGTTAATTTCACTATAAACATACAGTTTTTGAGTCTTCATATATAAACCAAGCGGTCGCCAGGTCCGTATTTCTAGGGGGAAGCTTGAGCATTCAATATTTGCGTTTTAAGCACCTTTGCCTCAGTAGGGCTCGTAGGGGTTATGGATATTTAACCATTTCTTACAGTAAATATTTGAAAACCCCATTCTGCCATGACCATAATTTTGTAAGAATTTTCAATTTTAAAAACAATAGAGAGTGATATATTATATATCATAAGCTGTAAATTTTTTCAGTAAAAAATTAATTTTGGTAAAATTCATTAATAACCAAGCGGAGTAAGCATGATTTTCATAAATATTTCTGCGTTCGAAAACTGCAAGCTGCTATCATCAGTAGGTCCCTGAGGTAAAGCGACAGGGACCCTAGTGTGGGCGTTAATCGAGTACAGATTAGGGAGTTTTTGTAAAACTAAAAACAAATTGTTTAATAATCTTAAGCCCCATTCACACGTGCAAGTTTTTGTAGCGAGAATTCGCAGCGGTAACTTGCACGAAATACTTGCAGCTGCAAGTATTTTCAAAGAAACATTCTGACTGACCAATCAAACTGCAGGTGCAAGAAATTAAAGCGACTTGCGCCTGCGTTCACAGGCGCGAATTATAAATAACATGAATTCCAGTAAATAATTTGCAACTGCAAGAACTTCAAAGCTGCTTTGTGACCAAACTGCCTCTCAATTCGTATACGATGACTAGTACATAGCTGCCTATCGTTTACGAATGTAAACTAACAATTTGCGTCAAAATGTTAGCTTACTAATGTAAATATAGAAAAGCTATTCCATATGTCATCTATTCTCTGATACCCATTGTATAAATAATTTAAACAATATAAATTTCAAATTTTAGAGCACAATGTGTTAATTATTACACAATCTGATCGTTTTAGCAAACAGAGGTTGTGCTACTGGATGGTAAGGAATATAAATGCTACATTTCACAGCTGTAATACTATATCAAGTTAGGAACTGCCAAGGTAAGCTCATATTTATGTTAATTTTAAGAAAAATTAACGATTTTTGTCAGGGTCCCTCAAATGTGCGTAGCACCTATCACCATCTATTCATAGCTTTTGCGGTATTCCAATCGGTGATTGGCGAAGCGCCAAAATTCGGCGCATTTTTTGTATATGAATTCTCCTTGTTCGGCGCCAATTTTGAGTTTCGCAATTGCAGGAGTTCGTCAGTTTGAAAACCTGTTGCTAACTGGTGATATATGCTATACACATTTGAGGATGTGGTTGCATTTGTAAATACCATATAAAATATGGCAATACGAGTACTGGTTGAGTAATATTACAGGTTGATTACACTGTAAATCCCAATGAGTTGATTAATTAGTTCAGTTAGCAAATTAGTTCTCTCAGTTAATAACAGTAAACGTTAACTCACTCTAAGTAGAGTTGATTCTCAATCTACGTTAATTGCAGATAAGTTGCTTAATTAGCTCAAAATACGTTGAATCAATTAAGAATTTTAAGTTCCGACAGACGTAGATTCAGACTCACGTGATTCAGCTCATTCTAAATTAAAATCAACTAATTGGAATATACAGTGTGACACTTCTGGTCTAAGTTGAACAAAAATTGAAGAATGTAACCTTGCGTCACCATCCAAAAATATCACTCGAGTTAAGAAACAACTGAAATATTCTATTTATCTGTCGTAATATCAAAAAAGCAATGTATGTTATGTTATGAATACTCATTTGACACTTTGTCAAATCTTAGCTGTTCCAGTTACTGTTGATGGTACCAAGAGTGGATAATCGCTATTTAACAAGAGTATGCAACTGGTTACTTTCTGTGTAGAAAAGAATGTACCCAGCACGCGGTAGGTTTTGTCCTACGCCCCCCCCCCCTTAAGAGGGGGTACAACCGGTACAAACCATGGCACGTTATGTATGCGGCGTCAAACATTCTCTCATTATAGTTTAATTTAGGGGTATTCAGGTGATCGCGACCCCCGTCTGAAGGGAGGGTCGGCCGCTAACGCAACGCCCGGTGGTACATTTGTACCATACAGAACCTCAAGAGTTGCACACTCTAGTCATTATGCACTCTTGATAGTCCTGAATCTAATATTAATTTCATCTTCCATGATATTGAAAAAACTGATCATCTAATCGTCCACTCCTAAATTTAACCCGAATGATATTGACCTGGCCCCAAATACTCTGACAGGAGTTAAACTTTCAATTAGGCTTAGCTTTTGAATTACAGTAAGGTTTAGATTTACGCTTAGATAAATGTTGTTAGATACTATCAGCCACCTATTTTTATATGGACCTCGCTTTCGATAGATGCTAATAATAACAGTACATTTGAGGTTATTTGAACGAGTTAATCGCGATAACACAACACTGCGTTCCAATGTGAAAACGTATAACTGGATGCGTATTTCCGGTAATTTTAATTGTGTTATAATTTCTGTAAATATATAACGCATTAATATTTTAAAATTTGTCAATTTTCCAATGAGCATCATATTTTTGAAACTTTTGAAATGTTTTAAAATTTGTCAAATCTCCAATGAGCATCATATTTTTGAAACTTTTGAAATGTTTTAAAATTTGTCAATTTTCCAATGAGCATCATATTTTTGAAACTTTTGAAATGTTTTAAAATTTGTCAAATCTCCAATGAGCATCATATTTTTGAAACTTTTGAAATGTTTTAAAATTTGTCAATTTTCCAATGAGCATCATATTTTTGAAACTTTTGAAATGTTTTAAAATTTGTCAATTTTCCAATGAGCATCATATTTTTGAAACTTTTGAAATGTTTTAAAATTTGTCAATTTTCCAATGAGCATCATATTTTTGAAACTTTTGAAATGTTTTAAAATTTGTCAATTTTCCAATGAGCATCATATTTTTGAAATTTTTGAAATGTCTTAAAATTTGTCAATTTTCCAAAGAGAATCATATTTTTGAAACTTTTGAAATGTTTCAAAATTTGTCAATTTTCCCATGAGTACCATATTTTTGAAACTTTTGAAATGTTTTAAAATTTGTCAATTTTCCAATGAGCATCATATTTTTGAAATTTTTGAAATGTTTTAAAATTTGTCAATTTTCCAAAGAGAATCATATATTTGAAACTTTTGAAATGTTTCAAAATTTGTCAATTTTCCCATGAGTACCATATTTTTGAAACTTTTGAAATGTTTTAAAATTTGTCAATTTTTCAAAGAGAATCATATTTTTGAAACTTTTGAACCGCGGCTCAAATTCAGCACAGTTCATCGAAGCTTTCTCATTATGCGGACCGGATCGGCCGATTTTATTTTGATGGCCGTAAGAGAAATATAGGCATATTTCTATGCCTATATCTAAGCCTCAGCGTAAGAATAAGCCTATAACTACAACTATTCCAAAGCAAAAAAATAGTTTAAAGCTTAAGCTTACTCTATTGCAGTCCCACAGAGAAACGGAATGAACGTCAAAAAGTACCATCGGAAACAAAAATACTGACAATGCTCTTTATTTCGGGTATTCGTTAATACTTTACCATAAAATTGTCAGAGAATCGATGTAAGATTGCTGGAACGGTACAGAAACTACTTGTTTTGGGTCAGCTGCCAGCCAAACACTGTTGGAGTGGTCCAACAAGCTTTACAAAGAAGTTTCCACGACTTAAGCGAAAGTTTACCATGTTATTCAAAAAGCCTTGCTTTAAAACCAATGAAATTATACGGATCTAACGGATTACAAGTTTCTAAATGCAAGATATATCTGTGTATCTGCCACTCTACGCGTCTTATATTTCGCAACTTTCAACTCGTTCGCCTGTGTCCTCGTGTTCCCTTTTTACCTTCGCGTTTGTTCCGATTTTTGGCCAATGTAAAGATCAGGGGCAGAACGTTTTTCTGTGAGACTGCAATTGAATAAGTTTAAGCTTTAGACGTCTTTTATTGCTTTGCTTTGGCTTAGGCTTCGGAATATGCTCATTCTTACGCTTAGGTTTGGGTTTAGGTTTAGGCTTAGAAATATGCTTAAAATACAGTTCCGCACCCTGTTCTTTAATTTGGCCCGATTTTTAAACAGTTTTAAAGTGTGATTTTAGCAAATTTTTTGATATTTTAAGATTGAAAAATTGCGTTGAAAGTGCAAAAATTGGTTGAATTTACGTTAGAACCGCGCTATAATTTTCATTGATTTGACTCGAAAACACGTCGTTGGCTTCGCAAGAACTATTTGCATCGCAAAATTTTTAACACGACACGGTATGTATATTCCCATTTCCGGATATATCTGCCACTCTACGCGTCAAAACCATTCGCTATTTTCTACCCGTCGGTGTCCTCATATCCCCTTGTTGCGTTCGCGTTGGGTCACTCGTATTTGCAGTTTCCGGTATGAATATCCGTTCATTTATCAAAACTAATTTTGAATATTTAAAATTTTAATTACTCCAAAATTATTGAGAGATAATTTGTTATGCCGACAATTGAAGTAAATATACGTACAGTATTAAAGCGGAAATTTTGCGCGTTTCACTTTTTGAAAATTACGCTTTCGTACTGGGAATTTGAAATTGTAGACGTGATGTGAAACCTTAAAAGTGTACGCAAATGTTCAAATCGCACTGGATTTGACCTGTAAGCGTTAGGGACGTATTGAATGGGTGAAAGAATGCCCACTGTATCGTTAATTAGCGCCGATATTTGTCAACTGAAAAAAACTGCCTTATTGAGTGATGGTTACCGATTCGCCAATTCTACCTTAAAACCAAAGACTTTAAGGTTTTTCGAAGCCTATCCAGAGGCGGAGTAGCCACCCTCTATATCCCCATTTGGGGGCCCGCCACCCCAAAAAGGTCCCTACCCTAACAAGATTTTATACCAAAATTTAAAAAATATTTTGATCATCGCAAGGGGCCCTCACCCCGGAATTTTAGGATGCCCCCACCCTAGCCTGCTCCGGCACTGAGCCATTCCACTTCAAGTAGATGCTCCAAATTTGCCAATAACCAATGAGTTTGTTCGATAGGCCAGTGGCTACGTAAGAAATGCGCAAAATTTGTGCGCACTAAAAGCATTCAATATATGGGAAAATTTTCAGTGACCGTGGGAATTAATCATACACGTGGGAAAATCAAGGGACCGTGAGAACAAATTTTACCTGTAGCAATCTGGTCAACTTTGAGTCTCGATACGGAATATGCGTTGATTTGCCATCGACCAGTGCTGATATGACATTGCCAAGCGCGGACAGCGATAAATTGATTTTTGTCGCTTCTTTGAGTCGATCACCACTCGCTTCTGAAATTGACAAATTGCAAATATTTGCGTTTTATTTTTTAAATCTTTTAACCAATTTGAATTTCAACTTCACTTAGAAATAAACTTCTAATTTTAGCTCGAATGTCACTGGGGCGAAGCGAAGCCGTAGGTTGTACTCAGGCTTAGTTGTTCGTTCCAACTCCGGTTTAGATTCAAACTGAATATTCGAGTCGCGTTCAATACGCGTGAGCCTAATCACGTTACCAAGTATCAGCAGAGTTGTTATGAGCAATCTAATTTTGACTAATGTAATACTTTTCCTTTACAAAATATATCATTTGGTGTCAATTTAAAACTTAAAATAATGAAAAAATGCAATACTGTAATAACCCGAATAAGCGGGGGTAAGCTTTTAATATAAGACAAATAAACGTTTAATTCAACGGATAGTTGTAATACCGGAAATATCCGTAACGAAGGGTGGCGGGTTAAAAATAAATAACAGTCCGTAATCAAATAACAGGGGATGGTGCTCTTTGGATACGCCAAATTAATATCAGTCTCTGACCCATCTTATTTGGGTCACTAGTGTACTTGTTTTCGACTGGCGTTCAGATCCGGCTAAATCGACCAAGTTGAGTTTGGCCGTTTTAATGTGTTCACCGTCTTCGCGCATTTCCATCATTTCTAAATTCAACGTAAATATCGAATGACTGCGTGACGAATCTGAAAACAAAAATAAAAATATAACAAAAATAAAAATATAACAAAAATAAAAATATAACAAAAATAAAAATATAAGAAAAATAAAAATATTCACATTTTAGTAAACTTTTAAAAATGAAAAAAAAAACGTCGAGCACTGAAGTTTCAAATGAATGTCAACTGATCAGTTTCCAAATTTAAATTTTTGAAAAAATTTAATTTTTGAAGTAGGTACCATTTCGACGTTTAATTTTAGTTTAAAAAAATTAAATTATTAAATGCATTTGAGGGTCCATGTAAAGATCAGGGGCGGAACGTTTTTCTGTGAGACTAGAAAAGAGTAAGCTTAAACTTTAGACTAATTTGTTTTGCTTGGCTTAGGCTTACGCTTAAGCTAGGCTTAGGAATATGCTCATTCTTACGCTTAGGCTTTGGCTTAGGCTCAGTTTTAGGAATATGCTTATAATACTGTTCCGCCCGTGTTCTTTACATTGGCAAATTTGACGCTAACTCTAATGAGCTGAGTGGAATAATGTTGAACTTTCGGCGATCTGAGCGTCCAATAACTGTGCCGATAAAACACTGGCTGTGACTTTATTAAAATAATATCTGGGGGTAAGCTGTAATAATATCATTTTTCAACTTTTTTTATTTTTCAATTAGTAAAATTTTGAAAGCATCGTCAAACTAAACCGTGGACGTAGCCAAGGATTTTAAAAAAGGGGGGAACGTTCTTTAAAAAATTTTGGAGAGGGGACCTCTTGTGTTGCAACGTGAAACCAAAAGCCTTGTACAAAAATTCCGATAGACGGGGGAAACCCCAGAAACATCCTGCCCTGGCAACGATATTGAACTAACCTGTATTCATCAAAGTGGCACCAGTTGCCCGATTTTTGAGTCCTTTTTCCATCAATTTGAGACATTCCGATACTCCGTGCACTGCGTGCATTGAAAGACCTGAAATTAATAAAAAACTGTTCAGTGTGGTTCGAGTAAAATTTGAAAACTAAAATTCGATCCCTGTTGTTTCTTCCAGAAAACGATTTATCGGAATCCGTCCATTTTTGATCCAGCTGCAATCGCATGCAGTGTTTGAATTATT
Source organism: Enoplolaimus lenunculus (assembly GCA_030248215.1). Lineage (NCBI taxonomy): Eukaryota > Metazoa > Nematoda > Enoplea > Enoplida > Thoracostomopsidae > Enoplolaimus > Enoplolaimus lenunculus. Next base: position 401,910 of record JASANG010000424.1, on the reverse strand, counting down.
CGAAAAGTTTCAATTATTGCAAAAATGCAAGCAAACAAGCTGTTCACTGGCCACACACGAGTCACGTTTTGTTCCATGTTACCCTTTTTTTTGCTATAGCTTGTCCCGATTCTCGTCATTTTTAGCTTATTCTTAATATTTTTACAATTATTCTATTAAGCTCTTCTGTTAAACGTACAAATTATTTATTAATATTTTTGGCTCATGTGTAGAACGGCGCCGGAAGGGGCCTTTTTGGCCCATGTATAGAACTGGGCCGGAACAGTAGTATCAGCATATTCCTAAGCCTAAGCCTAAGCGTATGGTCGAGGCGATTTCTAAGCTTAAGCCTAAGCCTAAGCCTAAGCAAAACAAATTAGTCTAAAGCTTAAACTGACTCTATTATAGTCCCTCCGGAAAACGACCCGGCCCTGTTCTATACATGGGCCATATTTTCTGAAGAACTCGCCTCAAGTCTGCACACCAATATGTGACAAGCATACGATAACGCAATTTCCAACATTTACCGTTATCACTTGTCATGTTTACAAGTTTAATTAATTATATAATTATCAATAACGTAGCTTTTAAATATTCTAAATTAAAATTAATATTATTACTTAGGACACAACATAGTCTGCACGAATCCTGTTCGAAGTTTTGCCCAAAATTCAGGAGCACACCCGGGAATTGAACCTTGGCCCTCTTAAATATGATTGCCTCGAAAAAAAGTGTATACTTGTTGTCATGACCAATACGTCCTAATATTTTGCAACGGAACCGGAAGTGAATTTCGTGGAAATTGATTTCCGGTTAAAACTTATACATTGAACAGAACCTTAGTTTGATTTTTGCCGTCAGTCCATAGGGATGGGTGGTTCAGATTTGAAATATTTTTCATTGAACATTTTTAAACTCGCAGATATTTACGGTATATTCTGTTGAATAACGCTGTACTCCATATACACTAATAGATACAAACGGTAGTAAATTTAACTTTATGATCTTATGGCTCATATTCTCAAATGCGTATAGCACCTTTTATCAGTTAGCGATAGATTTTCAAACTGACGAATACATGCAATTGCAGATCTCAAAATTGGTACACAGAGTACGGAAAATCAAACGCGAACAATGTGATGAATTTCAGACACTTACTATGCGGATGTTCCAAAGTTACAGAGCCTAACCACCAACTTGTGATGGGTGCTACACACATTTGAGAATATGAGCTCTTCTTTCAGCTGCATATACGCTGCAAAAAATGGTAAGTAAAATTGACTCTCTCCGAAATAGGCTTTTCGGGACTACACAAACTGAGTCAAATTTGACGGGTAAGTCGAATTTGACTCCTGGTGGGAGTCGAATTTTCACTCAGTTTGTGTAGTCCGGAAAAGCCTATTTCGGAGAGGGTCAATTTGACTCACCATTTGTTTGCAGCGTATGTCTATACAAAACGGCAAAACATTTTTAACCGAAAGCCACCGAAATATTAATTTGTTACATTTCAGACGAAACAAATTTCAAATTTAAAACCGAATTTGCAAGAAAATTTAATTTTAGGAAACCAAAAAATTTGAATTTCACCAAACAATGGAGAAACTTTTGTAAAAATAGTGACAAATTGCAAAAATCGCATATAATACGCAGTACAGAATTTGCAAATATTAAAACTGCAACACAATGGTAAATTTAAACTGCACAACGCACAAAGCGCAGTCATCTTTATGCATGCCAGCTGCTGCTAACATGTCAGACATGATGCGATACGTTTGTTTAGTCTTTATTTTCAATTCTAATTTGTATTGCAATGCGCGCAGCGAATATTTCGTTTCATGGTCAAATATAGATTTTTTTACGAGCGAACGTAATTTTTATTTCTCAAATCAAGTAGATTGCTCAAAAGCCTGTATAAACGTGTGCCTTGCCTTATAAAAAGTTTTCGAACAGAAGCATCCACCTAATCCATTGTATACTTCTTACTTGTCGCTATAATTATAGCATGATATAATAATAATAATATAAATAATAATAATTATTATAATAGTAATAATAATATTATTAATAATAATATTGATAATAATAATAATAATATAAATAATAATAATATTAATAATATAAAAATAATAATAATTCGAACACAATACCCTATTACAAATTCGTAATGTTTGTTAAACATATTGGTGACATCAAAGATCACTAACGAAAAGCGACTATTTCTCCGCAATTGTTTAACCCCCCAGTCTTCCGTAAAAATGTTATGGGTAGAAGAAGCTTTTGGTGCTTAAATTCTCGAGTCGAACCCCCCCCCCGCCCACAATCATGCGTTATATTTCAATACCGCATAGAAATATTGTATGTAACACGGTTCATATATTAAAGAAGCGTATTCAAATTCAATTGTCCGTACAATCCATATCGGCTTATAATATATAAACACAACCATAATATATAAACCTGCATACATATCTGGGCCCCGTGGGTAATTATGTTGATTTCGCGAAAATTATACCGTTCCGCGAGCGAGAAAATTTTGTTGAGCTCTTGTTTCCAGCAGGTTATACTCCAAACTTGTAACACTGTCTTTATCATCTCTGCCCAAAAGGTTAAGGTAACCCTTGTCTATTACCCCTTATAAATGTCCAACACCGATATTACAATTTTCTATAAAACATATTGTAAATTTAGTCTAAATTTACTGAGGTAAATAATGCTTTAGCGATTATATATATATATATATATATATATATATATATATATATAAATATATATATATATATATATCTATATATTTACAATTTGTGGTGAGAGCTAGCAATACCTGCGGATCGGAACTGAATGCCTATCCTGTAAGCAAAGTCAGAAAACGGAATGAGAGAATGGAAAAGAAGCTGATTTGGACTCGCGGGGGGATTTGGCAGAGTAGCAATTAAATAAGATTTGTAGGATTTATAGTCAGTAGGACAAAAGCATTTTGAAGCATTGCTACAGGGCAGTGATTATTATTTAATGCTTAATAACGATTTGAATGGATATTTGTTAAACAGTATGGATTGTTTAGGAGTTATTGGGCAGGATTTGTCAAAATGTTACTTAAGTTTTTGTTTGAGTTTAAATACTTTAGTAAATACTTTAGGGCGGCGACTTAATTAAATATTTAGTGTTTGAGCAAAAACAAATCAAACCGTAAAATGTACTGCGTTTGAATTTTCAAGACACGTTTAGTTTTTCCTTCTCATCCCTATTAACGCTATATTTAAATAATTACTAAAATTATTGTATAGCACAATTCAAATAAGTCTGTTGTCCTGTTCCTATACAAATAAAGTTGAAACATGACTACAAGTATAGTCAGGCACTAATTTTGCTCTGTTGTACCATGAAACCAGGTGAATCCTGTTTAGAAACTAACCGAATACCTGTGAACATGCACAAAAACTAACTATATACATATATTATATGTATTATATATACGTATATATATCTTATATATATATATAAATATATCTATATGTATATATCTTCAGATTAAGATTATAACCTTTAGCTTTCGAAAGCTAATTAATACTTGACTGTTTAGTACAATATGAACCTATTTCACTAACAAGACGACTTTGCGCTCCTGATGTTTTATACCCAGGAATGTAGATTATAACCAGACCTGTATTCAGGTGAACAACACGCTGTCAGGAACGCAAAAAATTCATCAGACATGAGCCCATTGAGCATCCTCTGTAGTCTTTTTTGGCTACCGGTTCAAGTAAAATGACACGAAAAACAATTCAGGCTCGTAACCAGCTAACCTTGATAGCGGGGCTAAATTTTTTTAGGAGGGGCATACAAGGATTTCAATTGATTTGTACAAGCAGGTTCAAAATGTCATAGGGGCAATGTCGCTGTGTCGCTTTAGTCTATGCGAGTCTACAGGTATTTTGAATCAGCCAGTTATTTGAAACTATAATGAGCATAGTATAGTAGCTAAGTTTTCATCCAGAAATTAATATTATTATTATTATTAGTATTATTATTATTATTTATTATATTATGTTATTATTGTTGTTGCTGTTTATTCTTGTTGTTAAATTATTTTGTTTTATTGTTGCAATATATTTATATATTTAGAAATATACATACATACGTATACATGAATAAATGAATAAATAAATAAATATACAAATATATTTAGTATATATGAAAAAATAAATATACAAATACATATATACATATATAATGCAGATAATATACAATATTAAATTGGTCAAAGGTAAACATTCGCTATATTAGCATGAATAAATAAATATACATACACAAATATATAGTATATATGAATAAATAAATATACAAATACATATATATCATGCAGATAATACAGAATATACTATGGTTCAAAGGTAACATTCGCTATATATTCGCATGAGGTTTGAGGGCATCAGAAGGATTGAAGACTTAATAAAATGAAGTCTGTCATCATCGGCGTTCGCCAGATATTAATGAGACGTTAGAAACTCCGTGTTTATTAGCCAAGTTTATATATATGCATACCTGACGGGTCGCGGCATCTTTCGATAATAAAACAACAGGTAGTGAAGGCTCAAATTAATATACAAACGGTGACATAGCTAATATTAAACTGGCTTTGACCGCGAATAAAGGAGTTTCGTCTCGAATCTAAGGCTGTAGTTTTACGACAGAGTATGCCCAGCTTCGCGAGCAAGCGTAGTGAACGCGAAAATATTTTTGTTCAGTATTAAAATACAAAAGACTACTCGGATTCCCGTTAAAAGTGACTAATTTCAAGTCAGTTGGGGTTTAATTCGCGTAATATATCCTCGTATCCCCTTTGTATAGTCTTGTGATACCGCGGCTCGTAAAGCTGTAAGCTCAATCGCGGTAGCCAAGGTAACCGTTGATTCAAGAGTGAATTTATTTATTAATTAGCGAAAACTTGTCTATATTTCTCGGTTTGACAATCGTATAATATAAAGATGAAGCCTGTCACAAGCTTTTATACAAACCGAATCGGAAATTAACTGATGGATTTTCGAACAAAAGTAGCATGGAAATTTGATTGTTTACTTGCTTTCTAAATATATATAATATATATATATTTATATATACAGATATATACATATATATTTATATATATACAGATATGTACATATACATTTATATATATACAGATATATACATATATATTTATATATATGTACAGATATATACTATATATCGTTTTGTATTGTGTTAATAACTGAAACGCGGAGAACATTTGCTATTAATTTCCGATTCATCGGATTTAATGTCTACATTTGTCCATATTTACATGTCAATATAAATTGATTAGCTTATCATGCGTAAAGGTAACATTAATTTTGAACTAATGATACAAACTTGTTAGCTAACGGACAGATAATAAACCTGAGATGTTATATTAACCTGGTGTTTATACAGAAATCAGATCTCGAACCACAAGGGCGGATCCAGAGGTGATCGAGGGATGCATCACTCCGCCGGCTGCCGAGTGTTCATTTTTTCTGGGTTAAAATCAACGTAAGCTATACTGGCACTTATGGTGATTTTTGAAAATACGGGAAAGACAAAATAAAACCTCTTTGTCCTAGTAACATCCAAGATATTATTAGGCTAGAAATTGTTGCAACATCCGCTTTAATGAATGCATCTTCTATATTTTGAGGTTCGTTGTCGTCGTGTGAGACTTGTGGCTGTTTTTGTACGCGTGAAAATATGTATGAACATGTGCCAAAAAACGTAACATTTTCCACTTGTGCATCCGCCTACCAGGAATTTATGGATCCGCCACTGTCGAACCGCGTCATAGACTGCGAGTGTTTGTAGGCTTGGGGGGGTATAAACCTAAATCTGCGGTATTACAATCTAGCCAATAATTAAAGCTGAAATGCGCAAGGTATGTAAAGGTTGTCAACTGTTATACAGTTATGTATTAGTTGAATTTGAAGCATAAATATGTGTTGCAGCTATAATAACTTGCGCGTAGGCTAAATGAAAACCATAATCTGAATACTTGACTTAAAAATTTACCTTACATGAGAGTAAAATAAGACAAAAATTGTAATACCGCAGGGTATATCCGGATTGCGTTTGTGTTTCCGCTAAAAAACAGGCCTCTGTTTCCGGTGCAGAAATTATATTGAAAGTTCAATATTTTAATGCTCATAGTTTTAGTGGACAGTTCGTTTAGAATCGTTCAGTTTTTCGGCCCACGTATAGAACAGGGATGGAACAGTAGTATAAGCATATTTCTAAACATAAGCCTAAGCCTCAGCCTAATTGTAAGGATGAGCGTATTCCTAAGTAAAGCTTAAGCCTAAGCGAAAGGATGAGCCCGTTCCTTAGCCAAAGCCTAAACCTAAGACTAAGCAAAAGGACGAGCTTAGTTGTAAGCCTAAGCCTAAGCCTGAAACCTAGCCTAAGCCTAAAACTTAGCCTAAGCAAAAAAGTAAGTCTAATGATCTAAACAGACTCTATTACAGCCCCACAGGAAAACGATCCGGCCCTGTTCTATGCATTGGCCAGGTTTTCAACACAAAGGCGATTGTTCGACTTAAAATAAAAATAACAAAATTCAACAGAAATCATAAAAAATATTCCGTTTCGGCTGCACCTTCGACTAAATATCGAGTCAAATAAATATTTGCATACCGTAATTGTATTTATCAGAAAAATAATATATCTATTAAACTTTGATAAACATACATGTCACATTTTCTGTTTCAGCTACTTTGATCACAATCCGTTTCCGTTATCTATATATTAAAGCTGGAACGCCCCGCATACGTATTTTGGGCAACTTTCCAGCATTTACATTGTTTACAATAATTTCTTAAGAATACACGTGATTGTTCTATGAAAAGAAAATTTGCAAAGAAATTTTTGTGCTTTCGCTAACTTTTGCGCATTGCGCAAAGCTGGCAGACTAGTTTATATTATCTGTTTAACACATTCTCTCGTAGAGTATACTATGAGCAACAACATACAAATGGGTTGCGAGTAGTGCACACAGTGTGCATTGTGCAATGTTTAACAATTCATACGTATATGCATCGCGAAAAATTTCCTTCGAGCATCAAACTGTTAAAATTGAGCAGTCTTCGTAAACGCCTCTCACGCCAATATACACTGGAGTTCGAATCTTGCCTGGTAATTTTAGGTCGAATTGAAAATATTTATGTGAGAAAGGGTTAAACTCTGAAACAATAGTTCCGCTTCACGTAGAATTGTTGCTTTTTCTACACCGTCAAAAGATATAAAAAAATAAACTGTTGCTTACCTGCTACGTAAACTCCTTTTTCCGGATGCTCTTTGGTTTCAAGCTTTTGTTTGATGTCGAGTCCGAGCAAATCGCGAACATCTTCGTTGTAAATCTAAAACAAATAAAAATCGATTCAGTTTGAACAGCAAAGAAGAACTATTTTTAAATACGTGTAGCACCAATCACCAGCTGAATGCTGGTTTTTCAACAAAATAAACTCAGCCGAGAATTGCTCAAATTGTAGTGCGGTCGATTTTTAGCAGACGCGCACAGAGTCAACTACTGATAGGCAGTAGTCAAATAGAAATTGTGCTCTGTTTAATGGAAAACAAAGCGCACGAGCACAATACTTTTCCAATTGCAAGTAAGATCTGTGACCAAACTTGTGATTGGCTTGGTGCTCAATACATTTTTGAATTTAGGATTTAAAGCTTTTATGAAACTACTTAATTGTTATTCAATCTATGTTTACACGTGCAAGTTGATGTAGTCGTTATTTACATGAGCATCCTTCACTTGGAACGGTTTTAGCCGTAGTTTCGAAAACTAAACATACGGTTTTAACCGTATTTTCAAAAACTAAACATAGAAATTTTGGCCAATGTACAGAACAGGGCCGTAACAGTAGTACAAGCATATTCCGAAGCCTAAGTCTAAGAATAATAATGAAATTTATACCTAAGTCTAAGTAAAAACTCGTGTATTTCTACACTTTTAGTCAAGTACGACACAACTAGTGCGGCTTTTCACGAAAAATTTCTTCACTTAAGTATAACTATACTTGACGATTCGCTGAGCAATTACTCAATCAATTTGACATTTCTAAATCCATACTCTTAACGGCCCATGTATAGATAGGGCCGGATCATTTTCTGGGGGCGCTGTATTAGAGTCAGTTTAAGCTTTAGACCAATTTTTTGCTTAGGTTTAGGCTTACGCTTACTCTTAGGAATATGTTTATGCTACTGTTTCGGCCCTGTTCTATACATTGTCCCTCCTAACCATCACCATTCTACATTGCATTCACTCCTTTGGCGTATAAAACTGAAGCCGCAGAAAGTAGCTGGCATGGTGCAACGTGACAGAGATGATGACGCGTTGGGGGGAGGACAACGGTCTTCCCGACCACCCCCCTCTCTGTAAGACAATGCCTGCTTGTTTGCAATTTCCAATACTGGAAAGTCGAGTGTATAAAATGAAATTAACCCTCTCACTAATAGAGTATACTATGAGCAACTAAATACAATAATATGCGAGCAATACAGACACTGTGAGCAGTATTTAACAATTCTAACATATATGCACAGCGCAAAATCTCCACAACACGTCAGAGCCCACTCGGGCTCGAGCGTCAAGCTCCTATAGCTCAGTGGTCACCGTAAACGCCTCCCACCCGTGAGACTGGAGTTCGAATCTTACCTTGAAATTACGTCTCATTTGAAATTGAAAATATTCATGTGAGAAAGGGTTAAGCGTGAAAATAGACTAACCTCTAAATAAGACGCATGCAGTAAATATTTGCTATTTTCTGCAGTTGACATTGATTCGAATATGTGTTGAAATGTACGTGGAATAATTCCTTTCTATAAAACACAAACAAACTGCTAGGCTCGTAGCCAAGGCGGGACTGTGACCTCCTAGAAAATTTTCACCATTGCTTGTAAGTGAACGAAAACGTTATTAATATATTAAAATTTCAATAATTCAAACTATTAGAGTTGCTAACAATGGATGGGGATGATAAAGTTTGCACAGTCTGCCGCTGTTTTTCTTATAGGTAACTGATTGTCGTGGAAGATTTCCAAGTTGGGCATATACACTTGGTCCATATCCGGACGGGCACCAAGACCTAAACTTCTGAATAGCCTAAGCTTTTGGGAAATTGGGATATTACTCAAAAAATTAAGTTTTGGGAAAATTGGGACATTATACTCAGGAAATTGGCAGGGACCTGTTCTTTACATGGGCCAGTGTGTGTGAGACTTGTGACTGTCTTTATATGCGTAAAAATATGTATGAACTGTGCCAAACCTTAAATTTTCCACTTCTGCATCCCCCAACCAGAAATTTCTGGATCCGCCACTGTAGGGTTCAACCCTCTACAAATAATTCAAATCTGTTTATAAGCCATTTGACCAACGAATAGAGCAGTGCCGTAACTGCAGTGTAAACATATTCCTAAGCCTAAGCCTAATCGTAAACCTAAGCGTAAAAATGAGTTTATACCAAAGCCTATTCCTAAGCAAGAAAATTAGCCTAGAGCTTAAGGTTACTTTTATTGCAGTCGCGCCAAAAACAGCCCGTCCCTGATCTTTACTGGGGCTTGCAATACGGCTGCGCCTCGTGAAATTTTTTGGGGATCCAAGCATGCTGAGCTGGCTAAAGGTTTGCACGACAGGCGTGGGAATATTGCGACATACTTAAACACAAGTTCTTGTTGATGATGCTTATGACAAGCTAAGTATATGTTTATAAATGCAATACCTGAGCTGCTGGTGAATGCGGTCCTTGCATCGTATAGGATTTGCCTGAACCAGTTTGGCCATACGCGAACACAGTACCATTGTAGCCTTCAAGGCAATTCTAAAAACAAAAAATAAAAGTAAAACTAAACAACAATAACATTTAAAATAAAGCTTACACAATTGCTTTTATAACGAGACTGCAAAAAATGGTGAGTCAAATTGACTCTCTCTGAAATAGGCTTTTGCGGACAACACAAACTGAGTGAAAATTCGACTCCGTCAGAGTTAAATTCGACTAAATGAGTCCCTCGGTGAGTCGACTTTGACTCTGGTGGAGTGGAATTTGACTCAGTTTTTGTAGTACGGAAAAGCCTATTTCGGAGAGAGTCAATCTGACTCACCAGTTTGAGCTGTGCACATTCATACATAAATTAGGCGCAACTTTTAAAAGAATGCAGTTTGCTGCATTTTTATTTTTAACAAAGAAATAATAAAAACCAAAACCACAAAAATTAGAGCAAGTACCACTAAAAATGAGTAAAAACCCTATAAGCGTGGCGCTATTCGTGCCAACCGGCGCCACCCATCACCGTGCAATAGCATAAAGCAAGTTTTTTTGTACTATGCCATAAGGGATCTTTTCTGTTACCCACACTAACCCGCGTTTACTCAAAAATTGGATCGATTTTGGGGCTGTTCCTTCTTTAGGAGTAAAAGTTGACGCAGTTCCAGGTCAATTAAACCAAATCTGTTCAATAAGAATAATTCCAAGTATTCTCTATGGTCAATGTTCTGAAATTTGTGGAGCAAACCACAAATTTATACCAATCGTAATTGAATTTACTTCAAGTTCTATTTTTAAAAATTGTATAAATATTTTCAAATAAAAAAATTCTACTTAAAATTTGAAATGAAAAAATAAGTTACCTCAACTAACGGAAATACAATATCCGAGTAAATTTGCTCTGTGGTCGAGTCAATAAAGTACGCACCGTCGAACGTGAACGTTTTCGGCAAGGCACTTTGATCCTCCGGATGCGTCAGGATGACTTGACCCCTGAAATAGTATCCGGATATCAGTTAAAATATTAGCTGGAAATTTACAGTGTTCTCGTGGCTAGCCCACTTTTGGCAGATTTTAGGATCAGCAGCTGCAGAGGTCATTATTATTTTTTAACCTTACACATTAGTTCGAGGCTTTCGTGAGAACAGCATGGATTTTGTAATTTTTTCTAATTCTATCCTGAACCAGAAGGATCAGGCTGATTTTTAACATAAATTTCGTTTGAATTTTAGCCAAGCAGCGTACAAACGCGTTCCGTTGTACTGCAGTATTGCGATAGAGTTTGTTTAAGTATAAGAGTGCATTTTGCTTAGGCTTAGGCTTAGACATACGCTAAGACCAACGTTATACTTGTAAAAGTAACATTGGCCTTATTTTCAACACAGCAATCAAGGGAGTATTGAAACGAATATTTGTGTCAAATTTTTCTAGAGAAACAATCATAAAATTATTTGCTATTTTTTTGTTTTTGGGCTTTTATCTTTAGTTTTTCTAAAGTTTATTGAAATGTTTTACCGTTTTAAATAGTTAAAATTAAGTAAAATTGAGAAAATCGTGGTTTAAACCAAATACGGCGGGTTATGCTTATATTGACGGTAACATTAACTGAAATGCGTGCGACTGGTAAGAAATTAGGACTATAATTCAGCAATAAATGGCTAAAACGAGGTTTTATATGTGGAAATTTACGTTGAAATATAGCACTCATATCCCTGGTAAACAGGGTGCAACCGGAATTCCGGTTGCGGTAGGGAAATGTGGTATTTTGCGCTATTCGGTTCCGGTAATAAATTCGGTATTTTTCACCGGAATTTTCCGGTTTTTTCGGAATTGAAAATTTTTCTCTTTCAAAAATTTAAGAAAAATTGGCATATTATTCTGATTTATTTTTCTAAAATTGTCTGAACGTGTATTGCCAAAGTTTTCAATTTCTGCCATACTTCATATTTTATCATACATTTTCAGATACTGCATTTGATTCAGAATTTTGCCATCCTAAATGGTGTGTTTACACCATTAAAAGTGACAAAGTAGCGTTAAATATGAATTTTTAGGCAACAAGCATGTTTTGTTTTTCCGGTTCCGGCCCCGGTATTTTTTTGGCTTTCCGGTTCCGGTATTTTGCAATTCCGGTCGCACCGTGCTGGTAAAGTAACTGAACTGTTAATGTAATATGGGCCGACTAAATTATTGATAAAATAACTTGTTGAAAATAAAATTTTCACCGTTAGCTAAAAGCGTTTTAGCCACGAAAGGGTATTTATCTGGAAATCTGTCAGCACAGACTATCCAAACTTTTGGGCGATTTCCAGAATGGTTCAACAGAGTGATTTCTGATCCAATAAAACTAGAGTAAATAGATTTAGCGATTTAGCACACTTTTTGCCGACTGATATCACTCGTTTCGATAATCGATTAGGCTAAACTGACAATACCAAGGTTGTATATACACAGATTTGGGAATAAAGATTCCTGGATTCAACCACTGACTATTTTTGTATTTTGCAAGAAATTGCACTCGGCAATTTGTAAGCAATATTTACACCAATTACCTTTGTGGATGCATCGCTACGCATTGCTTGCAATTGAGACCATTTTCGCGATCGTTCATTGGACGGCATCGTACCATAACTCGGACACATTCTGATGCAGGCATTTTCTCAACAACGATTGGACGTTTTTTGTCGTGCGATGAATTTGATTGGTTATTGACTTATTTTAATGATTTTTTCATTGGTTTATCTCTGTTTTGCTCATTTTAGGGCTAAGTTTGAAGTTGATCTGGTATTTACTCAAGAATGGCAGCGATAACGAAGAAAAGTAAAGATTTTGGATTGGTTGGTTTTATTTTTGTTAATAGTTAATTTTGTGTTTTTTTTTCATAGTTTTACTACTTTTTGTTGCGGCCCTTGACCAAATATCGATCTAATGTGGCCACAGAAGGCAATTTCAAACAAGAATAACGGTATAATGTTTTGATTTTTTGAAACTCTCCATAAGAAATTATCACCGAAAGCGTAAAGTTATACTCAATCGTGGATCAAAATTCTTAAATGAATATAGCAGCCAGGGTGCAACCGGAGGTGAAAAATACCTCAGCCGGAGCCGGAAGTAAACGAAACTTACCGGAGCTGGAGCCGGAGGTGAGGCGAAATTAGGTAGTATAAATGGTGGTTAATTAGTTAATTTTAGCCAATATCTTCAATATGTTGTTCAAGTTGTTTGGTTTTACGCTAATTTTCTGCAAAATTTCGGAAATTCATTCCTGAAAAATGTGGCAACAGTAAAACGAAGAAACGCGCTAAACAGATAAATTTTGCAAAATTATGTAAAATTTTACTGCCGAAATTGCCGGAACCTCCGGCAAAAATTTTACTGGAGCCGAAGCCGTAGGCCGATTTTATGCCGGAGACGGAGGCAGACCTCCGGTTGTACCATGATAGCAGCTATTGTTACGGAAATACCGTATGCTGGAATACCAACACCAGTTGTACGGTAAATTTTCAAATAATAAAGCCTGTTAGTACATATTTTTCACAACTTTAACATATAAAACTTGAGACTGAGAGACTCAAAGGCTTAGGTTTTAGGCTTAGGCTTAGTGGCCACGCATATTAGGTTAACATGGGTCCACAATTACGTACTTGCCGCATTGTTCGTCGCTTACGAATTTTTGTTGACACCCACCCTGACAACCAATTTTTAATTTAGAGAATCATTATTCATACTAAGTGCCTTGAATTTAGCCAATTAAACTTTTAAAACACTAAGATACAGTAATAATCGCGGAAGTAGTTGTCAGCACTCAGCAAGTCTTACTGTAAAGCGAAAGTTTCCAATATAAACTCAAGAGCTGTGTAGCAATTCTAAAACTATATATTTTTTCCGGAAATGCAACACTTAGATAAAAGACGACGGAAAATGAAAAATTTTCATTTTTGCATAATTCACAAAAATATTTTTAATTCATCTCAGTGAAAAAGTTATTAAGGCCGGAAAGTGTCAAAATTTTTACCATCAAACACAGCCAATCACAGCGTACAAAATTAATTTTAACACTGTCGCGTGTATAGGATGTGTTCCGGTCAGAAAATGGGAATATATGCCTAATAAGCCTCAGAGTAAATATAACCGGACCCGTAGTCAAGGGATGGCCGGGGGGGGGGGCTAAGCCCCTCCTGGAAAAACTTTGCCCCCCCAGAAGATTTTCAACCTTGCTTGTAAGTCATTGAAAACTTTAATTGCGTGTCCTGAAAATGTTTTAGCCCCCCCTAGCAACATTACCTGGCAACGGGCCTTAATATAAGCCTGAAGCCTAAGCACCAAAATAAAAGTCTAAGCGTGAAATTACATTAAACCAGGAAAACCTAATGCTAAACCTAAGCGCGAAGCTAAAAAGCTTTAACTTTAACCGTAAACATGGAAAGGCCTAAGCCTTAACGTAAGCCTAAGCTTAAAAAGCCCTAAGCCTTAACTTAAGGCTAAACCTAAAAAGGCCTAAGCCTTAACTTTAACCTTAGCCTAAAAACGCCGGCCATGATTTCATTAAGGACCTATTTCTATACACGAACCATCAAACTTATCATGATAAGTACTACACCGCACGTACCGGTCATTTTGCCTGCTGGAGCAATGGCCGATGGGAAGGTAATAAACTTTAATACTCAACAATTTGGAAAACCTGATTTTTCGAAATAGCCAGCGGCGATAAGGTTTATATCAAAATGGCATTGCCCATTGTGCTGGCAGTCCTGCAGTTAATTACTGCAATTTGCAATTAGTATTAACGGTGGAACAATATTAATGCAATTAAAACAACATTAATAGATTATTGTTGTTCCTAATCTGAGTTCAGCATATACGAAACAATATGAACAATAGCCTCATCTTCTGTACCATGATACGAAGGTTCTAAGCTAATTAGATATGAATCCCGGTAGGCGGGTGTAAAATAGAAGGTAATTGCTGTCTGAGTCATTACTAGTTTGTGTTTATCAAGTGCAAAGATATTAAATGTCGAAAACGGCAGCATCAATCACCGGTTAACAAAACGGTTTGAATGAAATCATTCCGCCACAACTGGAGTAAGCTGGAAATTCTGCGGATTTCCAAGATACAAATGCGACCAAAATGCTTGATTTCAAAGCGCACCATTTGCTGGATCGATAGTTCACTGTAAATTCCAATGAATTGATAAATCAACTCAGCTGGAAAGTTAATTATTTCGGAGTTAAACAACAGTTTAACGTTAACTCGCTCTGAGTTGAGTTGATTCTCATTCTGAGTTCAGTTTATTCCGGGTAAGTTGAATAATTAAGTCAGAGTGACTTTGCTTGACTCAGCATTCTGAGTTCTGAAAGTTCTAACTCAGAGTGAGTGGTTCAACTCATTCTGAGGTAAAATCAACTCACTCGGATTTACAGTGTTACAAGACGATAACAAAATGAAAATTTGTGCCATATTCACATTTATGAACTTTATTAGGGTTTAAAGACCCTATCCGCTTCCGAATCTTATTAGGGATACGGACTTCTATTGATTGTGACTCAAAATGGGGACATCCTCGTATTATCCCCCCTTCATATTCGGGTCACTACAGTACCGCTATGTAGTTCATGTTTTGATTTAGGTTTAGAATGAGCACATAAGGTTTTTAAATATACAAGAAAATTGTTTACCAATCCGTTTCAAAACGCCGACAAATAGCGCACTTTTCAAAGATAGGATGGTCCTCTTAGGATTGGATCAGCCCGTCAATATTTATGCAATTAAGCCCTTAATCTGATTTGCCAATAAATTAATTTGTCATTATCCGTCAGGTAACATGTAAGCAAGCATTTGCAGCTGAACAGCTCAAACCTAGAAAACTAAGATAAAACGTCTCCTAGCAACCGAGCGAAAATCTAAAACTCAACAGCTGAGTATAAAACTTCTCTATGCTGCTGCTTTCGTTTGGTTAGCCTCTAAGCCAAACAAATGCCATAGCTAATAAGCGTTTCGAAAAATATTTATTCAGTACAAAAAACACCATTCGCCGTCAATTAATACTTAGCTAAATCCTGATACTGGCGTGATAAATTAAAATTTTCAAGCCAAATTTCAACCACAAATTGTGTGTTTGTACACTACGTATAATACAGTGGCGTACTGCGAAACTTGAACCAGGGGTTCGAGACAGTCTCGAGAAGCAACCGATCTGATGGCATTGAGAATTGGATTGACGAATCCATAACGATTGAGTCAACAGCACACAATTACTCTACCAGAAGAAAAAACGAGTTTATACGAAAGGGTGCCGTCCTGATAGCGCTTTCTCTACCCACCGGTGACTTATTATAACAAATTATAGGCAACTTTGAAACCAGAAATAAAGTAGCACACGCAAAAACGTAACCACATAACACTCGAGATATCTGCTACACACCTGCTAGACAAGATATTCCTACTCTATGACATATTCTAAAATGTGAGCTCAGGCGGCGTACGATATTCAGACGAAAACCTTTGCCAAAAGCAAACTGCTATCAATATTGGACCTTTATGCTAACTAAGGTATATGCCATGCTTGTATATATTTTACCTTTACCTGTATACACATATACATACAAACATCGTTGATATGTGCCTAAATGAGAGGTTTGTTGAGTTAGAATGCCAAGCCCGCATGTATATATTCTACCTGGTGCTTTATGGAAATTGATATTCGGTTGCTATGGGCAGTGGTGTGGTTGCTACGGAAATAAATAATCAACCTTAGAACAGCAGATGTTTGTCACAAATATTGTTGTAAACTGGTGTGAAAAAAGCGGTTACAATATTTGCAACACCAACATTTTAACCGATCCAGTGGCGCAATGTTGGCTGTCGATGTGAATTCGATTATTTTGTTTTTTGGCCATGTTCAGGTTACGTATTTATGGGCGTTCCAGCTTTATTAATACAGAATTTACGGAAATTAAGTTTGTACCGAGTGCAGTTTTCAACGGTGGCTGATAAAAGCTAAAATTTTAAATTTTTTTTACGATTTATGAAATTAAATAGTGTTAAATATTGAAATGCAGTACGTGATAGGATGGACAATTTGTAGTTAAAAATTTTGTTTGGGGGAATATGGCATACATTATTTCAGAAAACATTTCGATTCATTGCTTCATTTTTAGACCATGCCAAAATCCAAGCAGGCCGTAGCTACCTTAACTTGCTAGCGGGGTTACCGTTTCTCAGGAAAGGCGTTACAAGTGTTTTCGATTACTTACAAGTTGAAAAATTTTCGGGGGGCCAAAATTTCCAGGGGGTGAACCTCCCTTCCCGTGACCCCCTCGGGCTACAGGGCTGAGTTCAAGACGTGCTAAAGTGGACTAAGCACCGACAGACTAAATTTGTATACACTTTGTTTTCAAGAATTTTTTAGATTTGTTTTTACTTTCTTGTTGTACAGAGTTTAGCGAACGGAGCCGAAAACTTAAAGGATTTTTTAGTAGAAAAGAGTACGCTTAAGGTTTAGACTAATTTTTTTGCTTGGCTTAGGCTTAGGCTTAAGCTTTGGCTTAGAAATATGCTCATTTTTGTGCTTAGGTTTAGGCTTACGCTTAGGCTTAGGCTTAGGAATTGGCCAATAAATCTTATTTTCGTCGTATACTAAAAAGCAAACGATTTTTTGAAATTTTGGTTAATTATGCTTTGAAACATAACGCGAGAATAAAATTTCGGCCCACATTATTCCTGGAACGTTTTTCTTCGGAACTGCAATAGAGTAAAGCTTAAACTTTACACATTTTTTACTCAGATCTAGGCTGTTGGGCTTAAGCATAGGTAGCGGCTCATTTTTACGCTTTGACTTTAGGCTTTGGCTTAGATTTAGGTATAAGCTAATTTTTTAGCTTAATAGGCTTAGGAATATGCTTATACTACTATAACGCCCCTGTTCTTTACACTCAAAAAAGTATTTCTGAATTTATTCAGAAACCTATTTTCTGTGGCGAATCTGAAAAATGTTCTGAAATTTAAGACATTTTTTCTAAACGTAAATGGGAAACGTTTATTTTCAGACTTTATTTCAAAACTTTTTTTGAAAACTTTTCTGTTATAACAGAAATACTTTTCAAGTGCACCTTGCTCATGTTTCTTAAATGTAAGAAATTTTTTCTTAAATATCAGAAATATTATTTTGAGTGTACATTGACCGAAATTCCCAACATTGCATATATTCTTGCACAAATATAAACCTGCTATTTCTTCGTTTTAAGCAGGTATTAATTTCAAACCTTTATTACACGAGATATAAATTTGAAAATTTTGTCTTAATTTTGCACGCTCTGCAGTTTGTTGCAATGAATAGTAAACACACCTCACAGAATGGTCAAACCCTGTGGGCGAATTAAATTTTGGGGCGCCGTCAGGCCGGTAACCAGCTCATCTTGCTAAGGGGCGGGGGCTAAAAAATTTTCATGAACGGCATTCATGGGATTTTAACGACTTGCAAGCAAGGATGAAAATTTTCTAGGGGGTCTAAATTTTTCCAAGGGGGGACCGAGCCACGCTACCCCCCTAAGTTTGCTGTTCGAGTTATTTTGTGTTTCGTGTAACAGATGTGAACTAGCCGATGAATAACGCTTCTGCGACAAGGTACTGAAGATGATTTTGGTTTTCTTGCATAGCGTTTTGTTGCAACAAATTCTATGCTGGCACCCTTTATAAGTCTCATTGACCCTTTTATGGCCCTTTGAACAGGGCCAGATCGTTCTCCGACGGGGCTGTAATAGAAGAGTCTGTTTAAGCTGTAGACTAACTTTTTTGCTTACGCTTAGGCGTAGGCTCAGGCTTCGGCTTAGAAATAGGCTCATCCTTACGTTTAGGCTTAGGCTTAGGAATATGCTTATACTACTGTTCCGGCCTTGTTCTATACATGGGCTCCTAGTTTCTGGTTGAGACGTCGGTGCAAAAATTTGCCTGATTGAAATCCTATTCTTACACCGGTGATAGCTGTCACATCCGTAAAACTAGGGATCGACAGCAAGAGGTTTAGAAAAAAATTGAATTTTGCCCTGTTCAACTAAGGACAAAAAGGTCCTGATCCGTTGAGGCTCCTAGGTATCATCTGCCTGAAGGCCGGAAAAGGTGTTCCTTTCTGATCAGTTGTATCAAAACAGTTTTAACTCTATACATTTTACACGGTCCACATGCGTATGTACCAAAATATTTTTTTTGCTTTATTTCGATTGTGCAACCAATTGCAAATGTTTCTATGCACTGCATAAGATTGCGATTGCAGTGTGATTTGCTGCAATATTTCAATACCGAGCGTATGTTGCTTTTTTATTACAAAACACAGTGTATTTTTGGCATTAAATTAAATTGTAACACGTAAAACGACACCTTGGTATGTGAGTGGTTAATAAGAAGAAAATATTTGCAAAAATGCCAATCGCGTAGCTTGTCAAACATATAGGTAAACGCGCCCGCAGCCTTACGAGGGGGCCCATGGGGGATAAGTCCCCCTGGAAAAAATTTTCACGCCCCTAGAAAGTTTTCAATCTTGCCAGTAAGTCACCGAAAACTCTTGTATGCCACTTCTGAAAATTTTTAAACCCCCCTAGCAAGGTAAGCTAGCTACGGGCCTGCTAGTAAAACGTGGGATCTTCCATGCATGATATGGAGTTGGTCCAGTTTGGCTGCAACTAAGCCAAATGCCAGAACGATACAGATGCTAAAACACGTACATCAACATCATTCCACATCCATTTACATAAATTGGGCTGAATTACGACTTGAGCTACGACATAAATAGTACCGCTTAAGTTTATTACACTTTAATGTTTTGGATCCTGATTTTCAACTTTATTTTGAAAGCGAATCCTTGTTCTTGAACTGATTTCGATTTGAATGTCGGTTCAAAGTTGAAAATATCATTTTTGAATGGCTGAAAGGTTTTTATCAAAAGCTTCTAAAATTAGTTTTTACGTTTCGTTTGATAATGGGCCCATGTATGGAACAGGGTCGGAACGTTTTCCGGCGGGAGCGTAATAGAGTAAGCATAAGCTTTAGACTATTTTTTTGCTTTGGCTTTAGATTTATGCTTAGGGTTTAGGAATACGTTCATTCTTACGCTTAGGCTAAGGTTTAGGCTTTAGGCTTCGGCTTAGAAATATGCTTATACTACTGTTTCGGCCCTGTTTTATACATTGGTCGATAAAAATGTATAGGCAACGTAATATTGTAAATCTATCACCAGAAGCAATTTTGATTATTTCGGCGGCTTTTTTGATTGAACATTAAATTTTAAACATCAAACAAACCGGCTTTGTAGAACCAAATCAATTTTAAAACTCTATTGAATCTTAAAGTAAATTCATTGGCCCGTTTAAGTTTACGAAACATGCGTTTGACTTCTCGTTCGCTTCCGTCGAAAAACGTCATTCAGTTGATGCTCAAGTGTAAGATTCTAAGTAAACGGTAACACGATTGATGTGTAAAAAACCAACATATTTTCATTGGTTAACGGGTTTAGATGCTGTTACTGTTTATGGCAAACCCTAAGCCAGGCCCTGCTGCGGTTTTTTAAATTTCAACCTAATTTACCCAAAAATTAAATAACCAGGTATAGACCCGTTTCACCGTTTCTGTATCCGACCCTTGTAAAGATCAGCGCCGGAACGTGTTTCTGCGGTACTGCAATTAAAGCAAGTATAAAGGTTTAGACTAATTTTTTTGCTTAGGCATAGGCTTAGGTTAAGGTACGAACTATAACATCATTTTTACGCGCCACAGGTTTAGGATTTGCTTTTACTACTGTTACGGCCCCGTTCTATACATTACAGGCCACTGTAATAAAATATAAAACGAAAATGGAATCAATTTCGCAAATCCACAACTTGAGTGATCGCAGTGGTGATGAGCAAGCGAGTAATGAGCGACTCGATAGCGAACAATTTGTTGGAGAAGGAACTTCAACTGAACACCAAATTGAAATTGAAATTCAACCAGAAGAAGCGACTGATTTCAAAACATCAGATGCTGAAAATTCAGCGGAACGCAAAGACAGATCGTGGGAAAGGGTTGAAGACGGAAAAGAAGCGTGGGAAAATTTGAGACACCAGGACTGTAACCATGTTGATAAATTGCAAACTACCGAAGAACACCAGATCGATCATCAGCAATATGTTACGAAAACAGCAAACATGGAAAGCGCAGAAAAAATACGCGAAAGCTATGATGTAAACGACAAAATCGAAGACGAACGGCAATTTAGAGACCAAAACGAAAAACAAGATGAAGTAGAAGAGAAACCAAAAGAAGCAGAAGACAAAAATGAATGCGAAAATAAAATAAAAGAAGGAGAGAATGTAGAAAAAGATGAAGAAAAAATAACCCAGGAACAGCAACCAGAATTCGACTACGACGACGATCAACAAGAAGAAGAAACTCGCGTTCAAATCAAACCCCAACCAACGATCCTACGAGAAGAACCTTCGGTGTTGTCCAAACTTCGATTGAACGTCACTCGAACTCAAGTCGATGCAGCGGCACGTCACTTGAAACTGGACGTCGGTGAAACAGAAGATCTGATGGTGCGACTGGTACAAACCGCAGACGAAGAACGACCGAAATTTATGAACGCTGAACAGAAGTAAGTTTTGAACGCAAATTTGAGCTGGCAAACTGTTCAACGCATGATAGCTGCTATACGCATACTTGAAAATTTGAACACACATCTATGTCGTGTTTTTGTCTTTTACAGAGTTGCAGAAGTAGAGCAATTGGTGGTACAAGCTCGAGATGAAAAAGCTGCAGCTGAAAAACGATTATCGAACGAATTTGAATACGCCGCTAAAATGGAAGACTTTATCACTGAGGTAAGCAATCACTGAACAATTTAGTTGGACTCAAAATTCTAACAAAATTTCAAATCCGCAAACTTATGGGGTTTGAGGTCAACGGGCAAAGCCATTGCGCTACATTTCCGACATCAGTGTATATCCAGGTTGGTAGCGAGTGACAAATTTTTTGTAGCGCCTATCACCAGAAGCCTATGTCTAAGCCTAAGCCTAATCCTATGGCTAAGCTAAGCAAAGAATTTGTCTAAAGCTTAAGCTTACTCTATTCTAGTCCCACAGAACAAGGTTCCGCTCCTGATCTTTACATGGGCCATAGTTGCTATACACATTTAAAAATACGGGTCTAGGATTACACAAGGTTCAACGCTGACAATCCTAGCTTTGTTGACTAAACATTTCGACACGTATGCCACAAGCAAGCATATTACGAAGGCGAGTATACGTGGGGATACGCATAGAATATGTACCCCTTCAAAATAAGCTCGGAATATGAGATAAACGCTTTACAGACCTTAAAGCAAGCTTACTGCCACGGGATCAAAGTGTCATTGCTTATCCTCTGTGTTTACTTGTAAAAAATCATACTTAGAGGAAAGGTTTAAGAATTAAAATTGCAGTTCCGTTTCTGGTTACAATTAGTAGAGTTTCGCATGTAAATTCCAGTGAGTTGATTAATCATCGTAGAGAACGAATTAGTCATTTCTGGTTATTTCTTGTAAAAATTAACTCACTCTGTAGTGAATTAATTCCGTGCGAGTTGATTAACTCGAAATGAGTTCAAACATTAATACATTCATGCATATATACACTTTAATAGATTTGAAGCATTTTTCTATGTTATATTTGACCCAAATTTTTTGCTTAAAACGAAAACAAGTTTGCGGATACCATAAGAATCCTCAACGTCGATCCACATCTTAGTGTTTTAAAGTTTAAAAATATGCAAATTTTATATTTTTTTCAGCGAAATGCAGAGCTCAAAATGACTCAAGAACAAATGAGCGATGCTCACAAACGGCTTTACGGCGAAATCAACAGCCAACGCCAAGAAATTGCTCATCTCACTGAACAGTTGTTTGAATTGAACGAAACGATTAAAAAGTAAGCACAACAGGACAAGGCAGATACACGCGTAGCAAGCACTGACGTATCCAAGAAAGCGCCAATCAGGCGGAGACATTCCCATCTGCATACCAAAATCAAAATTTAGTTTAGTACTAAAATTTTTACTATGATATATTACGCGGCCACGATCATAAATTTTTTTGATTGGTGGAGCAATTTGGGCCAATGTACAGAACAGGGTCGGAACAGTATTATAAGCATATGCCTAAGCCTAAGCCTAAGCCTAAACCTAAGCGTAAGAATGAGCATAAATTTGAATTGGCTTGGCACCGAGATCCCTTGGTCACTGCAAAAAATGGTGAATCAAATTGACTGCCTCTGAAATAGGCCTACGGGATTAAACAAATCGAGTCAAAATTTGACGCCATCACAGAGTCACATTCAACTCACTGAGTCGCACATTTGACTCCGGCGAGGCGAATTTGACTCAGTTTGTGTAGTCTTGTGTTACCCATTTCAGAGCTAGCCAATCTGACTCACCATTTTTTGCAGCGTAGGACATGCAATATGCTAGAAATTTGATTAACACCACCTGTTTGAGTCCCTCTACGCAAAACCATATGATCGCGAATGGTGATGGCTTGTTTTATATAACGTAATAATTTAGATCTATTAACGGGAGTGTGATGCTGGACTGCTACTATACCAATCAGGGGAATCCATTCCTATAAAATTTCGATGAGCGTGCAGAAAATGCTTAGTTGTAGATGCCGTAGCTTGCCAGAGCATTAATCTATGGCACGGTCCCTTTGTCTGTGGGACTAGAACTTAAGCTGTGGATTAATTTTTCTGTTTGGCTTAGGCTTAGGCTCAGGAATATGCCAATTCTTACGGTTAGGTTTAAGTTTTAAGCTTAAACTTGCAAATATTTTGGTCAGCAATTTGAACGCGTAATAATTGCTAAACACTGCACATTGCGTATTTAATTCAAGCTTAGTGCACCATAGGCGTGGTTCATGTATATTTGGCCAATGTTACTTTGAGCGGCGTAACAGTAAACATATAAACATATTTCTATGTAAACCTTAGCCTAAACCTCAGCCTAAGGATAAACCTAAAACAAAGCCTAAGCGTAATAAAAATAGTGTAAAGCTTAAGCTTACTCTATTACAGACCCGCGAAAATATGGCCCACGCCCAAAAGTAGCGTGGTCCGTATACATACGTGAAAGGGCTAACTCACATACTGTTTATCAGATTCGATCCGTTGAAAACAGCGCTTGACTCGTATCATGTCGGGCGAATTGGGTATTATTTGGAACCCTGTCAAGTGAAAATTTTACCTAATTTACACGTCATTGTTACCGATACTACGAAAGGAGTTTCGTTGTTTAACGAAGACGGCAGACTTGTGTCTGAGGTACATTGAATGTGTTTTGCAACTGTGACTCATTTGAAGTTTTAATACATAATGGATTTTTATTTCATCTGATTTGTTAAAAACAAACAGCCAGTTTATTTGGTACTGGACATGCAGGGTGCAAGCGGAAGTGAATAAAACCGGAGCCGGAGGTCAACAGAACTTGCCGCAGGCGGATGTGAAGCGGGAGGTGAAGCGAAGTTAGGTACTGTAGTGACTTGAATAAGAGGGTGTGGGGCAATAACAGGGGTCCCCATTTTAAGTCCCAATCAATAGGAGCCCGTATCCCTAGTAAGAGTCCGTAAGCGGATAGTCTTTAAACCCTAAATCACTTCAGAACCAAATGATTTGAGTTCGAAGCATTAAAGCGTATTTAAATTTCAAAAGTACATTCCTTGCATGCTTGATCAAGCTACCCTGTAAATTTCAGTAAATTGATTTTAACTCAGAATGAGTTGAAACACTCAGTCTGAGTTAGGACTATCAGAACTCAGAATTTTGAGTTGTTTCAACTCATTCTGAGTTAATATATCAACTCACCCAGAGTCAACTCAACTCAGAGCGAAAATCAACTAAACTCAGAGTGAATTAATGTTTACTGATGCTAATTCAGAAATAACCAAGTCGTTAGCTGAATTGAGTAATCAACTCATTTAAATTTGCAGTGTTTGACACAAGACAAATAATCATTTAATTCAACGGATAGTTGCAGTACCGGAAATATATATCAGTAAGAAGGGTGGCGTAGCGTGGGTTAAAAACAAATGACAGTCTGTATTGGTACCCTCTGCAGAGGCCAAATGAATATCAGTCCCCCGTCTTGTTCGGCTCACTACAGTAGTTAAACCGACATTTAATTTGTTAATTTTTGCAAATATCAGTAATGTATTGTTATAATAAATTGTTTGGTTTTACGCTTATTTTTTTTGAGAAATTTTGGCAATTCTTTCCTCAAAATTGCGTCAAATGTTGAAACAAAACGCATCAACCGCATAAATTTTGCAAAATTATACAAAATTTCACTACCGAAATCGCAGGAACCTTCGGCAAAAAATCTACCGGAGCCGGAACCAGAGGCCGTCGATTTTTTGCCGGAGCCGCAGCCGAAGGCAGACCTCCGGTTGTACCCTGCTGGACAGGTACTAAAACTGAGCCCGGTAATAGAAACAATAAACAATAGAGAAATCAGACTCATTTTTTACTCACTCTGACCTGATTTACTTCCGGATGAGTTAATTAATTAACTCAGAATGAGTTCAATCAATTCCAGTAATTCAACTCGTTTTGAATTTAAATCAATTCACTGGAATTTACAATGTATAACATGTTGGCCTGACTATGACCATTCTGTACTATGAATTTTCAACCACAACACCGCATTATTGATCCCCATCATTATTTAAGGGGGAGTATCGGCCAATTTTGCTGACACCCATACCCCATTTTTCACAGATTTTGTTGTATTTTCAGCTGCGCACTGAAAACTCTGAAAGTGCAAAATGGAAATGGGCTCAAGGTTTAGCATACGATCCTCTCAACGACACTGCGTTTGTATCCGTTGCACGGAATACAATCACCCCAGAAGGTGGGCCTTCATGGTATATTAGCATTCTATGCCTAAGTTTACCTTCCCTTAGTATCAGTCGCTATATAGATGGTCCTCAAGCAACTGGTTTTGACCTTGGCTCCCGAGTACGTCTTGACTATTGTGCCAAGACTCGCGATTTATATCTCGGAATTGTGAACGAAAAATGTGGCTCTGCACTTTGGAAAATTCGACTCAGTGCAGGTAACCCCACTGCCATGTCGATGAACGTAGGAACCGACACTGTTTCCTCGTCAAGTAAACCAGGGGGCGCAGACGAGCAGCCTCCCAACTGGCTGCCGATAAGTCGCATTTCACTGTTTGCGTTTTGCGATTTTAAAGTCGTTCCAACGCACAAAAATCTACGTTCAACCGATGTAGTTATCGTTGAAGCAGGTTCTTGTGCGTTGAATCGATTCTCGATTTGTGTCGATACTGGCAAAGTGCTCAGTCGGACATCGTACGCCCCCCTGAGCCGGCCAGGCCCCATGGCAATCGGTGAACACGGTGGCAAGCTCACCGCGTTCATGTACGACGCTGCCAGTGGCACTATTTGCCAGCTTGACCCTGCGGCAGACTTTAAGCTCAAACGACAAGTCGCAATTGTTGACGATTGCGTCTTGAGCTTGAGCTTTTCGTCTGTTCGCGGTGGCTTTTTGGCAGCAGTCCTGTGGGCCGCCAAACGCGTCCAAGTATTTCGGCCAACGTTTGGCGGCAAGGACTGGCGGCGGTACGGCATTGCTGGTGAACACTATTTACGTCAGTTGATACCGAGTGAATTTTTGCCCGCAACGGAGCTCGAGGAACAGCCTGAAGAGAAAAGGCTTTTGGAAAGCCAGGACGAGTTGGAGACGGAAGAATTAAGCGCCGACGAAGCCAGACGTCGAGATCATTTATCGATTATCGCGTTTGG
Organism: Enoplolaimus lenunculus; assembly: GCA_030248215.1. NCBI lineage: Eukaryota > Metazoa > Nematoda > Enoplea > Enoplida > Thoracostomopsidae > Enoplolaimus > Enoplolaimus lenunculus. The sequence continues at coordinate 375,298 of JASANG010000424.1, read as the reverse complement.
GATCGATATTGTTGACGAAAGTTTGTTTGATCGTTTGGTTGAAGCCCAATCTGGCGAATCTGCTGCTCAACCAGCGCAACTGCCAAACGGTGATATTTCAAGCGACAAAGCACAATAAAAAGCCACGTATTATACGCCAGACAGGTTGTACATGCGTGTATCACACCTATAACCACTTGCCGTATTCTCAACGGTGTATAGCATTTATCGACATTTAATCGGATTTCAAACAAGTGAACTGCAACTGCTGTGAACCGTAAGCCGTGTTTACTAGGAAGCCTTAATCAAATACGAAAAATGTGCCAAATTTTAAAAGTAATCATTAGGTTTTGCATTTATATAAATTATCACTGATGATCGGAATATTAGCGACAAGCAGGGTACTAAAGGAGGTCAGCCTCCGGCTCCAATAGAAAATCAGCCTCTGGCTCCAATAGAAAATCAGCCTCCGGCTCCGGTGGAATTTTTGCCGGAGGCTCCGGCATTTTCGATAGTAAAAATTTGTACAATTTTGCAAAATTTATTTATTTTTAGCGCCTTTCATTTTACTTTTGTCACAATTTTCAGGAAAGAATTTCTGAAATGTCGCAGAAAATTAGCGTAAAATCAAGCAACTTAAATATATTGCAGATATTGACTAAAATAAACTAATTAACCATCATTTTACTACCTAATTTCGAGTCACCTTCGGCTCCGGTTCCGGCAAGTTTCGTTGACCTCCGGCTCCGGTATTTTTCACCTCCGGTTGCATCCTGACTACAAGAATAGACGAACGTTGGTGATCATTGTTAAGGTGAAATGTGTGTAAGAACTATAGCCAGTTAGTGATAGATCTTGCAAAACAGTTTAGTTTAAGTCCGAAGCGCTCGTTTGCCGAACACCCCGGGTTTTATTAAAAGGATAAACCACATTTACATCAACGAAAGCAATTATATAAACCAAAGAAGGCAACAACATATTATCATAACATAACAAAGGTCCTTGAAAATTACCCATTATTCTACTCTGCTTGCAAGGATATTATTCAGAGCAAATATGTTAAAAAACACACAAGAAACCTAGTTTCAAAACAAACTACAAATCAGGTACGCTGAGAAAAAGACATTCGAAAACCCAGCATGCTATCATTCTGTCGGGTTATTGTTCCAAAAACCTTAAAAAAACATTCTTCTTTTAGATACAGCTTAAGTTTGCACAAATTTCTATAAACATTTTCCTGAAAAACATCAACAACACAGACATTTTCATTGTTAAACTCGAGTTTACATCGAGCACTCCATATTGCCAATTGTGCATGTTGGACGATGAAATTAAAAGCTATTCTCTTTAATGGGTCGTGAATATTTCGTCCCAAAATTAAATCCGAAATCGTTATTTCATTTACTCCAGCTACCTGTTGCAAAAACGGGAGTAATGAAAAAACTAATTTCTTGCGCCCGCAAACAATAAATAAACACATGAACATTATCCTCCCGCACTTCAATTCCATCCAAATAACAAAACGAACATATATTTGTCCCATCTGTAAAATGACTAGTGCGGTGATTAGTATACAATGACTTGTGTCTTAACCTAAAATGGACGTCTCGCGCAGAGCCGTCAACATATTTCGCTTTTGCCCATATCCATGATCGCTCGACAAAAATAGGTTCAACTCCTAGCTCGTCTCGCCAAAAAACATGTTTAGGATGCATGAGTCCCTTATACACAGCGTGTATCCACATTTTATACAATTTATTTGCCGACACTGTTTTTAAGGATAACTTTTCGCCTTGGCTGCATAAAAACGAATTTGCATAGCCAATTCAACATATCTTAGAGGCCACAACAATCTTCGGACGGGCATGCCGTGAAATTTACCTGATCTGCAAGCGGATCTCGAAAACTGTCAAAAGAGAGCGAACGTTTTCTGCTAAGGTCTATTGAACCTCCCCATTTTGTTGCTGCCAGGCTAACTTACCGATAGCTTTCAACTAAAATGTTCTTAAAAATTTTGGCTTTAAGGTTCATTTTTAGTAAATCTTGATCATTAGTTCTTGGAATCATCGGCAAAAATTCTACTGGAGCCGAAGCCCGATTTTCTGCCGGAGCCAGACCTGCGGTGGTACCCTGTGAAAAGTTCAGACTTTCACCTTGGTGTAAAAATGGCAACTGTACAATGGTGTATCTTATTAATAAAATGGAAAACTATGGTTAACTTTTGAACGCTGTCTCAAATTTAAAATATATATTAGCTTATGTTCAAACAGATGAATAAACTTAAGATTTCACTAACGATGGCAATATTAAAATTGTGTCTAAAATAAAATATTTTGTGAAATGCTTTAAAAATGGCCTACTATAGGTACCAGGGTACAACCGGAAGTTTGCCTCTGGTCGAAAATCTGCCTCCGGCTCCGGTAGAATTTTTGCCGGAAGTTCCGGCAATTAGCGCGTTTCGATTGACTATTGTCACAATTTTCATGAAAGAATTGCCGAAATTTGGTAGAAAATTAGCGTGAAACAGAACAACTTAACAATATTTTGCAAATATTGGCTAAAATTAACTAACTTACCATCATTTCTACTACTTAATTTTGCCTCACCTCATCGACAATCAGTTTCGAGATTTTGAAACAGGCAAACTACGTCAAATGCGGCCCTCAAATTTGGCAAAGAAACGAGCGAAAAGCAACTAAATTTGATCACGAAATTTCGAACTACTATATATTTTTAGCACTCTGAGACACCCACCACACGAATCTAAAGGCGATCAATTTTTTATCGTATCAGACTAAATTTAAGTTAACCCTTTCTCACATGAATATTTTCTATTTCCCCTGAGACCTACTTTATGCTAGGATTCGAACTCCAGTGACTGGAGTGGGAGGCGTATACCATCACCACTCAGCTATAGGAGCTTGACGCTCGAGCCCGAGGGGGCTCTCACGTCTTATGGTGATTTACGTGTTGCAATTGTTAAACACGGTGCGATATACATTATTTAACGTATATACACTGCGCTTTAGTTGCCTATAGGCAACTCAATGTGAGAAGGGGTTAACTTGAGTATAAGCATAGTATATATTTCGAGCACCAATTAGCAAACGAAAAAACATCCACATTGATTTGAACACAACATATATTAAAGGCAAAATCACGTTTAATGATAGGATGTGCTCGATTTTTACTTTAAAATTCCACATTTACACTAATCACGTCACAGTGACCACACACTTGCATAAAACAAAAAGTACACGAAGAACAAACAAAGATTCATTCAAGTCAAATTTGTTCTATCGAATCAACAATGCATACACTGCAAAGATTGCTAATAAAGTCAAATTGACTCTCTCCGAAATAGCGTTTTCGCGACTACACAAACTGAGTCAAATTCGACTCCACCTGAGTCAAATTCGACTCACTAAGCGACTCGGGTGAGTCGAATTTGACACAGTCAAAGTCAAAATTGACTCAGTTTGTGTTGTTCGGAAAGGCCTATTTCGGAGAGAGTCAATTTGTCTCACCATTTTTTACAGTGTATGTAGTCCATTTATAATACAAGAAAATTATTTGTAGAAAGGCGTAATTTTTAGCGTTGGCGTATATAATCGCCGTTCAGTGATCGACACTCATGAATACTTTAAATTTAGGTGATAATTGCTATTTTAATAATGTAAAGAATACGTTTCTAGTAGGGTGTAACCAGATATCTGTTTCCGGTAAAAATAAGTTTTCGTTTCGCTATAGAAATATCAGAAATTCTGTTATTCGTATGCTCAAAATTAATTATAAATCACGTATACATCACACATATTTTTCATGTAAATATTAAAACTGTAACGCCCCACATACGTATTTTTGGCAGCGTTCGAGCATTTCAGTGCATAATATGTGCAACAGTAGACAAATGCAGATATGCATATTAGAGATCAGTAGCGTATATGTATATTGGGATAGTCTTTTCTAATATAGATTGGCTTCAGGACAACATTCTACGCTTAAAACTTCAGCGTGGCAAATCATTGCAACATGTTAACTGGTTACAGATATGCTAAAATTGTTCGAAGTTATATAAAATATAAAAATTTACAAATCCATCCAAGCTCTTAAAACCTTCAGTGCATCCCTTATTTTTTGTATGAAATTGTAGAAAGCCCGATGAATACTTGCATACGTCGATTGTGTTGGCAGAAAAATAAAACATCTTTGAAATTTTCATTACTCAATATTCGTTATTTTTAATATCTTTGTACACGCTGGTTTCTAGTATTCACTATTATTCGGAAAAATTCAACGTCATAGGACACCAAACTTTTCAAGAGGAGCATATCGGAACCCAGATGCGATGCAAGTGAGACTAAAAATTTTGCGGGTCACTGTTTCCAGGCAGGCTGAGTGCCGTATGGCCCAACTCGAGTTACTGGCATGCTCAAAAATATCGTGACAAACATTCCGGATGAATGTTCGTTCAAAACGTTATCCTCTTGCAATCAAAACATAACCCTAAACCTAAATTTAAATAAGCACATAATGAACATACAAACAAACAAAAAACAAACAAACAAACAAACAAACAAACAAACAAACAAACAAACAACTAACCACATGGCAGTAGAATACAGTGATAAATTTATAAAGTATCAACTTTTTAGCTGAGCCCCGTTAAAAATCATCCCCTCATTCGATAGGGATTTCTTATTTTTAGCCTAAATTTCTGGCACGAATTATACCCGTTTTGCTCTAGGGACTTAACAAAAATTATCCACAAATTACATATGTACACACTATATAATGTAAAACGTATCGATTTCTAGCTGAACAAACTTGAAATAACACAAGCTCTTAATATTTTAAACAAAATTCAATTTAAGCTTCGGGTATTCACACTTATTTGAGTTCTTGCTTACTTCGCTTCCGAGGCTTCTATCACCATTACCAGTTGTTGGGTGCTGCCGGGGTACTCAAACCACGAAACTGTACATTGTAGAGAATGGCGGAATATGCATTGACAGAACAAGCAACTGAACACGCGCATTAAATTTCAGCTATCTTATCTGGTTCAGAAATACGATTACATCTGAACAAATTTTACAATAACTACTTACGCCTCAAAATCATTTTATCACCTAATAATACAGATTTTCTCGAATTATTACTACAAGCTATTCTGTATAGATCGTTACTAAATCTCCACCGATATTCCAATGCGGATAACTTTTTATCGATATATTATAGCTGGAACGCCCCCACATACGTATTTTGGGCAACTTTCCAGCATTACTTTGTCTACAATAATTTCATAGGAAATACACGTGATTGTTCTATGAAAAGAAAATTTGCACGGAAATTGTTGTGCATTACGCACAACTGGCAGACTAGTATATACTAAAGACAGTACCCTAAGTAAACGTTGAAAAATCTTATAGGATAGCAACAAACATCAAAAATAGTAACGACTTCTTATGATAAAGGGCCTAAAGTATTTACTACTTAAGTAGCAGAAGATGTCTAAAGACTAAAACCAATATAAAATTAATATTTCCGCGTATCAGTCCAATTTGCTGCGATACCCACGCTCCATTTAAGTAAAACCACTGCGGGTAAGTCGAAAAATACAAAAATCTTAACTCGACACAGTGCATATAAATTTACACAAAGTCAAAAATTACAAACACAGCACTATACATATCGAATCAGCATATTATATTATTACTATCCTATCCTATTACAATACAAACAAACAGTTCAGGTGCAGAAAACCTTTTCCTCATCTAAAGTTTCGTCCTTTGCATTTGGCTTTGAAACTTAAACTGTAGCTAACAGAACAGCTGTGTTCAATCTATGCTGACTGTCAAAAGATCTCCGATTTACTGGTTCAAACGTATAAATCAAAAGTTCAAATTTTCTGACTCAGAGTAAAAAAAATTTGCTGTTCCGATTCCGATTTCGGTATAGTCCAGATCAGCTTTGCACCCTGCCAGTAATTATGAACGCTTACTAAAATGTTCTCTACTTGAACAATAAAGCTCTTTGCAAATTAATATAGAGTTATGTTATACACTTTTGCACGAAAATTACAACAAATTTTGGGAACCGCTGATTTTACAGCAATCAGCTGACTTTTAATTAATTTTAAAGCCTCCTGTATTCACAAAAATACTGTATTTATAAAAAACTTGCTTTTTTCTTCATGATCGGAGTACAATTGAAGTATCGCTCGGCGAAACGCCTCTTTAAGCGTCGGTCCTTCGCCGTTGAAAGCAACCCGCTGCTTATCGACCATATTTGGCGTACATTTTAGCACAACTTCATGCCCATCAACGGCAGGTCCGTAAAAATTAGGCTTAACTTGCTTGAGTACATGAAATCCGCTATAGCCGTTCGCATCAAAATGATGCCGATTAAATTCATCAATCAACTGTTCTAGATCAACGTATCCAACCACTGGCGGAGTCAATGCACTATCTGCATACAGAGCATCTTCCTCGTCATTGAAAGGATCGCCCCAATGATCAAAGGGACGGTCCCTGTGTTTAAAAGGACCTTTTCTGTGATCATAAGGATCATCCTTTTGACCAAAACAACCATCATTATCACAGAAAGTGCTGCTCTGGTTATCACAAGAAATCCCGGACCAGTCACCAAAATGCTTACTCTGCAGTCCAGCCTTTACGCTTCCGGCGTTCATTTTAGTGTTATAAGCACTAGGCCCACTAACCGCCGGCGACATCTGCACTTTTAACGTTCCAGTCCGGTGCCTAGCTTTCGCGTACTCTGCAAAATGATCAATTACTGGCATTTCTTTGTTGTACGGATGCGGACATCCACCTGCGCCAGACCTCATTGCCATCAGTTGAGGACAGGCTCCACCTAGATAAGATGCAAAGCTTCTCCAATTCCTTTCGTACGATTCTATAATCGCTTCCGCGACCCCTGTGATCCTATAAGGCTGTTCCGGGCAGTATGAAGCAAAAGATTCCGCATATGAGCTAATCGACTTCAAACCACGCCAATCGGCTAGTATAGCTCTGACAGCAGACGCTGCAGCATTATGGATAGTGGTTCCGTAGCCAAAATAGCGTCTAACTTTCGGGTAATGAAACTGTAACTCGAGCATAACGTTTGGAGCACAGCAGCTCCTTACTGTACGGCCTGCAAACCCCATAACCGGACCAGGATTGGGCTGAAAACGATACCTGAAATCCTGAGGAGACACCGGCCGGTAATTTTGAATCACACGTGACAACGGCAGCTTTGGATTGAAAGGTACTTTAGCGAAGTAGCATAGAAAATGATCAATTAAATAGTCGCTAAGGTTCGGTGAATAGCTATTCACACAAAGCGGAGGCACCGAGTTAGCGGCATGGCTAAACCGGCGGCTTTGTTCAATCTGAAGTCCCCAATTGCGACCAGCTTGAGGATTCTTACGACTCGATCCGTTACTACCGCTGGCAGTAGATGGCCCAAGGTCAGCGTCGTCTATGGTGACACACTCATATACTTTAGGCTCACCATACGAGTTATAAACTATTTCTACGTCATCGTCCGACGCTCTATTTTGAACGCTAGTAGTACCCAAAACTGCAGCTGTATCCTCCTGATGACTAGACTGAATTTCAGTTTTGATTGATTTTAAATATTTTTGAGCATTGACACAAGTAGAATGACGTTTGTCCAAGCCCCGCAATATTCTTTCATCAAATATTTCTTCCTGATGCGAGCACACAGACACTTGGCCAGACCGTGATGTAGACGGATCGACATTCATACTAGAATTTTTTCGAATATGATCGTTGTTCTTCACTGTTTCCGACTTTGGTTTGTTTGATGAGTCTCTATGAGGAGCAGACGGACGTAGGCTTGGACAGGAAACCGTTCCAGGTGTAAGATTGATCTTCACGAGCTCTGATTTTCCCTCGCTCACTACTTTTCCGGGACCGGTAGCATCAACAGCACAGTCCTCCTTATCAGAAAAATCAAAATCACGAAGTGGCGAATACGAACGTGGAATTAAAATTTCATTATCGACATCAAACTCTGACGGAGTTTCGTCATATGCTTCACTTGCTGATTTTTCGAATTCGTTGATCTCCAACTGGGTATTACTATCCACACTTGAATCTAGGCTATTCTCAGTGCAGCCAGTGCCGAAATCAAGTGCAGCGCTTTCTGTAGTTTGATCAGCTACATTTGGACAATTACGTTTGAATTCTAATGCTAACTTATGAGCATAATTGGTTTCACAAGTTGTATTATTATCATTCAGGCCACTACGATCACTCGTGCACTTTGAATTTGAACTTGGACTCTCGTGAGATTTTGTTTTATTCTTTACTATTTCTTCCATGCTTGTCGTCTCAGAGTAAATCTTTGACTTGATGTTTGAGGCCAAATTTACTGCAAGCCCGTTATTATTGTCCTTCAACAACTGTTGAGGCAGTGATAATTCTTTCGTAATTTCACTAGAAACATCACGCGTATTTGACACACAATTCGAAAGACTAGATGAATTACAGCTTGTTTTTATTTTACTAACATTAGAGTCAATGAAATAACTACTGTGGTCTTCTGCGACACTATTCATGCCGGCAGAAAGGTTCTTACCATCATTTTCAAGCGGCCCAATATTATGATGGCATTTCAATTCAACAGTCTGCTCTGATCCGGTAAGCGACACTCTTCGCTCGGTGAGTGCGCGTTTCACAGGTGGTGGTGACATATCATAGTCCATTTCTGACGTTTCAGCCTTCATATCATCAGATCTAATATCAAAATCGGTTGAACAGGACCCGCTGTCGTTCTGCTGTACTTCGCTGCTTGCCTTACATGACCTGGTTTCAAGGGACTGTCTCGTACCATCCAAAGACGTTGACAAACCGAAGCCATCCAATTCATATCCACTACTACACCGTGCCACCGGTTTAGGTTCCCGGTCCGTCGCCCCTGACCCTCCGTCTCCCGTTAGCGAAACACGATTCGATGAAACTGACCGCCCACCTTCACTACTGTCGTCTTGGGCTGTAGTTAATGACAAATTCCCTAGGGAAGAATTATAATGAAAGCTTCCAGCAACGCCGCGACCCTGATCCGAAACCGCAGGTATCCGTTCGCCGGTTACTTCCAAACACTCGGGAGCCAATCCTGTAGTTCGTCCACCAGAATCACGGTCAGCCATGGGCCTGTCTGACTCAGACTTTTGCGAAGCAACATAACAGTTATCATGTAACAAACGTGAACTAAGAACACCACACGAGACATGTTGTTGCAGATCATCGTTGACGGCTGATGTTGGAAGGTTTTTTGAGTTTTCAGATTCCACTGTCATTTCGTTTAAATTTAACTCGCTGAACAACAGTTCTGAATTCATACCATTGGATTGGTACCTAATAATTTTCAGCGCAAATTCACGAAGTACACGAATTTGAGCAGCGTGGTCGAAATCATGATCGATGGACGCATGCTGCTGACGTGGTTCACGTTTTAAAATGTTTTTCAAGCATCGAATGTTAGCAATGCTTCGTTCAAGCAGTGAAAGTTTTTGCTTGTCACGCTCCTAAAAGCATCAACTAAATACATTTCAGGACTCGCATTCTCATCTGTGTGTAGGACAGCTTACTACTAGTAAGTAAAAATTGCTCGCAAAAGCAAACGCAGCAGCTTAACTCTACTCATAATTGGAACTGATCGAATACGAAAGCTGTGCTGAATTCCGAAGCCCAGCATTACATGACTCGAACGTCAGAAGATCTATCAGTTCCTCAACTATATACTATACGTGTTACCACATTTGACTATTGGGTACTGATGCCAGACAGTCCCAGCTTGCTTTATTCGATTCTATAACAAACATGTTTCTTCTGAGTGCCAACATATTTAAAACTGGAATCGGAACCAGAAACCGAAAAAATATATTTGCTCATTGACCCAAGGTACGGCGCTACGGCATAAATTCAACCTCCGGCTCCGACTCCGGCAGAATTATGCTTGAGGTTCCGGTAATTTCAGGATTTAGTTCCGGTAATTTCAGTAATTAAATTTTGACATTTTTGTAAATTGTTATGTTCACTGAGTATGTTTGTAAATTTCGTGTAATTTATGTGTGAAACCTTCGTAGCAGGCGTGTACGCAGGAACTGATTTCGGAGGGGTCTGCTCTGTACACGTACAAATTTTGGAGTGGTAGGACCAGGGTTTTAGAATTTCCAAAACACAAAGCTTACATACTGTACTATGGCTCAGATTTTCGCAAAATATGACTTGATTTATGTCCCAGCACTAGCGCTGGCACAAGCAGCCAAGTGCTGGCACTTTGTCATATTTTCTCTTTTTTCGAGCACGGTAAGATCCTATGTTGAAATACGGAATACAGGAACCAACCCCAGATACTGAATCGTCAACTAGATATGACAACACAATTATAGAATAGTCTCTTGAAACAAATGATGATCATCTAACATGTTTTATAACTGGCTATCCGAAATTACGTTTGGTGTTTTTAAGGTCCCAAAATAGTTTTTCCCAGAACTAAAAGTCTAGGGATGTGCTGATGCCAAAACTTTTGCAGATGCCGATTCTTATTTTGAAATTTTAAGATGCTAAACTGATGCCGATGCTGATTCCAACTTTAGTGCGCCATTCTCAGTAAACGGATAGGATATATACGTACTACAATGCATCATTATGCGAAGATTTAAACCCTAACCACCACAATTAATTATAATTTTATTAGAACGTTCATTTCTATTAAATTTTTTCAAACACAGTATTAAATTTTTTCAAACACAGACGCAAGAGAGATACAAGTTTCCCTGATTAGACACCCTGATATGCGACAAAAAGTGAAATTGATAGCATTCTAACTGACTGTTATGTGCAAAAAGCATCGGTAAAGAATTGGCAATTTTTTGTCAGAGCCGATGCCTATACCCACGAAAAGTGCCGATTGTTACCGATGCCAATACCGATTAATCGGCCAAGGGGTAGGGAAGATGATACGGCAAAAGGAAAAATATATAGCACGGAGTTAAATACGGCACTAGGAAGGGGAGAAATATGATAGGAGGAAAAATTAAGCCCGACAGAGGGACCTATCTACTATAGTCTGATTCCTCGACTGTTTAATGCTGATTCCAAACCATTGTAAATTTTTCATCACACCATGTCACTATTTTTTTGCGAGGAAACGGTCTGGGCCGGGGCACTTCCCACGCCAGTGCTTCGTAGTAATTCCTAATTACCAAGCCATTTTTATGCGTTAAAATTGTAACCATTAAACAAGCACAAATATACAAATATTACGTTACCTTTACAAAGACTGACCTGAGATTTTTTGTTGCTTAACAATACTGTTTGCATCTTTGACTTCATCGTAGGCCCGTAAGACTCAACTGACTTAGATATGCGTTCATAGTTGGATTGATGTGATTTCAGATTACAGGCACATGACTGAAGAAACGCAAACATAAATTCGCTATTTTTCATCGTTAAAATATTACTCACTGTCGTTACGGTGTTGCGAAAGCGAGCACAAAACCACACAGTTTACTTTAATATTCCATACGTAGATATATGTATATATGTATATATTTAGACATACTGTTTTTGTACCTACTATGCATTTCATAACCCTAATATTATACAGAAACTTTTCACTGAAATTTATTTGTAAGACGAATTCATGTGAAAAAATATTTTACAGCGGTACCTATAACATTGTTGAAAGAAGCTTACGCTTTGCTTTTCAACCAACAGCAGTTCTTCAGTGTTAAAAAATCCAAGCAACGCTTTCTGAACGTCGTTTGAATCGCTATTGAATGCTGTGTAGCCGACGTTGGAAGACTTCAAAAGCGAACCTAACAACCAAAAATTTACCCATATAGTTTTGTTTGCAGAAAATAGCTACAGTGTGAAAACTAATAAAGAAACAACAACACGGTTCTTTTTCACTGCAGTCAAACTTACTCTCGAGCGCCCAACCATGCTTAAAGAGTGCTATAAGTAATTCTAACCATATACAAACATTAAACTAATGATAAATCTCAACGTGCAGACGAATTTTCATACCAAAATAAAAACACTTTAACGTACTATGCTTGTCCAGCTGCTCTTTAAGACAACGTTCGTTCGCTCCACAACCAATTTCCATCGAGCTACTTTCAGCCGATGAACACATTTTCTTAAAAGACAACCCAGATCGATTGGTTAAACATTTAACCTGTATGTGCTAAATATATTAGTAAATAACGAGGACGTTATTTTAAATGCATAAATGCGGTTGCAACGTAAAGGCAGTGGTTTCCGTATAAATATATATGTAAAACACTGGAGAACGACGTATTGACTCACTGTCAGTTTAATTTTTTACAACATCACATGTCTCGGACGAGTTATAAACAGACCTTTCAACTATTCAGCTGGAAAAGGGGAACTCCTGAGCGGGAATCAAACTCTCAGCTTACTGATTCTTAAGCGAACATGGCGCGACAATTTACCATTGCCCTCAAGGCGTAGCCCCAATTTGAGTCTAGGTAACACAAGACTCAGACCTTTCAACGAAGCAGCTGAAAAAGCAGGCCTTCTGAGGGGGGATCGAACTCTCAGCCTACGGATCCTAAAGCGAACGCTCTACTATTGCACCACGTAGCCCGCCTCTCCAACTACTTTTGTTGTCGACTATATGTGTCGACCGTATGCTACCAGCAAGCATACTATACAATGCGCATTGCATATGCATCAGGACAAGCATGTTTCACATGCTTATTCTGCCCATTGCGAGACACTGGAAAAGTTTGGAAACCTAAACTCATGCTTAGAATCAGGTTCATTTTAAAATAGGCTAGGTTAGGCTTAGGTTTAGGGCATTTAGGCTTATGCGTATTATGCATCCCTGCTACTTACATGGCCGACTTAACAAAATAAATTTTGTAGTCTACCTAGCTAAACAATTAATTCTTTTATTGGGTAAGAAAAAGACTACCTTCAGAACTTCACAAAATTACCGATTTTCCACAATGTGAACACAAATATACTGAAACAAAACACTCCATTTGGGCACTAAGAGAGCAACATACCTCTCAAATTAACTGCTTATTCTTCATTTATAAAATAATTTCAACATGTGCTGAGCGTTGAACAATGTTTCTCAAAACGCAAAACCGTGGATTTAATTTGATTTTTTCGATTGTTTCGCACGACACTGTCATATTACGACTTTTTCCGGCGGTGCGCTTGATTTATCAATGGTGCTTCCGGAACCTGATGCGGAGTTCAAGTTATAACGGTGGCAGGCGGGACACGGTTTGTCCATGTTCATTCGACGTCAACGTTAAAATTCAAGCTCTTTTATATCGGGTCAGCAGACAGAACGCGATTGATCTCCAGCGATCATCGTGTACAAATAGCCATTTGTCATATGATACTGAGTGACATTTATGTGAATATGATATGATATTCCAAAATTCTACTAATGGAACATCCACGTTATACCTCACGCGCTACTGCAAAAAAATGTCCGGGTCTGAGTAAGGCCCGACGTCTTTTTAACGCATTCTATTACGGATCCTCTATAAAGTCCGGTAGTCCCTAACGAAGACGTAAAGACATATTGCACTGTGTTCATTGAAGGACAAAAGGTGACCGACACATGCTGATAGCAGACAAATACGATTTTTTGAATACGATATGGGGTCTATTAGCCGAAAAAATGTAACCCAATAGGCTAATAGGGACAAAACATGTCCCAAGCTATCCCGTTTATAACGTGAACCTCGTATGAGCGCAAATCTGCCCACAAAAATGGGGAGTGCGGTCAATTCAGTAATATATACATGTTCACACTTTCCACGACAAGCATAGTGCCACCCTTTATATTACAAAATTTTTCTATCGCTTACAAATTTTGGACTACTAAAAATACATGGTATGATGTTGGCGATTGAGCCTAAAGTGTATTTCAATGTGGTTTTGCAACGATTTTATAAATGTATGTTTTACACTCAAACATTCACCTTCTAGGTCAAGATACTACCTTTACAGCAACAAGTTAAAAACAAGTGCTAAAGAAACAAAAATTGAGTTTCCGAAACCCAAAGCACAAAATCGAGTTTCCTATATCCAAAAAAGAAAGTAAAAAATAACGAATATCCTTATATGAAAAACTATACCCATCGCTACACTGTCAGACGTTTTGTGTACTACTATTAAAGGCGACTTCCTACTTTGCGTTTCAAAAGCGGGGGTCAAGAACGCCTACCAAGTTGTATTCTTAAAAAGTGGGGGGGGGGCAATGACCCCCCACCGTTATCGGGATGGGCACCCTTATTCTAGAAACGAATAGTTTTAAAGGATATCTGCTCATCATTGGTGAAACGTCTGTTTTAAGATCTGCAAACTGCGTTGTGAGTTCGAACCGTAAAAGCAGATTTGCTTCTTCATCTTCAAAAAAGTTTGATGTGACAAGCTGACATGTGTATTGTTTTACGTATAGTTTGCCATTCTCTCTATGCTTTAGGCTCAAGCGGCCCTAAAATGCCGCACTAGATCCACCAGGATGCAACCGAACGTATGCCTGCGGCTCCGGATCCAGCAGAAAATCGGTCTCCGGTTCTGGCTCCGGCTCCGGTGGAACTTTTGCAGGAGCTTTCGGCAATTTCGGTAGTAAAATTTTGCATAATGTTGCAAAATTAATAATCTGTTTAGCGCGTTTTGTTTTACGTTTGTTACAATTTTCAGGAAGAAATTTCCGAAATTTCGCAGGAAATAGCGTAAAAGCAAACAACTTAACAACATATTGCAGATATTGGCTAAAATTAACTAATTATATAACTATCATTTTTACTACCTAATTTCGCCTCAAATCCGGCTCCGGCTTCACCTCCGGCTCCGACTCCGGCAAGTTTTGTTGACCTCCGGCTCCGACTCCGGCAAGTTTTGTTGACCTCCGGCTCCGGCGCCGGCTTCGGTATACAGATAAAATTTTGATGGTTTATTTTCAGTGATTCTCAAGGTTTATGTACTATACTAATTAAATCTATGTCATTTTTATTGTCACTAATTAAACAAGTGGCTTCAAAAAGCTTAAAGGTTAGCAAATTTTAAAAAACGACCAAAATTTAATGCTAACGGATGAGTTTTAATTCCGGTAAAAATTTAACGGAACTTGGACTGGAATGTGAAAAAATGAAGGAACCGAAATTCCGGTCGTACCCTAGGGGTAGCCGATGGAATTTTGGGATTTCGGGATATGATCGGAGATACAAATTAAGCAATTCTGAGATAGGATTGTGGGGTTTTGGAATATGGCCGTCGAAAGTATAGTGTTTTGTGATTTGGAAATTTCGGGCAATTGGCTAAGGTAGGATTCTAGATTTCGAGACTTCGGCAAATGGTCGAATTCAGCGTTTTACGATTTGGGGATATGCACAAATGTATAGGATTTTGGTATTTTTGATATGGTCGAAGTTTGGAGTTTGGAATTTTGGGGTAGGCCGAAGGCAGGATTTTGGAAATTCGGGATATAATGGAAAGTAGAATTTTGGAATTTCAGGATATGGTCGACTTTGCCATTTTTCGATTTGGGATTTTGGGGATACGGCACAGCCGAGGCAACATTCTCTTTATTAAGCGTGGTTCACATTATAACCGCAACAGCTTGGGACATGTGTTGTCTCTATTAGACTGTTAGGTAACATTTTGTCTGCATATACACCCAAAATAAATATCTTATGATACTAGAATTTGAAATTTTAATTTTTGAATTATGACATTGTTTATATAAGCGATTTTGTGTCGCAAACGAGTTTACAGACTTGTATTTGGTATTTTAAAGAACATCTGTGTTTCTGTCGTCCGACTTTCCATTAATTTATCAGTACTCGAAGATTAAACTGTCCCGCTAAATATCAAGATATTAGTTGTAACTTTGGAATGACGTCGAATCAACATGAGACAAACCGTAAAACCGTCTGTCCTGGTTATAACATCAATCCCGGATTATGCCCCTCGTATTGATCACTGGACTCTACCTACGATCAAATAGGCACCCAGTGAGATCCTTCCGGGTCCCTTTTGTTTTACCGAGAGGCCAGAGCCCATATCTACCGTTTACATCACTGTAAATTCCAGGGCGTTAATTAATCAATTCTGACGGAAAGTTAGTTATTTCTGAGTTAATAAAAGTAAACTTTAAATCAGTCTGAGATGAGTTCATTCTCACTATGAGTTGAGTTGACTCCATGGGAGTTGATGAATTATACTAGAATGAGTGGTATAACCACACAATTGTGAGTTCTGGTAGTCCTGACAGACTCAGACTGATTCAACTGATTCTGAGTCAAAATCAACTCACTGAAATCTACGTGTACAATATAATATATTAAAATAACTACAACAGTGTTTGGTTTGATTTTTACGAATGTTTAAATTGTTACAAATGATATTTTGAGAATACTGTTGCGGAGATTTCAAATAATGAATCGAAGATTCAATCCTACGCTTAAGTCATCGCCTATTCCCGGAGCCTAATACTATAAACCTAAGCCCAATTGTCATTTAAGATACAATCTATGCTTAAACCAAAACCTGCTCTTAAAAGCCAAACCTAAACCCAAGCGAAAGGGTTCATTTACGATGTAATCTAAGCTTAAATCGAAGCCTGTTCCTAAAACCTAAGCATAAGCCTAAAAGCGGCCGTTTAAAATGTAATCTATGGGCAATGTTACTTTTAGGACCGTAACAGTAGATTAAGCGTACTCCTAAGTAAAAGCCTAAGCCTACTGTATTGACCCGAATAAGAGGGGGGTAATAAGAGGGGGTGTCCATTTTGAGTCCGAATCAATTGGAGTCCGTATCCCTAATAAAAGTCCGCAAGCGGATAAAGTCCCTAAACACTAGAGTCCATAAATGTCAATTAACCCTAATTGTAGTGTATATATTCCTAAGCCCAAGCCTAAGCCTAAGCCTAAACCTAAACAAAAAATGTTGATCTAGAATGTAAACCTGTAGTTTTACAGACCCACCAGAAACCGGGACGGCTCTAAAAGCAACTGGGCCCTTGAACCAAACCGGTACTCCTAAAGCTATAGTCTAAAGCTAACTCTAAGCCCCAAGGAATTGCTAAAATGTTTACAGCCACTAATTTGTTTCGTGCATTTTCATTGAGGCACTTGTCAGACCTTTGTATACACTGGAACGGTAAACAAGATTTTTAATCGCATGAAATATGCTGTTAACATTTCGATTTTTTGAAACTTGAGCAATTTTTTTCTGTTTTATTTAGTCTGATACATACGAATTTCATTTACTGAGGTTTAATGCGAGAGATATTTGCCAGGCGGTGACGAAGAGGCACCACCCCCTTCTGAGAATAAAGTTTGTTTGCTTCTGAGAGTTGAAATGCCGTCTTGCTAGAGTCTCATGTGGATATTCATGATCGAAATGGCTTTTGTCCATAAAAACAAAAAATTTCGTATTAAGTGTAAAAATTGTGGCCAATGTAAAGCATATTCCTAAGCCTAAAGCCGAAGCAAAACAATTAGTCTAAAGCTTAAGCTTACTCTTTCTAGTCCCACAGAAAAACGTTCCGCCCCGATCTTTACATGGGCCGCTGATTGGATAGGTTAAAATTGATCCGATCCACATTAATGAAATATAGCTGTGACGTCATTGCTTTAATTTGCGACACCTTGTGCGAACCCTTTCTCACATGAATTTTTTTCTTACTTGATCCAAGATTTAGCCCGTATTCTCAAATGTGTGTACACCGATTACTGCACTGTAAATTCCAATGAGTTGATTAATCAATTCAGCTAGCGACTTGGTTATTTCTGAATTAATATCAGTAAAACATTAACTCACTCTGAGTTGAGTTGTTTCTCACTCTGAGTTGAGATGACTCTGAGTGAGTTGATTAATTAATTCAGAATGAATTGAATCAACTCAAATTTCTGAGTTCTGAAAGTCCTAACTCACACTGAGTGATTCAACTCCTTTTGAGTTAAAAGCAGCTCACTGAAAGTTACAGTGTAGTTTAGTTAGTTGGTGATAGGTCTTGTAACTTTCAAATAAGGCAACGCTGATGCTATGAACTTCAGCGCACATTTCGCATATGATTTGGTCTTCTCCTGTGCCAGTTTTGAATTCAACAAGCGCAATAGTTAGTCACAGTTTGAAAACCTATTTCGTAACCGATGATAGTTGCTATACACATTTGAAAATATCGGACCTAATTTCAAGCTAGAATTTTAATTTATGAATCTAAGGCGTGAGTGATTTACTATAAGGGATAAGACTTGGTGCTTGAGCCTGTCCGTGTATCTCTCACACGTTGTCAACCTACGTAGTAAGTATTTTTGGCAAACACTGTGCTTTGCGCATACCAGGGTACAACCGGAGGTCTGCATTTGGCTCTGCGTTCCTACAGAAAATCGACCCTCGGCTCTAGCTCCGGCTCCAGTTGAAATTTTGCCGGAGGTTCGAGACAATTTCGGTAGTGAAATTTTGTATAGTTTTACAAAATTCATCTGTTTGGTTCGTTTCGTTTTAACTTCAGGCGCAATTTTGAGAAATGATCTGCCGAGATTTTGTAAATAAGCGTATAAAACCAAACGGTTTAACAACACATTACAAATATTTGCTAAAAGTAACAAATCAAACATCATTTTAATTACCTAATTTCACCTCACTTTCGGCTTGACCTCCGGCTCCGGCTTCTGCAAGTTTTGTTGACCTCCGGTTCCGGCATTTTTCATCTCCGGTTGCACCCTGGTGGATACATCGAGAGCAAACCCGTGGCTAAATTGATCTCATAGTATTACTCTACTTCGGGTTGAGGAAATTTTAAAAAATGTATTGCTTTCTTATGATTAATTTAATTTTGCTGCACAGCCGTGGCTAAATTGATCTCATAGTATTACTCTACTTCAGGTTGAGGAAATTTTATAAAATGTATTGCTTTCTTATGATTAATTTAATTTTGCTGACAGCGTCGTTATCACAATTTGTTCGATACGCAGACAGCTTTCAAACTAATGTTAAATACAACAAAACGCACAAAAAAATATATTTACTTCTGTCAACTGCAAAAGATATTGCAACCCGTTACTGGATAAGCCGAGACTCGTATGATCAGTTGCATCGAATTATTGCTCAAGTGAACTCGCTTCAAAACGGTGCAAAATTTCAAAATTATTTGGTTTTATCTTTTAAACAGCGAATTTTTTGTAAACGTGGTACACTGCAAAAAATGGTAAATCAAATTGACTCTCTTCGAAATAGGCTTTTCCTGACTACACAAACTGAGTCAAAATTCGGCTCCCACCACAATCAAATTCGACTTAGCCGTCGAATTTGACTAAGTTTGTGTAGTCCAGAAAAGCCTATTTCGGAGAGAGTCAATTGAACTCACCATTTTTTGCAGAGCATAGTTAAATTTATTAGGATTTATATCATGCGTTATGAAGTTTATTAAACAAAATACCAGGAAATATAACCGACTGAAATTCCTGGAGACTAGAAAAAATTCACTTCTGCATGCTGTAAGGACCAATGTATAGAACAGCGCCGAAACAGTAGTATAAGCATATTTCTAAGCCTAAGCCTAAGCCTATGCTTAAGCCTACGTCTAAACCTAAGCCTGTACCTAATCCTAAGCCTAAGCAAAAAATACGTGTAAAGTACAAAAAATAGGTGTAAAGTTAGAACTTGCTCTATGACAGTCCGGCACAAAAACGTTGCGCTCATGTTGTTTGCATCGGTCGGTGTAAAGTAAAACAAATTTTCTCGCTCGCTATACTAACTAGTCGTGTATACAACAAAACTGCTCAAATCAATCAATAAACGAATTTCTAAATTTTGCAATTAAATAAAAATTGTAGCGCAAACTGATTTTTAAATTGAGTTTTTGTTTCAGAAAATGCGTATCTTAAATATTTAAAAACGGCTAATCGATCAAAAGAAATTGTCGATTTGACGAGTTGGGCACAAAAACATTTAAGTCTAAACGGAGTTGAAGTGAGGGTGTCAAAAGGTTCGTTTCATTTTTCACAATTTAAAATTTTGGCTTTGGAGTTTTTTTATTGGTTGCAACCTGGAGCCTAAAAGCAAACCAGAAAAAAATGATTAATTCGGTTCGTGTTACGGCGATAAGCTAATCATGTAAAACAGGGTTAGTGAAAGGTTTATCCCTATTACTATACTGACGATGTTCGTAGATACGATTGTCTAAGCGAAGAGCAGGTAACCAGTCCCGGAGCAGGCTACGGTGCCCCCAAAATTCCCGGGTGCCGGCTCCTTGCGATGATCAAAAGATTTTTTCAAATTTTTTGTTCAACATCTTGTTGGTGGGGTGGCCCCAATTTAGGGTAGAGCCCCCAAATAAAAGGTATGGGGGAAGGCTGATCCGGCGCTGGAAGTAACGTTTATTATATACCGATTATATTTGTTCATTAGCTCTATTCGGCATTTGGACTCATAAGAACCAAAGATTGGCAAACATTATTCTAAAATTGAAAAGTTTTACGCAAAACTAATTTCGACGCGAGTTGAAAATGTTTTCAATTTTTAAGACGCTGGTATGGGATTATTTGCGACTCGAAATCTGCCAGTCAATCATGTAATCGCAAAAGTTCCGTTGAATTTCATTTTATCAATGATCGCGTTCAAACCGACATTTGAACGTTGTTTCGGAACGATGAATGAAAGCCAACAGCGAGCTAAGTTCAGGTACTACACACAAGAAAGGATTTCTGAATTTATTCAGAAAAATGTTTGCTGTGGCGAATCTGAAAAGTTTTGCTGATATTTAAGACAATTTTTCTAAAAATAACAAGGAAAACGTTTATTTTCAGACTTTATTTCAAAACGTTTTTTGAAAACATTTCTGTTATAAACAGAAATACTTTTCAAGTGCACCTTGCTAATCATATTTCTCAAATATAAGAATTTTTTCCTTAAATATCAGAAATGTTATTTTGAGTGTAACGGATCGCGGTGAATTTAACATTTTCAACGGGGCAACAACGCGAGTTCTCAACAACAATCAAGAAATATTGCTGTGATTTTAAAGAAAGTTTATGCTGGCTGTTTATTTCGCAGCACCAAATATGTTTTCTAGCCAAATCGGTAAAAAATACGGCGACGTGATAACTCAAAACCTTATTTTGCAAAAAATATTCGAACGGACATTGCGTCGATAGGGTTTCTCGGGGCCCACATCTGTCTGATCATCGCTGCTGCTTCATTGTAGAATTTTCGCACTGCTCGTACGCGTGATAATTCTTTTAAACACTACACATTGTGTATTATATTTTATGTCGCGTTCATACACTGCAAAAAATGGTGAGTCAAATTGACTCTCTCCAAAATGCGACTTAGTGTGTCGAATTTGACTCTGGTGGAGTTGAATTTTACTCAGTTTGTGTAGTCCTGTAAAGCGAATTTCGGAAAGAGTCAATTTGACTCACCATTTTTTGCAGTGTAGTTTGTCGACTGTTGCTCAGTGTACATACTTGTTACAGCTTATTTTCCAGCTTAATGTGGGAAAAAGCGTTTCCAACGGCGATTCATGTGGTAGCGGAAGTACTACGAGGTCCGAACTCACGCTGGCATCCGTATTTCAAAGCATTACACCTGCTTGATGCAGATGGACCACCATTTTATTCACATGAAACTCTTGACTTATTGTATGGATCTGAAGGATATACTGTAAGCAAAGACAAATTTAAGAGTTAATAAAATTAACACAGAACGAAGAAAAATAACATTTTCTAACCAAAATGTTAATGTCAAGGGTTCTATACATATTTTGGTTCAAGTATAGAACTCAACAAAACCGGTGTCGCGGAAACTGAAGCATAAGCCTAAAGGTAACGGTTCAAACCGGAGACTGCATTCGGAACCTATTTTACTTGTTGGGGCTCATGTTTAAAGACAGGACCAGTGCAAAGAACAGAGGCGAAACAGTATTATAAGCATATTCCTAAGCCTAAGCCTAAGCCTAAGCGTTGAGCATATTCCTAAGCCTAAGCCTAAGCCTAAGCAAAAAATTAGTCTAAAGCTTAAGGTAATACTCATTCTAGTCCCACAGAAAAACGTTCCGCCCCTGATCTTTACATGGGCCAAAGACAGTAACAAAAAACAATTTCACTTACCATTTCCCATATGACTACACTCGTACGTTTTAGTGAGTGGATTTTAACTCAGAATGAGTTGAATCACTCAGTCTGAGTTAGGACTATCACAGCCCATAATTTTGAATTGATTCAATTCATTCTGAGTCAACTAATCAACTTACCCAGAGTCAACTCAACTCAGACTGAGAATAAACTCAACGAAAAGTGAGTTGATGTTAACTGATATTAATTCAAAAATAACTAAACTCGCTAGCTGAAGTATTAATTAATCAACTCATTGCAATTTTACAGTGTAGTCGTATTATTTCAGTAGAAATCTATTTCACGAAAAATTGATATTAGTTGCTCATAGTGTACTCTGTGTAGAAAAAGTTTTTAAGCAGCCTGATATAAAGAAAAAATTTGCCGACAATACCGCTGTTGGTAAATTTTTGGATTTTAACTCGCAGTTTGGTTTGGTATGGCGTGGAAACCTTTCATTTTTTACGGGGGTTGTGATACGAAAAATATGGACCCCACTAAAACTAGTACGCTTTGTGCGTCACTAATTCATTTTTTTGCATTCTAAATTCTGGGTTTTCACAGATCATTGTGCCTATATTCATGATTGTACAGCCACACAGGCATATGGGTGCCAACTGTGTCCAGTCGACGCCCATAAAAGACAATGCGAGGGTTGGTGATAACCCTAAAATCCGACTAAATCTAAAGCTTCGTGTGGCAATATAAAATATTTAGCGCGAAAACACACTGCAAGAAATGGTGTGTCAAATTGACTCTATCCGAGATCGGCTTTTCCTGACTACTCAAACTGTGTCAAAATTCGACTTCGCCAGTGTATTTCGGAGACAGTCAATTTGACTCACCATTTTTTGTAGTGCATGCGCTGTTTTCTCGCTCGTTTCGCTCACCAATTTATTAACTGTAATGCCTTTCTTTTGACTCTTGGCGCCACCAAAGCTTCAAATCCTTCCCAGACCGGTTTAAAAGCGAAACTCGAAAGCCCGTGTGTCATTTTTTGGTTAACGGATGGAATTAGCTGCTCGTAACACGCAAGTGTCACACTCTTTTTTCTGTGGGACAAGAAAAGAGTAAAGTTAACCTTTAGACTAATTTTTTTGCTTGGCTTAGGCTTAAGCCTAGGCTTAGGAATATGTTCATTCTTACGCTAAGGCTTAGGCGTAGGCTTACGCCTTGGAATATGCTTATAATACTGTTCCGCCCGTGTTCTCTACATTGGCCGCTATTACGAACTGGCTATATATGGTATGCAATATTGGGAACATTGCTTGTGATAATCCCATTGGTTGAAATATATTTTAGGCAAAATATTTTTAGTTTATGATAACATTCTACCAAGAAACCATAGTGATGTACTCAACGTTATGGATTCAGCTCTATAACCAGAAAGACGTCACTCGGGCTGTGGACTCAGAATGCCGCGATTTGTCTATTGATATTGATAGTTTTACATTTTCACTGTTTCAATGGGCAATTGGAATGGGTAGTTTAGAGTATTTTTTCGCATGATCTAAATTAAAAAATAACAAAGACTTCAAGATAGATCATCCCTTTCATGGGACGATGACGTCATCTATTGCGAGCCGAATATTTTTGATGAAAGGAAAAAACGATTGATTTTAGCAAATTTGTTCTTGAATCCACTAAAAGGATATTTTTTCTAGCATTTCTTTGATGTATACAACACGACCGTAACAGTAGTGTAAACTTATTACTAAGCTTGAAACCCAAGCAAAAAATTAGTCTAAAGCTGAAGCTGACGTATTGCGGTCCCACGGAAAAGGTTCCGCCCCTGATCGTTTCATGGGCTTAGACTTTTTACTTTCGCAATTAATTCGTTTACGGACTAAAATTTTCCGCCTCAAATCATACTTAAATTGATGCGAAACAATAGATCTAAGCTTGAGATTAGGATTTCAGGCTGTATCATCAGGTTTCGACATTTGTGTTAAAGCTTACATTTAATCTTACGCTTGAGTCTTAGGTTTATAAAATCAGTTGAACAGCGGCGAATCAAGGAATTTTCATAGAACGGGCCAGTGCCGTAAAAATCGTTAACGATGGTTCAGTGAAGTGAACCGACCCCTTTATGGATAACAGAAATACATTCAGATCGGGAAAACGCTGTTCATACCCCCCACGGTTCGCCCCTGAAATTTTAGTGTAGGGGCGTATGCAAGAGAACGAACAGGGGATATGTCATCCCCTCTAAAATTTCTGGGAGAATAAAATGTAACTAAGGTTTATTATAAACCTTCTCGTTCACAAAAATGCATTTAAATACGCTATGCCCTCTGAAATGGAAACATGTGCCAATGCATAGAACAGGACCGTAACCATATTATTAAGCCTAAGCCTTAGCTTAAGCCTAAGCGTAAAAATGAGCTTATACTTAAGCCTAAGCTTAAGCAAAACATTAGTCGCAAGCTTAAGCTTGCCACTCTATTGCAGTCCTGCAGAAAAACGTTCCGCTTCTGATCTTTACATGGGTCGTAACATGACTGCCTTCGTTACTTGATTTCAGTTTACACCCGATCAACAATCGATCGTTCTGGCAATGATCTTATGCTAATTCCTATTTGGGATATGACAAATCATGACAGAAAACGCCATGTAATCTCGATAGACTACGATGTCCACGACCCAGTGTCCACTCAATCTCGACGGTCGACATCAGGTATAAACAACGGCGAACCAAACCGATCGCGGGAGGATATTTTGTTTGTTTTTGAAATTTTAGTTTTATAATGACGTAATGTTAAAATAGCACTAAATTTTTATACTATATTAGCTATGTATTTTATAGCTATTTAACCAATCTGAAAACGTACCGCGAGCTGACAGAGAATTAGGGGTGCCGAAATTTTCAGCGCGATACTGTTTGATGGAGGGCAGCAGATCAGTGCTCGCCCAGCTACGGTCAAGCTGGAGCCGCGTAACCATCCACTACCTAACGCGAATCAACCCCGACATTGTGGATAGCTGCCCGGACTGCAACGAAACCCCGCATAATGTTCCCCACTTATTCAGATGTCCAGGAAGACCAACAACGCTGACAGTGATAGACCTCTGAAACCGGCCGGTCGATGTTGCTAATCGTTTGCACTGTAAATTTCAGTGAGTTGATTTTAACTCAGAATGAGTTGAATCACTCAGTCTGAGTTAGGACTATCAGAACTCAAAATTTTGAGTTTATTCAATTCATTCTGAGTTAATTAATCAACTCACCCAGAGTCAACTCAACTGAGAGTGAGAATCAACTCAACTCAGAGTGAGTTAATCTTTACTGATATTAATTCAGAAATAACCAACTCACTAGCTGAATTGATTAATCAACTCATTGGAATTTACAGTGTGGGCGTTGAAACGAACGATGATGAACGCCTCAGATGCTACAACAACAACAACAACATGGGGGGTTTCGTTCCACCCATAACGTTTGATATACCCATAAGGTCAAAACAAGAAACTATTTTGTAGACGTATGACGCTGAATAGCTTTACTGTCGGTTCCTATCATGCAACTTGAATATTGACGTGGTACACGCCAATTTTTCTAATGATACTTGGACCCATGTAAATGATTAAATGCGGAAACGGTTTTTTTGTGCGGATGCAATAGACAAAGTCTACGCTTTAGATAGTTTTTGCTTGAGCTTAGGTTTTGAGGCTTAATAGGTGTACGCTGATTTTTAGACTTCAGCGTAGGTTCAGGCTTAGGCTTAGGAGTATGCTTGTACTACTATTACGACCCTGTTCTATATATTGGCTGAAAGTTGCATGTATAATGTGTAAGTTTGCACTGTAAATTCTATTGAGTTGATTACAAAATAATTATAACTGAGTGGTTCTTATATGTACAAGAAAGCAAAAAAAGTTATTTATTGAATGTACGATCTAAAAGCTTAAACCACTAGCGGATCCAGAAGGGGATGGGGGGTATACGCCGCCATCAGAAATTTTTTGTGATAAAATGGTATGGTCCAACCTACTTTACAATTTTTCCCCTAGAAATGGTTTTGTGATGAATAGATAAGGTCCTTATCTTACAATGTTTCCACCTCTCAAAATTTATTGATAATAAACATGATAAGGTTTTTCTACCTTACAATTTTTGCGTTTCATAACATTTGCCACCCCCGACCTCCAATCATAAATTCCTGGGTCAGCCGCTGGGCTAAACTAACTCGATTTACCTAAAGGTTATACTAATGAAGCATTGTTAACCTAACTTCCTAGATTATCTTGTAGTTTACGTTTAATTTCAGTTAGAATACGACATAATTTTTAGTTTTCAACTCAACGAATTCTTAAAACTGCATAGTTTCTGATCAGACTTTATACCTTATACCTAAAGCAAGCTAAGTTTAAACACGCCTTAAACTTAAAAATAAGCTTGTTTAACTTAAATCATTAATTTCAGTTTAACTTAAACTCACATTTTAGTTGAGTTAAGCTATAATTTAAGTTTATGTTTTTTAGAAAATACGATATATTTTAGACATGGCACACGCGGCGCCGAAATACTTGATTACGTCAGTGCAAACGTCAGTTGCTCAAAATGACGAAATCTTCAATGTATACGAAAGTGAAACGTATCTGATGCATAAATATTTTTTAACTTGGAACATTTTAGACCAATCTGCTACTATTGCTATTGATGTTAAGGTAAGAAATTGACAACTGTTACCATCCAACTGAACTTAAGGGTAATCCTAGTAACATAGAACAGAGCAGGGGATAATTTGTCGATCAATTTGCGTTGGGGTGGAGCGATAGTTTTACAAAGAGTTTTATATTTAAAGGTGTACCAGATAACTTTTGCTTTCGCTGCGAACGAGTTAAATTTTCTAAATAATCTACACATTTGGTGTTAATTTTTCAGGTCAACGACTATGATGAAAACTCAAAAAACCGGCTGATTGAGCAAAAATGGTGCACGCAGACTATAGGTATAGAACAAGCTACTTTTAGGGCCGTAACAGTAGATCTAGCGTATTCCTAAGCATAAGCCTAAGCTTAAGTCTAAGCAAAAAATTAGTCTAAAGCTTAAGCTTACTCTATTGTAGTCTCACAGAAAAACGTTCCACCCAAGCAGAACCGTAAGCTGTCGTTTAAAATGTAATCTATGGGCCGATGTTACTTTTAGGGCCGTAACAGTAGATTAAGCGTACTTCTAAGCCTAAGCCTAAACCTAAGCAAAAAATGTAGTCAAGAATGTAAGCCTACTCTTTTACAAACCCACCAGAAACCGGGACGGCCCTAAAAGTAAAATGGGCCGAAAAAGCTAACAATAGAGTTTGCTGGAGTACCCAGTGATACAATTGTAACTGAACACAGGGTGACAGTGGAATCTTCACGGAAATTCCAATTATTGCGTTGTTTACTTTAGCTCGCGTACGCGGTGTGGAAAAATGCACGGGCTATAGACGGATGCTTATTGATGTTACTTGTGAACTTTTCAAACGACAGTTACTAGAATTCTAGAAGTGTAGGTGTTGTTGTTAAAAAATTCAGTTTTAAAATGAAACAAATTGTTCAATTTTATGTTTCAATAAATTGGCTAATGTTAAAACTACTATCACAACACGGCAGTCTTTTAACTCTTTTTAACAAGTGAAGCTGTCGTTACCTCAGCTAATCACGCGCAGCTTAAAACGGTATCTAAATAATTTCGTATATATCAACTAGCCAATACTATGCTTATTCAAACGCTAGATGCTGTCGTTTGCAATTTTCGATAATACGTCAAAGACAGCCGTTCAATTCTAAATATAAGGCAAGCACGCTGTCTAAACTTCTGTTTCAAAGGTAACAACGGTTACCTATTCAACACTGCAAAAAATGGTGAGTCAAATTGACTCTCTCTACGAAATAGGCTCCACGGGATTATACAAACTGAGTTCAAATCGACTCCGCCAGAGTCGCATTTGACTAACTGAGTCAAACGTTTGACTTTTAACGGAGTCGAAATTGACTCAGTTTGTGTAATCCCGTAGAGCCTATTTCGGAGAGAGTCAATTTGACTCAACATTTTTACAGTGTAAATGTAACGCAAGAACGCTCTCAATGATTTAAATTGAAAGGTAAAATAACAGTTACCTACAACTACATCCATACAATTAAAAATACGTTGATTTGTGACGTTTACATTTCTATTAGATGAAGCCTAAAAATTTGCCAGGACAACTGTTCCCCCTAATGGCCGTCTACATATGCCAGCATTCTTAGAGGGACTGGTAAATTTTTCAGAAGGGACACAGGGTTCGTAACGATAAAACAAACCGTTTGAAATTTCGACTAGAGAGACCTAAAAATTTGCAAGGGAGGATGTGCCCCCTGTTACCAGTCTATATATGCCAACATTCAGGTTTATTCGAAAACTAACACTTTTCAACGCATGAACGACAGGCTAAACAGTTACAATAATGACATTATGATTTATGCAAGTTTTATGGCCCATGTATATAGAACAGGGACGGATCGTTTACCGGCGGGGCTGTAATAGAGTCAGTCTAAGCTTTAGACTAACTTTTTTGCGTAGGCCTAGGCTTTGGCTTAGTCACAGGCTTAGGAATTCGCTCATCCTTCCGGTTTGGCTAAGGCTTAGGCTTAGGAATATGCTTATGCTACTGTTCCGGTCCTGTTCTATACATGGGCCAGTTGTAAAATGCATTAGCTAAGTAATTTTTAGGTGTTCGACACCGTTGCCGTGTTTTGTTCGCTCCGTATGCAAATGACA
The DNA here is from genome assembly GCA_030248215.1 of Enoplolaimus lenunculus. Classification (NCBI taxonomy): domain Eukaryota; kingdom Metazoa; phylum Nematoda; class Enoplea; order Enoplida; family Thoracostomopsidae; genus Enoplolaimus; species Enoplolaimus lenunculus. The sequence goes on along the minus strand of JASANG010000424.1, from coordinate 346,427 downwards.
CAGTTCCAATTGCGATTGAAAATATTCCAACTTTATTCATATATTCAACAGGTGAAGTTGAACAGCTCAAATAGTACACGGAGGTGGGAATTTTTAATTTTTTTTTGTTTTTGAACAGAAATAAGAAAAATATTTTAAATTAGAAATAATAAAGAACAATTGTTTATTTTCAAATTACAACTATTTTACATTGCGGTTTGTTCTGTATTGTTTAAATGGTCAATGTTACTTTTGGAGACGTAACAGTAGATTATGCCTAAGCCTAAGCCTAAGCCTAAGACTAAGCGTTGCAAAAATGTGTTCCTAAGCCTAAGCCTAAGCCTGAGCGTAAGCAAAAAAATGTAATCTAGAATCGAAAACCTACTCTTTTATAGACCCACCAGAAACCTGGACGCCCTTTAAAGCAACATAACCTACTCTTTTATAGACCCACCAGAAACCTGGATGCCCCTTAAAGCAACATAACCTACTCTTTTATAGACCCACTAGAAACCTGGACACCCCTTAAAGCAACATAACCTACTTTTATACACCCACCAGAAACCTGGACGCCCCTTAAAGCAACATAACCTACTCTTGTATAGACCCACCAGAAACCTGGACGCCCCTTAAAGCAACATAACCTACTCTTTTATAGACCCACCAGAAACCTGGACGCCCCTTAAAGCAACATAACCTACTCTTTTATAGACCCACCAGAAACCTGGACGCCCCGTAAAGCAACATGGGCCGTTTAAATTTTAAACAATTCTCAAATATTAACACCTTTAGCCAGTTACTAATAGTTTTAGCCAAATTCTCTCATCGCTTCGGAATTTTAGGTTCAGAAATTTTTTCGGTTTTTGAGATTTTATTTTGTTGTTAAAGACTTGAAATTTTATTATTTTTTTACTTTTAGGCGCACCAATGACACAAGCATTTGCGGATCAATGGAACATAGCGTGGGATTATTTGAAGTTGCGAGTACAAACGAAACTGCTCGGCTATAAAGCCGTATTAACCGAAATTGGTAATATAAATTAGAGCCTACGTATAGAACAGGGCCGGAACAGTAGTAAATGTAAATTCCTAAGCCTAAGCCTAAGCCTAAAGCCTAAGCCGAAGCTTAAGCCTAATCAAAAAGTTAGTTTAAAGCTTAAAATGTAATCTAGAATCTAAACTGACTCTTTTATAAACCCACCAAAAACCGGGACGTTCCTTAATGTAACATGGGCCGTAATGACTATAGCGGAGGTAATAAAACCCGGCTGTCCCTATTTTGACTCTGTCTTAATCAGATTTTATATCTCTAATTAGAATCCATAAATAGATAACGTTAACAATTACTAATTAGACGCCAAAAATCGCAATTGCCCTAAATTTAGATTGCGTAAATGCTTCCTTGATGACAATACGATCAGTACACAAGCATAACTGAAAGGTGTATGGTCCAAATAACAGGAAGGTGATTGAAATAATAAGTAGTCCATAAGCCAGTAAATAACAAGGTAAGTACCGTCTGAAGACTTGAAATAAATATCAGTCACATCCCCTCTTATTCGGCTCACTACACAGTACTTCATAGCAAAAGATGCATGGTGACCAACTTCAGGGGACGCATGAGTCCGTGGTTCTCCCGAAAATTTTCGTGTTGAAAAATTGAAGAGTTTTTGCTATTTTTTCAAGTTGTTACACGCGTTTTTGGACGGCACTCAGTCAGACTTTTATAGATTATGTGGCCCGTGTAAAGATCAGGGGCGGAATGTTTTTCTGTGGGACTAGAAGAATGCTCATTCTTACGCTTAGGCTTAGGCTTAGGCTTAAGCTCAGGAATATGTTTACAATACTGTTCCGCCCCTGTTCTTTAATACATTGGCCAATTATGTAATAAATTTCAGTACGAAGCAATATTACAACTGCAAACTTTACTTCAACGCAGCAAACTCAGTTATTAACCAAAGACCGTTTACGTTCAAACGAGTCATTGAGCAATGCGTTGAATTATATTCAAATTGAAATTGGAGCACTTAAACACGGTGCTCGCGAACTCGAGTTGCTCAGTTTAAACCCAATCGAATATTATCAAACCAGACACAACGTTTCTTTCAAAGCAACGTTGGAACGCATTAGCAAATATCTGAAGCTGCACAGATTTCCACCTGAAGTTCCGGTCGATGATAAAGCGGATATGAACGAGAAAAAACTAAAAAATCCAACGAAAACCAAAAAATCCCATAGAAGAGAAAATAAAGACAATGAGAAATGGAATTTGCCAATTTTAGAATTGTTTGCTTTAGTGTTTTTGTTGCTAAGTATTGTTGTAAAACGACTGGTATAAAACATTTTGGCCAATGTAAAGAACAAAGTCGGAACAGTATTATACGCATATTCCTAAGCCTTAGCCTAAGCCTAAAGTCAAGCCTAAGCGTAACAATGAGTTTATTGCAAAGTCTAAAGCCTAAGCATAAGCCAAGCAAAAAAATAGTCTAAAGTTTAAGATTACTCTATTCTAGTCTCACAGAAAAACGTTCCACCCAAGCAGAACCGTAAGCTGTCGTTTAAAATGTAATCTATGGGCCAATGCTACTTTTAGGGCCGTAACAGTAGATTTAACGTATTCCTAAGCCTAAGCCTAAGCGTTGCAAAAGCATATTCCTAAGCCTAAGCCTAAACCTAAGCCTAAGCAAAAATGTAGTCTAGAATGTAAGCCTACTCTTTTACAAACCCACCAGAAACCGGGACGGCCCTAAAAGTAAAATGGGCCGAAAAAGCTAACAATAGAGTTTGCTGGAATACCCAGTGATACAATTGTAACTGAACACTGGGTGACAGTGGAATCTTCACGGAAATTCCAATTATTGCGTCGTTTACTTTAACTCGTGTCTACGATCTTTGAAAAATTCCACAACGCGTTCGCAGGATATTGTCGACGACACATGAGTTCTACTTCCGCTCTGAGTAATTGTATTTGCTATCAGTTGTTAGGCATTTGCTAATAAACATTTTTTCTAATGCTTAAAATACCGCAGTTAATATATTTAATAATTATTTTGATTGGTGTCATATTTGTTTACGCTTAGCTCATTTTACATAAATCTGATCAAAAGATTGGCGTTGTTTGATATGCTTCATTTTTTCAAAAAACCCCATAAATTGCCGTGTAGTTAGGCGTTCATATCAGATAAGCAAAACGTTTTTCAAAAGTTTTATCTTTTATACTAAATAAACGATCACATTCGTGAACCGAATATAATTTTGTTCAAAATTTAGGTGCAAGTTAATACAAAGCTTGGACGGCCCATGTAAAGATCAGGGGCGGAACGTTTTTCTGTGAGCCTGCAATGGAGAACGCTTAATTAGACTAATTTGTTTGCTTCGGTTTAGGCGTAGGCTTAATAGATATAAGCTGTTTCTTACGCTTTTAGCCTTCGTCTTAAGAATATGCTTATACTACAGTTACGGCCCTGTTCTATACATTGGTCGCTTGGCCCGTGATAGAAAATTTTTAAAGTTTACAGCGAATATTGCCGTAAGATTTCATTAACACTTAGCGTAAGATTTTGTTTTGATCTAATTGAGTACAATCTCATAGCCAGCTCGCCTTGCTAGGAAAAGCTGGAAAATTTTTAGAAGAAAGCATACAAGGGTTTGCAATGATCTACAGGCAAGTTAAAATTCTTCTAGGGGCTAAAATTGTTCCAGGGGGAAGGCAGGCTGAGCCCCCTATGGACTTTCCCGTAGCAGGTCCACTAACCGAAAAAAATTACAAAGTTTTTGTTGATTTCAGTTTTCAAAATTTGGCGTAGTCAAATTTGTCGCTATCAAATTATGTGCACCAGGCCTGTCCACTGCTAAGGTTGACTGAACCAATGGCGAATGTCATTTAATTTTGTCGTCGTTACTGATTGGCTTGTTCTATCATATTTTATCTACTTACACAAAATTATAGCAAGAGAAATTACTTTGTAACGGTGTACAAATTACGTATTCTTGGCGTTTCAGCTTTATTAATATTAAATTGACGTACATTGAGCTGATTTTTCGTTTCAAACAACCCTTTTTCCAATCTATATTTTAACATAATGCCACCGAACTTCTACTTTTCTTACAATGACATCATTGCTCGAAATTGAAAACTATGACGTTTCCAACGCTATCGCTGATTGGTTGAATGATGTAACCAAAAATTACGTCACTGCTATCGACGAGAAAAATTCGTCCAATCACAACGCCAGTGGTATCGTAGCAAGTGAGAGCCAAAAAAATGAAAATGTCACATTTGATTCTTTGGTTGTTGGCGTTGTTTTTGGCATGATGATGGCTGTATTTGTTATGATTGCTCTAGCTGTATTAACGGTTCACTATTGCAAACGGCGTTTAATTCAACTCAACGATATTCAACGATCAATTGAACAATCGGACGAGACGCTCAGCAAAGGCAACAAGAGACCAATTTTTGGAAGTAGGAATTGCGACAAAATTAGCGAAGAAAGCGAACAACAAAAGTCGAATTCTGATTGGATCGATAGTACTGAATGTACTCCGCTGATTTAAATTAAGATATTTTTTATATTTACGAGTTTAGTCACAGCTGAAACTTGGCACCGTTCCGGTTCCTGGCCAATATATAGAACAGGCTCCAAATAGTAGTGTAAGCATATTCCTAAGCCTAATCCGAAATCTAAACCTAACAATGAGCTTTTATAGCTAAGCTTTAGCCTAAGCCTAAGCCTAAGCCTAAGCCTAAGCCTAAGCTTAAGCCTAAGCCTAAGAATTAGCTTATACCTAAGCCTAAGCCTAAGCAAAAAATGGTCTAAAGTTTAACCTTATTCTATTTGAGTCCTATGAAATAACGTGCGGCGCCTGATTTTTATATGGGCCCAGTTACTTAGCTAGTGAAACTAGCGGGCGCGTAGCCAGGATTGTTAAACTCGGTATGGTCTGGAAAAAACTCCGAGCAACCTAGAGTTACCGGACCAGAAGAATGTTGAACAATTCGCAAGTGGAACGAGCGAAAAGCCCGTCAGACTTTGAAATTACAAGTGTTCCAGTGAAAAAAGTGATTGGTGTATTTAGTGTTTTCAAAAGACATCGGAAGCGAAGCGATCTAAAACCTAGACGCATTTCAGTGTTAAATCGCATTGTAGCAGTTCCAAAAAGTTTCTTGGTTCATATATTGGGGTCTAGAATTGAACGCGCCCTCCTGGCTGGCGTATCTGCCAACTTGTAACAGGTGTGCCAAAAAATTGGACGAGGGGCACGCGAGTATTTCGTAGAATTCGCGAGTTTGGTCACGACTGTTCCTGTGGAGGACAAAAAACACTTCGGGGGGAAAATACCTCGTTGGCCCTGTAGCTGCAGGTTCATACTACTTGTAAAACCATTGAAATCAAAGTGCGTTTCTAAATATATACACCGTATCGCATTACTGTATTTCTCCAAAATCTATCAGATATAGCGAGAAAAGAGATAATATTACTAAGAAACATTAGTGCCCTTAAGCATTGTCGCCAGAAGTTATAATACAGCATAGTAAAGATACGTTACTGATGATCCTGTCCTAATTTAATTGGTAACCCGGTCCGCATAAAGGGGGTCATAAGAGGGGAGTCTCCATTTTGAGTCTCAAACAATAGGAGTCCGTAGCCCGAATACGAGTCCGTAAGCGGATAGAGACCCTACACCTTAATTAGAGTGCATAAATGTCAATTATCCCTAATTGTAGCGCATAAATGACTCTAGCACCAAATAAATTGAGTTTGAAACTTTAGAGCGCAGTTTAATTTTGAAAGTATATGCCTAACCATAACTTTGTATTATTTCTCAAGCTATTGACACAAGACAAACGTTTAATTCAACGGATAGTTGCAATAGCAGAGATATATCAGCAATGAAGGGTGGCGGAGGGCGGGTTGAAAATAATTAACAGTCCATAATCGAGTAACAGGGGGTACCCTCTGAAGAGGCCAAATAAATATCAGTCCCCTCTTATTCGGGTCACTACAGTATGTGCATAACTGCGTAAAGCCGTTTTGTGCGAAATAATATGTACCTAGTCAACGTGAACCCTGTTCTATTTATAAGACAAAATATTAAGACAGTCGAAACATAACATGAAATTGCACAAGGACACGTTGAAAACAATTTTCTACTTAGAAGTTTGTACCTCTGTCAACAAAAATCTGTAATAACTAATTCGCATATCACAGACGTATATAAATCAGCTAGAACACTGCACAAGATATATATGTTTGGCGTTTCAGCTTTAATAATATAGATGATCATTGTTAGTTTAACCATTACGTGTATGTGCAGTACAAAATCTTCACAATATGAAAAAACACTTTCCATACCACACCGTTTAAATCGGTGATCGCAAACATTTCCTCCGATTTGAACGCTTTGAGGTTTGAATCTTCGCTTGAAATAAGATTTCATATGGCAGAGGGAAATTTTTAGGTGAAGCAAAACCTGCTGCGCCCTTGGCTACGGTCGCGTTGACTAAAACTGGGTTTCAATTGTGCTTCTGCAGTTTGTACTGTACAAAACACCCTTGTATTCGACTCCGTCTAAATCCAAACTCAACACAATAGTATCGTTCGACTCTGAAAATACATAGAAAAATTGTGTTTATAATTTAAAATTGTCTTAAAATTAAGCTGAACTGCCTAAAATACGACCATGTGAGATCAATGGCGGAACGTTTTTCTGTGGGACTGGAATAGAGTATGTTTAAGCTTTAGACTGATTATTTTGCTTGGCTTAGGCATAGGCTTAGGCATAGGCTTAGGCTTAGGAATATGCTCACGCTTAGGCTTAGGCTTAGGCTTACAAATATGCTAATAATACTGTTCCGCCCCTGTTCGTTACATTTGCCCATAAATATTATTATTGTGGTATCGAAAAGAGTTTACTTAAAATCATATTTTGGTTCAAATTAAAAACTAAGTTTGGTTTTTTTGTCCTAAATTTTTTCCAGGATATTGGAAATTTTTAGACTATAGTGTGATCGGCCCATGTATAGAACAGAGGCCGGAGCGTTTTCCGGAGGAGCTTTAATAGAGTCAGTTTAAGCTTTAGACTGAATTTTTTGCTTAGGCTTAGGCTTAAGCTTAGGAATAGGATCACTCTTACGCTGAGACTTACGCTTTGGCCCAGGCTTAGGTTAGGAATATGCATATACCACTGTTCCGGTCCTGTTATATACATGGGCCGTGTTGTCCAATATAAAAGTACAGGTATACCAGTCGTAGTGGGACTACATTTATTGAGCGAAGCTCGAACGCACGTAAGCAATTAAGGTAATATGCAAATAAGTTGTTAGCTAACTATTCATTTATCGGTTTTGGAGGCTTGTCAACAATTTATTCAGATTCTTCGCACCCAAAAACCTTCAGTAAACCGTAATAATTATTGAAATAATTTAAAAAGTCCTAGTTTTGTCTTGAGCTAACTATTCAATTATCGGTTTGGGATGTTTGTAAACTATTTATTCAAATTCCTCGCACCAAAAACCCTTTAGTGCTGAAATTATATTGCTTTTAACCTTAATAACCTTAATAATTAGTGAAATATTGTAAAAAGTCCTAATTTAGGCTTATAAACTATGCTAATATGCAAATTATCTATTAGCTAACTGCTCAATTATCGGTTTTGGAGGTTTGTAAACAGTCTACGCAGATTCCTCGCACCCAAAAACCCTTTAATGCTAAAATTAGATTGCTTCTAACAGTAATAATTAGTGAAATATTGTGGAAAGTCCTAATTTAGGCTAAATTAATTATGCAAATTAGCCTGTAGCTAATAAACAGCTCAAAATTTTAAAACCCCAATGCGAGGTTAACACCCCAATATGATTGGCTTTCAAACAAAAAAGTTTATTAAAATCGGTTCAGCCGTTCCTGAGATTCTTTTCGGACGGACAGACGGACAGACGGACGGACGGACATCCACCTTTCGACCCCCAAGTACAAAACATAAAACGCTTCGCGAAACTCCGAGCTTCGCTCGGAGTTTCGCTTCGCTCAATAATTTCTATGATGATAATATATACACATGAGTTTGCCAGTAAACATTGAGCTTTTGACATATATATATATATATATATAAATATATATATATATATATATATAAATATAAATATATATATATATATATATATATACCCTTACCGTCAATTTAAGGATAACTCTGAAATCCTACATACTAGCAATTTTAAGCGGTTAAATATGCCTTAAAGATAAGATAATTTATCAGACTAATTGGTTAAATTTACGTTCCATCCTTATCCGAAAGTCAGTACGAGTCGTTCCCACCTCAAGAATATAATATACTTTTGATAATTAGTGCTTTACCATCAGGCAAACTGGGATTCTCGTTCGTTGGTTCATCAGGAGTAGCTGGAGATGTCGTAATACCCGGATATGTCACTGGCGGAGTCGGTGCATTATAAACATTCGAATACGATTGGTCGAAATCAGTTGACAATGACGACTTAGTGTTGCTTGTGATTGGGCAACTAGAACAGTGCTTATCGCTACGTTTGAAATGATCGTCAAAATGCGTTTTCAACGCAGTATTTGGACCAAATTGATTGGTTGATTGATTTGTGTCGGATTTTGATTGTTCAGTGGTTTTGGTTTTACTCCTCTGCGGTTGGTTTGTTGGACGAGTACAGGATTTTGATTGGCTGGTTGCGACTCGTGTCGATTGTGATAGGTTACTTGGAAATTTACTTAATTCTGATTGGTCGGTTTTCAATGTGCTGAATTGTGATTTGTTAATTGCCGTGTTTTGAACAGATCCAGTTGCTTTTGAACTTTGATTGACTCTACTCGATGGAATATTGATTCCACCTGCGACATTTGCAGGAGCTGGGCTCAAATTTTTGATCGATGGGCCACAACTCGAAACAGTCAAATCTACCAAGTCTTCGCTACTATCCACAGGCCCGGTTTCTCGTTTTGGCGAAACACTGTCAACTATCGACGATTGGTCCGAACATTTTGGTGCAAAATTTGGCACTTTTTGTTGGTTTAAAGGAACCAATAGATGAGCAATATTAAAAATGTCAAACGTCGACTGTTGAGCAGACGCGTTTTGATTGGATATTTGTGATCGAATGCGAGACAAAAGTTCGTCTTGTATCAATTTGAGGGCGCTGAATATAATAAGCTACACGCAAGTTATATGCAAAAAACTGTAATGAGAAAAGTTATTTATCAAGATTTCTGCCCTTTGCAGACGGAAGAAGTTTAATTGTAGTAAAACTTGAACTGGCGTTCGAATACTGAACGTATAAAACTTTAATTTATGTGCTAGTTAATACATGTTTTATATTTACTTAAAGCAAACGGTAGCAGTGTCGCGTGCAAGAAAGAAAAATACACACTGCAAGAAATGGAGAGTCAAATTGACTCTGTCCGAAATAGGCTTTTCCTGACTACACAAACTGAGTCAAAATTCGACTCCGCCAGAGTCAAGGGCTCGTATTGTCAAATGTGTGTAGCACGTATCATCAATTGGTGACAGGTCTTGTAACTTTCGAATCAACGCATGATGGAGGTTTGAAATTAGCATATTTTTCGCATTTGATTTGTCTTATTACATCTGTGCCAATTTTGAAATCTGTCATTGCAGACGTTCGTCAATTTGAAAATGTATCGCTTACTGATAATAGATTCTATTCGTATTAGAGAATGCGAGCCCCGAAGTGAAAAAGTTTTAACCAAACATCAACAATTTAAAAAAATCCCTTATCCTCAGGAACATTTTCAATTTCATTTGAGGTTCAATTCAAGCTGGCATTTTCACCACTGACTATCAGATGTAACGAGAAGCGTACATCGTTACCACACGACAGTGTTCTAGCAGAATTCCGAATCCGGCGGAAATTCGAACAAAAATTACTGTTCCGTTCCGAACTAAAACGTGATTAACAATTCTGGTATTTTGGTTTACGTATCTTTTTACGCTACCTTTATTTCGAGTCTATTATAATGTGCCTTAAAAGAACGAAAACGTTCGAACATAAATCGCAAATCTACGTATTTTTGTGAACTTTACGGCCAAAAGCGAGCACAAAATGTGTATAGAGCCAGCCATTGTAGCGAAAAGTTTGCATAGCTGCGTAGCTCAGTGCTTTTAGAGCAGCGGACCGGTAATCCGTACGTCGTGGGTTCGAGCCCCACCGCATTCGCAACAAAATTTTCGTGAAGGGTTGTATATGGTACTGCTTCGCTTGAATTAAATCAAAACCAATAAAGTTCAAATTTCAAATTCCGGTTGCAATTCCGGGTTGGGTTCCGAGTAACTTTTGTTGCAGTTGAAGGAACTCTAACACACAACGGTAAGGTCTGATGTCTTGTTGCAATTTTGTAATGTCCAAATGCGAAATTATTGTACATTGTGTTGTGCTTGTCTTTCTGTATACGAAATTCGTACAGTATAGCAACTATCATCAGTTAGTAATAGGTTTCGAAACTCATTAACTATTGCAGTTGTTGTACTCAAAATTGGTACAAATGTAGAGCAAGTAATATGAGATAATGTGCTGTATTTTAAGCCTTAGCATTTACTGGCTCAAAAATTACAAGACATATGATCAATCGGTGATATGTGCTACACATATTTGAAAATACGGGCCACGGTATCAAATATGATAACTGTCTGTATGCGGAAAAATGTTACAAACTTTAACATAACCGGAACATCCGGTAATATTTACATCAAAGGTAAATGCCGACGTAAATACTTACTTAACACGAGCTTCATTGCAATTATTGAACTGTGAAGCTATTGAAAGCAAATTATCACTGCTTAATGCACTTAGAAGCGGATTTATACGTAAACTCGAATGTCGGCTTGTGGTTTGAGTTCCATCCGTGTCGGTATTTGATACAAAATTTGCTGTTTCATCTGAAATATAAATTAACATTTTTCATAACCAGTGATCAATTTGTCATTGGTTCGAGCAGCTGAAGCTTTAGGCTAATTTTTTGCTTAGGCTCCGGCGCCGAACGTTATCAAAAGCATAGCGCTACCTAAACTTGATGCGGAAGTAAATCGTTCCAATTTTCTCAAGAATCATAAATACACAGTAAATTTCAATGAGTTGATTAATCAACTCAGAGAGAATTAGTTATTTCTGGTTATTTTTTTAATTAATAATACTAAGCATAGACACGCTCAGAGCTGATTTAATTTCGGTTGAGTTGATTTATTAACTCAGCACGAGTCCAATCAATTCAGAATTCTGAGTTCTGAAAAACTTAATTCACAGCTCAGACTTCTGAGTAGATTCAACTCATCCTGAGTTAAAATCAACTCACTGAAATTTACAGTGATACTGTTTCCAGCGATTGTTCGGTTTACAGAATATTTATTGCCTTTTAGACAATGGAACGACAGGCAGTAAAATTATAAGCAACACATTCACATCAGCCATCGTGAACCAGGATCGAATCGGATCTGATTGGCCCTGGACCAGGATCGAATAGGATCTTATTGACCCTGGACCATGATCCAATTCGATCTGATTGGCCCTGGACGAGGGTCGAATCGGATCTGATTGGACCAGATCATTATACGGACCGGGCGCCGCTGACAAATTCCGGACCGGTGGAGCCAATACTGCTCAAGTACTAAAATTTGAACAGTACGCTTAATTCTGTTTTATGCTTGTCCGAATTAAAAGCACATTATATATTTCGGCGACGTTCAAATTTTATGGTATCACCTCTTATCAGCCATAAATACCTAACATACCATCAGCATCAATATCATGATTTGATTGGTTGTCCAATAAGCACGCGTGTGAAATCACGCATCGTTGGTCTTCGACGGACGCAGGGCTTCTCGTTTGATCTTGGCCGCCGTTAGGGTCATGCGTCGGTCCCGATGGACTGGGATACGGCGCATACGTTGCGGTTGGCCTTCGGCATTCGCGTTTGTTACCGTCGATTGCTTGACGGAGTTGTTCAGGACTGGAAAGTTTTAGTCGGGCACATTCGTAAGGATATAAGTATTTCATGTACCTAAAATAGAAATACGGTATATATGCGATTAAATACGGGTTCATATTTCCGAACAAAAATGGTAAATTATGAGGGAAACGCATAGCGGCAAGTTTAACGCAGGTAAAATGCAGACTTAATGACGGATCTTAAGGATAATCTTCTGGATCAGAGAACTCAACACAGACCAGTAGCCAGCTCACTTTGTTAGCGAGAAGCTAGAAAATTTTTTTAGACTGGGCATACAAGGGTTGGTGAATATTTCTCAGGGCAACCAATATCATTCCAGCGGGAGGAATGGGCTACGCCATTGGCTGCGTTTGGTTACGTACCCGGATCAACAATCGCAAAAATCGTTCATCCAGGATCGTTTTGTCCGCGTATAAAATTCTGTCTACGGCCCTGAAAAAAGACTCTGGGACCGCCTGGTCCGAATACGGGATCATACCTGTGGCCACTAATTTTTACATCGACATACAAGCAGCTTAGGGCGCCCAATGCAGGGGGTACATTTGCTCACGGATAAAACTTTTGGCCTTACAGACGAGGGCCCCGTGTATACAACAGGGCCGGAACAGTAGTATAAGCATATTCTTAAGCCTAAGCCTAAGCGTATAAATGAGCCTATTCCTAAGCCTAATCTTAAGCCTAAGCCTAAGCGTATTGATGAGCCTATTCCTAAGCCTAAGCCTAAGCCAAAAAAATTAGTCTAAAGCTTAAACTGACTCTATTTATAGCGCCTCCGGAAAACGATCCGGCCCTGTTCTGTACATGGGCCCTGACGAGAACAAGGCTTTTTTACTGGGTTCGTAGCGTAAACGCAGCCGACGTAATTGAATTGGGCAAACTGAGACATTTCGTTATTTCTCGCCATAATTTTTTGTTAATAACATCAACCAGGCCACCGTTATCGGTCACTTGTCGATAAAGTTCGTACAAATCAAGTACGTGTTTGGCCATTATTGGAATTCGAGTGATTGGTGTCCCTGAAAATATTTATTACAAAACTGCCTTTTATTATTAGCTTTATATTCTTAAAACCACACTGCCGAAAATGGTGAGTCAATTTGACTCTCTCCGAAATAGGCTTTTCCTGACTACACAAACTGAGTCAAAATTCGACTCCGTCAGAGTCCAATTCGATTTACTGAATCGCTCAGTGGAAACGCTCAGTAAGTCGAATCTGACTCTGGCGGAGTTGAATTTGACTCAATTTGTAGTCAGGAAAAGCCTATTTCCGAGAGACTCAATTTGACTAATCATTTTTTGCAGTGCGCCAGCAAATTGTTGGTTTCCAATATATTTCTTAGAACTGGACAAGCAGCGTAGTTTATACATTTTTTTACAAGTTGTAAAAATAAATAAAGTACACTTTTTGTCCGGTTGAATACATTTGACCGTATTCTCAAATGTGTGTAGCATCTATCACTAGTTGGTGATTGGTCTTGGAACTTTCAAATTACTATATGGAGAGGTTGGAAATTCGGGCCAATGAAAAGAACAGGGGCGTAACAGTATTATAAGCCTATTTCTAAGCCTAAGCCTAAGCGTAAAAATGAGCATATTCCACATTAAGCCTAAGCCTAAGCCAATCAAAAAATTAGTCTAAAGCTTAAGCTTACTCTTATTTAGCCCCACAGACAAACATTCCGCTCTTGATCTTTTACATGGTGCGGAATTCGTCACAATTTCAAATTTGATTTCGCCTATTTTTGTGCAAAATTTGAGATTTGCAACCGCACCTGTTTGTCAGTTTGAAAACCTATCTTTAACCGGCGGTGATAGATGTTTGAGAATAATGGCTAAGTTTAGATGTTGCTATACACATTTGAGAGTATGGGCCAAGTTTACTAGTTAGTGGCGGATCCAGGATCTCAAAATGGGGGCCCCAAAATTTCACAGGTAATAAACTTACTTTTGACCCATACACAAACCACGAACTATTGTCACAAAATTGCTATATAATTTTTGTCGAGGTGCTGTTGGGGGGGGGCACCCCGCATGGATCCGCCATTGAGCTCATTCGATTGAACAATTTTAGTTAACAGCCCGTAGGTGCTATACACAGTTGAGAATATGGGACCAGGCACTGACAGATGTTATGTACAAACAATTACTGTCGGTAAATGTTTAACAACATGAAACTTGACGCTTATAGAGCCATTGTTACGAAAGGGTTATGAATTGCAGCGTAGCTTAAGAAATTCAACCGGGAATTGTCAATCCTTATGTTGCTAGTCCGAGTACCACCTTAACGGGAGCAAAATCTTTCGGCGAGAGCTATACGACCAGACTCGTAACCAGGTCAACTTGCTAGTGGGTCAAAGCTATCTTAGGCGGGTTATGCGGTTGAATTAACAAGCTTACACATGGGGCTAATAACTTTTCTAATTACAACGATTTTCTGTGAGCTAATATTTTTCTACGGTGGGGGGGCTGAGGTTACAAGGCAACCCTCTGTCTACGGGCTCGGATACGGCATCAGTTAGAAACAACTTAAATTTTAGCTTGCGTCGAAAGTAAAATATTATTAAAATTCCCCAAATTACTAACCTCGTTTTTGCATAAAATCAAACAAATCATCCAAGAATATTCGTCTGTCAACATCCGGCGACAATTCATATAACTGAAAAAAATAATAAAAAAATTAATTATAAAAATATCGAAAAAACACAGAGATTCACATTGAACCGTATTTTGTCGAAAATGACTCGCACCAGTGATCAGTTAGCGATAGGTTTTCAACAAACTACAAGCAAATACTATGACCCATGCATAGAACAGGGCCGGCACAGTAGTACAAGCATAATCCTAAGCCTAAACGCAATCATAAGCGTAAAGATAAGCCTGTTGCTAAGCCGAAGCCGAAGCCTAAGCCTAAGCGCAAGGATGAGCCTATTCGTAAGCCTAAGCATAAGCCTAATCCTAAGCGTACGGATGAGCCTATTCCTAATCCGAAGCCTTAGCCTAAGCGCAAGGATGAGCCTATTCGTAAGCCTAAGCCTAAGCCTAAGCCTAAGCAAAAATGTTAGTCTAAAGCTTACACTGACTGTATTACAGCTCTGACGGAAAACGATCCGGCCCTGTTCTATACATGTACCCTTCTTTCTTTTGTTTCTACAAATGTTTATATAAACGTGAACGCCGTCAGCTAATCTGTTCGAATTTCGATGGTTTCGGAAAAAATACCTGTTTGAACTGCTCTTCGTACGTCCAAGCTGAACTTGAATTTGGTTTGATCTTTGAACAACTTTCGTTTCTGGTTTCAATGTTGCTTTCGTCGTCGACAATTGGGTCTTCATGTGTAATCTCATTCATATTCTCACACTCCTGGGTCACATCCATGATTGATGTTGAGGGTAACGATACATTGCTCATTTCAGTAGATTTCTTAAGCCTTAAAGGTTGCTCTTGGTTCAGTTCAATTGTATCTTGAGCTGCTGTTGTGGTGGAAATATTGGCAAATTCTCCGGCTAAAATTAGACAAGCAACAAGCAAAGATAGAAGCATTCAATACTGTATTTTATTTGTTAACGCTAGAATGTGAAATTTTGTTCGGTTTCTGTCACAATTTAACATTTAAAAATTATTGAAACAACAACAACAACGGTTCAAAACTTGACCCGTCGAGTTCACTGTTGATTGTTTCAAGTTGAACTGTACGGAACTTACACGACGCAGCGGTTTCAATTATTTGAGTTTGAAGTTGAGCTCGAATTAATTGTTGCATTAATTTCAATCGAAATTCGTCCAACTGTAATGAATTTTCATCATTCGCAACGACACTTGGTTTCATATTGTCCTAAAGTAATATCGCATTGTACATTTGGTAGTTCGCTTGGTTAGGATCTTATCGCTACTTGAGCTGACAACGCCAATTTGAACTTATACCTTACTTTTACTAAATTTTTAAGCGGATGACAAAGATAAGTGAAATTTTTAAATTTGCACAAAAACAGTAAATGCTCGCGTATTTGTAGGTGGTACATGCGGGCCCACAGCCAGAGGGTGGACTAGCGGTGGGGCTCTGCCTCGTCTAGAAAAACTTAGGCGTCCTAGAAATGTTTCAAACTTGCTTGTCAATCATCACAAATCAACGTATGCCCGTATTGCCCGGCCTAATAATTTTTCACCATCACCCAGCAAGGTGAGTTTGAATACTGACTGGAGCATATGCGAAGAGCAACTGAATAAATTAAGAGGTCAGTTGGAAAACTTCAAATTAAATATACCCAAAAAATATAATCAAAAAATTCAAACTGTTGAAAAAAATTATATCAATTTAAAGCTGGGGGCGGTCGCCTTTTTGGACATTTTCCCTGACTGTCACTGGTTTGAAATTGTAAGCATATGAGACATGCTTGTCCGTTATGTTAACATGCAATACAGTGTAGTGCGTTAGCTAGCCGGCAGCACACGGTCTATATATAGTGACGACAAAAGCAGTTGGAGACACGGGCTATGTGGCGCAGTGGTATACCACCTGCCTCGGAATTCCAACTCCTCTAATTCCAGCCATCACTGTATGCCAGTATTTCCAGCTGCTTAGACAAAAAGGACTCAAGTTCCGGTTCCTGTCTAGGCTGACTGTAACTTACTTCAAAGTTGTGATTAGAAGTCACGTTGTCATTAGTTGTCTCCAAAGCGACTGTCGAAGAGCTGTCAGCACAAGTCGATGATTGCTTATTTACTTTATTGCTCATTATTCTGTCTTATATTTCAAATGCAATTGCTCTGCAAAAACTTAAACTTAAATTATAGCTTAACTATGCTTGAATATTAGTTTAAGTAATACTCAAATGGCTGGACGGACTAACTAAACTAGAATTGTAAGTTTTACTTATACTAACATGTTTTTAAGTTTAACACGAGCTTAAGTAAACTTATTTTTGGTTTATGAAGTAACAAATTCAGCTCAGAAATTATGTGTATTTGAGAGTTCACTAAGCTTAGCTTAAACTAAAAATACGTAAGATTTTAAATTAATAGTCTAAGAGTAAACCAACCTGGCAGTTCAGATAATCGAGAAACTTAGTTTAATACTGCTGGAATAGCTTAAGCTTAAAGCAAGTTAGGGTAAGCTTTTAGAGAGTGGTCTTCACGCCGACGAAATCTAATCTGCGTTTTCAATACTTGTTCGTCCTGAACAACCGGTGGCTCTTAGAACGCAGTTCCTAAGCTGGACGACACCGATCGTGCGCGTGGAAAGCTTACAAGGCTTAGTCTGGGTCCTGTTCAAATGGGTTCTGTGACTGAAAAGTTGAAGTTATTTATTTTTTGTGGTACAAAAGTGCACTTAGAGTTACCAATTACTGTTTTTATAAAAAAAATTTTGACGAAAGAGATTTCGGCCCCCTTCAAACGCACCGCTGATTACGTATTAATAGCTGAATTAGAGAATTAACCAATAAACATCATCGAATGACGCAGGTATTAATAATTTTATTTCCAAAAGATAAGGTTTACGAAACGTTAAAAAATTAAATTTTTAATTATTGTAGTGACCCAAATAAGAGGGGGGATAATAAGAGGGGTCCCCATTTTGAGTCCTAAACAATAGGATTCCGTATCCTAATAAGAGTCCGTAAACGGATAGAGTCCCTAAACCCTAATTGGAGTTCATAAATGTCATTTATCCTTAATTGTAGCACGTAAATGACTCCAGGACCAAATTATGTTGAGTTCAAAAGTTTAAAGCGTACTTAAGTTTTGAAAGTAACATTCCAAAGTATAACCTTGCAATATCGCTCTAGCATTTGATGCAAGGCAAAACACGTTTAACTCAACGGATAGTTGCAATACCGGATATATATCAGTAACGAAAAGTGGCGGAGCGCGGTTAGAAAATAAATAGCAGTACGTAACCGAATAACAGGGGGTACCCTCTATAGAGCCCAAATAAATATAAGTCCCCCCTCTTATTTGGGTCACTACAGTACTAAATTAGCAAAAAGACACTAAAATTGTTTATTCGGGCTTTTGCGAATGCCCATTATGGATACGTTCCAGCCTTGTTGGTGCTTTATTTGAAAACCTAATGCTAACTGGTGCACGTACAAATATTTACAAGTGAAACTAACTTTCTTTAATCTTCCTGTGTAAAACAGACTAAACGACGAAATTAACTCAAACCGTACACCGCTGTTGTACGCTATCTCCACATTTAACGTTAAGGCTTAGGCTCAAGCAAAGTATTAGGCTTAGGTAAAAATGTTTCCTAAACCTAAACCTAAGCCTAAACCTCAGCATAAATGTGGGGCGAAGTGTCCAAAAACGCAATGGGCTTTAGGCGTATGCCTGTCTATACTGGGTTCTTATACGCTATCTTCACAGTTAAGGTTAACGCTTATGCTTAAGCAAAGTATTACGCATAGGTAAAAATCTTTCCTATACCTAAACCTAAGCCTAAACGTCATGTGGGGGCGAAGTGTCGAAAAACTCAATAGGCGTTAAGGCGTATGCTAGTGTATACTGAGTTCTTATACGCTATCCTCACAGTTAAGGTTAAGACATAGGTTCAAGAAAGTATTAGACATAGGTAAAAATGTTTCCTAAACCTAAGCCTAACCCTTAGCCTAATTATGAGCGGCAGTGTCCAAGAACTAAGCATGCTTTGGCATTCAGCTAAACGCTTATCGAAACAGTATTAAGCGTCAATCTTAGGCAACTTTAAGCTAAATTTACGATAATATTACCTTTATTTAGCGTAAAAATAATTAGAAAATAACCTTGAATCTAAAAGTGGCATAAATGCTGTTATAAAAAATTTGCACGTGTGAATGTGGCTTTATAAACGCGTAAAGTATGCAGTATTACATTATTAATAAAAAGTACACTTTTAATACTGTAAAAATTAATTACGCTGTATTTTAGCAGCGGCGTCCCTTGAAATTTAGATCGGTGGCACGCCACTGCAAATACGACAAGTAAAAACTAAGTATTGGCAAAACCGCTAACAATTATTCCGTCAAAGCAATACACCTACAAGGCTTAATTTGATAACTCGGGTCAAACGCGGTTCTCTAGTTTGCCTCTCGACCCAGCCACGATATTTGGCATTTGTGCGCTGCAAAGATTTTGTTTATGAAAATTTTATTGCGTAAAAATTAAAATTTTAAGAAGTATTTTATTTGCAAAATTTGTTAAACTTTTGCGTTTTTGATATTCCGCGAAATTGCAGTTTTTATGCAATCCCGTATTAACTGTGCGCACGAAAATTATTAATATTAATTTGTTTGCAGTGTGTTGTGGGTTTTTTGTAAAGTTTCGCTGAAAAGTTCGCCATATATCAATCAACGTTTACACGGCATAAGTTCCAATGAATTGATATTAATTGAGAATCAGTTGAATCATTGAGTCTGAAAAAAGTACTCAGGGACACGCCATTATATCTATGTGCCTGTATATACCCATATGTGGGACAATAGCCGGATCGAGCCACAGGTGTTCAGACATTGCAAGAAAACATTTAGCCCCTTCTAGAAATGTTTCAGCCTGGTTTGTAAGCTTGTAATTTCAACCGCAATGCAAACTTTCAGGGATTTGATATTAATTCAGAACGAGTTGAATCACTGGGTCTGAATTCGGTCTTACAAAACTCAGAATTCTCAATTGATTGAACTCATTCTTAGGAAATTAATGAACAAGACCGGAATTAATATAACTCAAAGTGAGTTAATGTTTACTGTTGTTAACTAGAAAATAGCCAGAAATTTGCAGTGTAGCAGTAGAATTCAGTATTTAGAGTTTCTGCTGATTTTTCAAAATTTCTTCATATAAAGATTAAAAAAAATTTCTAGATATTTGAAGAATAAAGATTAATTTTGAATAAACTTTTTTCAGTCAAACTTAGGCGTGGTACCTATTTTCGAAACAATGATAAATTCTACACGCGAATTCTGTAAACAACATATAAAATAAAAGAAAATTTTGGTGATTAACAGAAACGAAACCGTCCTGGTTAAATGTCTCATGATTTTATATTGATTTTGGAATGAAATTTCAAGTAAAGTTTTTGCAATCGAAAATTGGACCAGTATAGAAAACAAGGGCGGAACAGTATTATAAGCACATTCCTAAGTCTAAGCCTAAGCCTAAGCGTAAGAATGATCATATTCCTAAGCCTAAGCCTAAGCCTAAGCGCAAGAATGAGCATATTCCTAAGTCTAAGCCTAAGCCTAAGCGCAAGAATGAGCATATTCCTAAGCCTAATCTAAGCCGAGCAAAAAATAGCTTAACCTTACTCTTTTCTAGTCACAGAGAAAAACGTTCCGCCCCTGATCTTTACATGGGCAAAAAATTTGAACAATTATCAACTTTGACATATCTGTCTTTTACCAATCTCTCAATTATTGAACGAAAACAAAATATCTTTCTTACTGGAACGCCTTGAATTCTTCATTTTTAAAATTTTAACCAAATTTTAAGTTTCACAAATTTGAGTAAATGAGTAAAAATTTGTAAATAAATACAACACTGGATTTGCAAAAAAAAGTTATCAATATATTAGCCAATGTTACTTTTAGGGGCGTAACAGCAGATTAAGCGTATTCCTAAGCCTACGCCTAAGCGTTGCAAAAATGTGTTCCTAAGATTAAGCCTAAACCTAAGCCTAAAGTGTAAGCCTAAGCCTAACAAAATGTAGTCTAGAATGTAATCCTACTACTTTATTGACCCTCTAGAAACCTGGACGCCCGTTAAAGTAGCATGGGTCAATATGTTAATAAATTAAAACGAAACGTCGTATTTAAAGGGCAAAAAATATAATTGAAACGGAAAACGAGGTACGAACGCTGAAACAACTGAAATAATGTTTTCGGTAGACAATATATTAAGCAAAACTTATTTTTCTGACGTATAAAGAACGGAATTTGCTTAAATTTCCAAATCTTTATATTTTGCACAATCGATATATATGTATATATACATACATATATATACATATATATGTATATATATACATTTTACGTATATATTAACGAGTGATGAAAATTTGCGTATTAACGTCGCAATACGAATGCCCCCGTCGACCCCTGTGTGATAGGTAATGTTTACGGTGGCTGCGTTTATTGTTTAATAACTACACAACGGAATCTGTCTATTGTCTTTTTTGGGGGTGCAATATTAATAATGATTTCGTACATTGAGATGAAGACGTGGTTCAAAGCGCAAATATTTTGTCATTAAACAAATGATCCACGTAAAGATCATATTGCGTGGAACTCGAATAATTTTAAGCTTTAGACTATTTTAGGCTTAGAGTTAGGCATAGGCTTAGAAATAAGTTTATTCGTACGGTTAAGTTTAGGCTTAGGAATATACTACTGTTCCACTCCGACATTAGACGCATCTTTTAACGGTTACAAAACTTTCCGATCCGAGGGCCTATGGTCTAAAATTTGTATCGAGTCTGTAAGAACACCTTGCTAGTTAGTATTATATCTCATCATTAAATTTTAGTGCTTTATTAGTTTAGCAAAGTTGTATCATTCCGAAATATGTTCAGGCATAAATCATCGTTTATAAGCACTAGCGGATCCAGGGGGGGGGGGCGAAGGAGGGCGTACGCCCCGTCGCTCGCGATATTTCTTCCAACTGGGGCACACATAACGGACGATACGTGCTAGTTTACTATCTTGGTCCAAAGAATTTAGGAGGTTTTGAAGAAAACTCGAACGGTTGGATTCGAGTCTAATTTGAGCTGAAAAACTTGGCCAAACTCTGACTCAAGGCATCCATCGAAACAATTTTGGATTGACCGCTTGCACAGGACCCGAAGTTTGGTTTTGTGAGGGGGGGCTTGGATAACCCTTAAGAGCGACACTGAGCTTTACTTATATCGGCGGATCCAGGAATTTGCGACGCGGAGGGCAGGGCGACAAATGTTATAAAACGCAACCATTTGTAAGTTTAGAAACCTTATCATTTTATAACCAAAAAATTTTGTGAAGTGGAAAAATTGTAAGGTTGGAACATTACCATTTTATCACAAAAAATTTTGTGACGCAAAAATTGTAAGGTAAAAAGGACCTTATATATCATTTTATTACAAAAATTTTCAGACGAAAAAAGTAGGGACCTTATCTTTTTTACAAAACATTTTCTGAGGGGAAAATTGTAACACTTAAATGCCTCAACGCTGTACCCAACTTCAGTTTGGAGTGTGTCTGAAGGAATCGAACGCATAAATACCATATGTCTTAGCAAACGAAGGTCAAAACAAAGGTGCATCTTGGTCGAAGCGAGCGAGAAGCCAGACGCAATTTTAGTATTAAATATCAACGCAAATTTAGTTATGCTTGCTTCCAGTTACGCTGCACAAAATGGTGAATCAAATTGACTCTTTCCGAAATAGATTCCTCCGAACTACACAAACTGAGTCAAATTCGAGGCCGCCAGTGTCAAATGCGACTGACTTCGGAGAGAGTCAATTTGACTCACCATTGTTTGCAGTGTACGCGTAAATGTTGAGGAAGTGTACAAGTGCTAAACTGAATTTTATTTCATTGAACGAATAGGAATTGGGGCCATGTCCTCGAATGTGGAAATGTTGTGCCCGACAATTCATCCGTGGAAAAGTTGTTTCCGCAAAATTCACTTCCTGTTCCTGTAGTTTATTCATTAATTCTTTACAAATACCGTCCCAGAAACTGTTTTGCTAAAAAATTGGTCTCCGTTAAAATTTGTCCCCGGAAACACTCGCCTGCATTACGTTTACTTCACCCTGAAAATTTAGCTCTGACAATTCGTCGTTGGAAAATAACTTGCCGAGGTCAGGGACAAAAAATTCACTAAACCCCGTTTTCTGTATAAGCTCAGATTTGACGTTCGCTCTGTACTGGTCGGACTATATGTAATTTGCATGGGTATATCCTCACATATATTGAGCTGTCCCCAGCAGGGACAACGTTAGGATAGTCGGAACTCCCGTCCCAAACAGTTCCGGCTCTCGGTAAATTGTTTCACAGCTCTATTTATTTCGTGGTTTGCGAAAAAAATTTTTAGTAAGCCAAAATGGGCCACTGTGGGGTAAAACTCTCAATTCGGGGTTTGAGGGCGCTTACGCCGGCAATGTCCACAACTTAAATCGTATACTTAACTTTATGAAGCGTCCATTGTAACCTCTAAATCAGTGGCTGCAAAATGGCTTTGTTCCTAAAGATACAGGGATGAATCTACGATTTTCCCGGTGGGTCGGATACTTTTTGGTCCATGTTTACTCTTAGGGGCGTCCAGGATTCTGGGTGAGACTGTATAAGAGTAGGTTTAGATTCTAGTACATTTTTTGCGTAGGCTTTTTACTGCTTAGGAACACATTTTTGCAACGCTTAGGCTCAAGCTTATTGAATACGCTTAATCTACTGGTTACGGCCCTAAAAGTAACATTGGTTCTTCTTTTATACCGACATTTTACAGTTTTTAACAAATATTGCTACATTTCAAGAATTCAAATTGCGCCAAAGGCTCAAAATCTATTTGAACCGCCAACGCCATATTTTTCAACAATTCGGCTAGAAAACATATTGTAAGCTTCAGATGGATCAATTGCATTGTTCAATTTTCGGCTCGACAGGGTTGATGGAGGGATACATCATCCTGTCTTCCCCTGTGTTCAAATCAAAGGGTGAGTCGACACTTATGCAAATATTAGCTTTCATCTTAAACTCTGACACCAAACAACCAGAAAGATTAAATATAAAGTGTTTGGCTCGATTGTCCAGCTCTTATAATCTAGCGGCGATTGTAAACGCCAATCGTATTAGAGTATTGAGTGTTCGAATCCTAAATGTAAGATCAAATAGAAAATATGGAATCGCTGAAGAACTGTTGGTAAAAATTCTACAATTTTACTGAATCCTTTTATATAAACTGCAGACCTACAATTATTGGCATATTTGTTACACAAATATATACACATATAATATATATATATATATATATATATATATATATATATATATATATATATATATATATATATATATATATATAATAAACTTTAATTTTAGGTAAACTCGTATTAATACAGAAAAATGACGTAATAATGAGTATAATTTTGAAACAGAATTTTAAATATAGTTTTTTTGCAAAAATGACTCAAACAATTATAAAGTGTGAAGGTTTAACATCATCGACAGCTTTTCATTTGCGAACGGCAACTTCAAAGTATAATTTTTGCGAAACGAGCGTAGCAATCGGAATATTTATTCACTCAAAGCAACAATTTAAATTGTAACACTTGTAAAAGCACAATTATTATTAATATTCCCAAAAACATCCTATGAATACCCCGTTCTGTAGCATGGGTATGGACGGCAATGTGACAAAGTATAGGCTGTTTGGAGAGTATGCGAGTTGTCCGGAAGGTCTATACAGGATATGGGTGACATTGGGACATGTCATTTAGTAACACTACAACTACAAAGTGAGGGGCTCGTAAGTGGGGACAATTTTTTACAGTAGCGTAGACAGTATAACGTGGATGACCCATTACGCCTGCAGCAACTGTACATTCAAATGTATTTCATTTTTAATATTTCAAATTATAAGGAAAATGTGAAACGAGTTAATTTTCTATTGCACAACCGAAATTTACTCAAAAAATATTCTTGTAAAAAAGGTATCGCAAAACAATAAAATGAAACAAACATTTTGCGTAAGTAAAGCATTAAACTCGAGAAACAAATGTACACCAGTGCTCTGGGATTGAGTAGTTATGAGGTAAACAGTATTAACTGGGACTCGGACTCGCGAGCTTAAAAACACCATTTATTGTGTTGATTATTGCAAGTCATGGCAGTTAATTCAGCAGTGGAGTCAGTAAACAAGGGCTCAATATATATATCTATATCTATATATATGTATATATATCATATATATATGATATATATTTATTTATATACATGTATATGTACATGTATATATATAAATGTATAGTTCAATGTTAAACCTATGCGTAAGCCTGAGCAAAAAAAATGCAGTCTAGAATGTAAGCATACTCTTTTACAGACCTGCCAGAAACCGGGACGGCCCAAAACGTAACATTGGCTTATATATACATATACGTATATACATATATACATATATAAGTGGAAGAAACTTATAGACGATCAAACGAACCACAAGCTAACCGCAATTCAAGCATTTAATCTCAATACAAAGTTTTCGTTTCCAAAATCTGCGGCACCAATGCCCACCTGCGCCTTTTCTTGTCGCTGCACCCATGATTTTGACTATTCCGTATTTATAAGACTTTTGTATACATTAGTTTTATTTAAACAATTGATATATTTGCATTTTGGTAATCAGCTATTAAAGGTAAAGGTTAACATATAAATCTTTTTGAGTTTCAAATTCAATTTTACGTCTTGATTATTGGTGGAAGTACGCTGACCCCTGAAACAATATAAGATTAATTTAAGTTTTGGCAAATTTTCACTTCAAAAATTTCAACGACGGAACAATTGTCTTAAAATTTAAACATTTTTTCTTAAAATGCAAACAAATCTGTGTTTTATTTTTAACTGTCCGGTTCAGGCATTACGCAATGATACGAACCAATTTCCGGGTTATTAAACATGTTCCTCAACGTAAAGCCTAAGCAAAAGAATTAAAAAATGTAAATCTAAAGCCTAAGCCTGAACCTAAGTCTTAGCAAAAATTGTGGTCTAAAATCTAAGCGAACTCTTTTATACGGTACCACCAGATACAGGGACGACCCTAAGGGCAACACCAACAGCATTGCAGGATCGGTGTGGTTGGTAAAAAAATCACCACCGCCCACACAAATCCTGCTCATTTAATTCAACTTACGTCCAGTCAACCCAGTTTTAGTTCTCAACGGTGGGTCTTCAGGGGTGTCGCGGTTGCCTTGAACGGAGCTTCGCTTTTCGTGACTATCGTGGTATTCGTTGCGAAGATCTGTTCGCGCTGCGAGCGTTTTTACCGGATTTCCGAACGTTTTACGATTTGGTGCCGTACGGACTGGCGTTTTGAGCGGCGGAAGGCTGTAGAAAAAAAAACCGCTACAGACAGCTACTTGCAGTCCCGTACCCTGCTAAACCAGCCGGGAAACGGGTAAAATAACTTTACGGCGAACATACGCATTGGAAAATCAACTAAAGTTGACTAATCAGCTCAGAGAACGAATTAGTCGTTCCTGGTTATTTCTGTGTTAATAACAGTAATATTAAAATTAGGATCCGTTGACTAGAATTTACGAGGTAAAAAACCAGGCTATTAAAATATTTGTAGGATAACCCGAAATTACTCTTGGGAGGGCTAAACCCTGTTGGCCCCCTCTGGCCACGGTCATGCAACTGTATATACAGGCACTTGGAAATAAAGGCGTTTGAACTCGACTAAAGTTATACATCAAAAGCCATATTTCTGTTTGAATTTAACACATTTATTGCATTAAAATGTGCTGGCTATTCGTTCGCTTCGTTCGCTGGATTTTGTCAAACAGCTTCGCCTCATTTTGAGCCTTTGTTGCCTACCAAAAACCTGGTTATATTACCAGACCGGTAAAAAATCCAAATTTTAAATGGTCGTTTTCACAGGTGTACCCCTGTGTCAGTCTTGGTAGGAACCGGGACTTCAGATCTTTCAACTAAGCAGCTGGAAAAGCGGTCAAGAGCGGGGATCGAACTCTCAGCCTATGGATCCATAAAGCGAGCACTCTACCACTGCGCCACGTAGCCCGCCTGTCCAACTGCATTTTTCGTCGACTATATGTGTCGACTGTACAACACAATGTGCAATGCATTTATTGTATATGCACCAGGACAAGCATGTCTCCCATGCTTACACCCTGCAGCACCTTTGTTCGACACGGTTAGACAAAAATTGTACCTGCGCCATTATATTGTGCAAATGCGGTCCTGTAGCCAAAGGGGGGCCGTGGAGGGCTCAGCCTTGTCATGGAAAAAGTTTGGCCATCTTAAAAAAGTTTCAACCTGGCTTGTTAGTCAACGAAAACCCTTGTATGCCGCTCATCAAAATTGTTTAATCCTCCTAGTAAGATGAGCTGGCTACAATTCTGCGCAAATGCATATGCGAAAGAGTAACGTTTGTCAACGCGCGTTGCTCGTATTAACAGATACGACCGTTTTAAGGCATACTTAATCAAATTTATATATTAAATTAAACAATGGCAGGGGCCCAACGATTTCAGCTCAACCTCACAAAGGTTGATTTGCCAATAATTTACAAGAAGCTAAAAACTCACATCGGTGACGATAGAATTTTTCCAATAGGCTGGGCATCCAAACCGCGTTTTAGAGATGGATACAGTCAAATCAAGCTTAAAGATACTTACTGAAAATTTTTCCATTAACCCTGTCTCACATGAATATTTTTAATTTCAAATGAGATGTTAATTCAAGGTAAGATTCGAACCCCAGCACAGGTGGGAGGCGTTTACGATGACCACTGAGCTATAGGAGCTTGACGCTCCAGCGCGAGTACGCTCTCACGTCTTGTGGAAATTTTGACCAGCGCAGATATGTTATTATTGTTAAACACTGCTCACAGTGTCTATATTGCTCGTATATTATTGTATTTAGTTGCTCATAGTATACTCTGTGAGTGAGAGGGTTAATTGTATGGTACTTACGGCATAGGCACGTCAGTATCCGGGCTGTCAGGATCGTATCTAAGCCGGTCAAAGTTCAAATTGTCGTTTTTAGCGTTTTTAGCTGCTGGCAGTTCTTCGTCTACAGACCCGGGTGTCGTGAGAGAGGGCAGCCTAAATACCGGTGGTGAAGCGTTGTTGGAAACCGGCGAATCATAGAACGCATTAAATGCATCGTCGTCAATATCCGGAACACTTATCATGCGTTCAGTTGAAGGCCGTAGCGATTCTAAAATAGCAATTAGTGCAATTTTGCAATTTTTCGTATTAATTTAATAAATGCAATCACGAACGCCAGCGACAGATCCATGGTAAGGTTCACTATCCAGAGGGGGGGGCAGTTGGAGCGTACGCCCAATCCCGTCAGAAAATTTTTCGTGATAAAATACTAAGGACTGTGTCCATTGAATTTTTCTGATGTTATCAAACTTGAAACAAATTATCTTCTAAAATTAACACTAAAATTGCGTTTAGCTTCTCGCTCGATTTGCTTGCAAACTATTAATCACTTAAAAACTTGTAGCTAATAGATTTGCAATAAACTGGAACTTGGCATGCTTTGCGCTGATTGGTTCGCTTAGCTTACCATTGTCTTTGGCAGGACTTCGATTCAGAAGCGAAGGTTTGTTTGGTGGCGGAATCTAAAAACAGCTGTATACAAATTAATCAATTTTTAAACTTCTATATATTAAGCTCTAGTACCATAACTACTACCCCTGTCCGCTTTAGACGTACGTGGCCAGCATCTAAGGACCGTAGCAAAACCTACCAGCATGTATTGCAACCATCCGTTGAATTAAACGTTTGTCTTGTATCAAAAACTTCAGCGAAAACACAAAATTATACTTAGGAATGTACTTTCAAAACTTAAGACCGCTTCAAAGTTTCGAACTCAACTTTATTTGGTCGTGAAGTTTATTTATTCACAATTATGGATTATCGATTTTAATTAGGGTTTAGAGACCGTATCCGCTTACAGACTCTGATTAGCGATACAGAGTCCTATTGATTGGGACTCAAAATGGGGACCCCGCCTTATTCGGGTCACTACAGTGTGCAAAATGTTCCAACTATCAATGTATTTAGACAGTTGTCGAACGAAAAGTGTATAAAGAAAGACAAGTTTGAAGGTCCTTAAACTTTTTGGTAAGACTATAATACGAGGATAATCTTATTACAGAGCCCCATCTTATAGGCCGGGGGGATCAAGCTTACTAAGTTCATGTTTAGGCAATTTTTACGATTTTTAAACTCTGTGCAAGTTGCTGATGGCCAAGTATACCCGTAGCCATGTGACTTTGACAGGGGGCTAAACATTTTTCTAGACGGGCATACAAGGGTTTTCGATGACTTAATAGAGGCACGGTTGAATATTTTCTAGCGGCGCCGAAAATTCTTCCCGGGGGCTGGGCGTCACCTGACCACCCCTTGGGCTGCGGGTCGAAGAAGACGTCTCCAGACATAAGCCAATAAGAATTCAGGCATCGCCTCTGAATGGTATTGAACATTGTTAGTTGATAAAATGTAATTTTAAGCACTAGTTTTATGTCTAATAGTCTAATATGACACTGCAATTGGACTATTGTGCGGTGTCTACAGATTTCGTTGCATCGTCTAAAAATCGACTCGCTCTCTCCCTATTGGACAATTTCCGGCTACGGTTCTGTACATACCGGTGGATCTTGATCGGACATCCGTTTATTAATATCGTCAGTATCGCTTTGATATCCGGTTTCGTCCAACCGCGACACTTGAGCTTTTGATGTGTTTCGACCGTGTACCGGTAGTGATCCTTGCTTTGACGCTCGCCTTGTATCTGACGCTTCTGACGAAGACCGAATGCTCCAAATTGAATCTTCCGCGTCTGCGGTTGCACCGTTTTGAACGCCGTCTGGTTTGGAACCCGTCGTCGGGGTTGAAAATACTTTACTTCTGAAATAATTCAAGTTTAAAATTGTAAAAAAAAACAAAAAAATTACAATAACGAAAGTTTAATTTTAAATTTGGATTGAGAACATCAAAGTAAACTTCGAGTAAAGTTCAAAGAAACATGCAGGTTGCCAGCTGGACCATGCTTGCAGATACAAAATTGATGAGGGTAAAAAAAGGGTTCAATTTTTCTGCCTCCTCCTATGCTTTCGAAGTCGAAGGAATGATTTTAGAAAAGAGTACTCCATCGAAGTTGTTGCTTTATATATACTTTACACTCTCACGATCAATAGCAGCTGAGGTTGGTATTTAGAATTTCGGCTCATGTAGAGATCAGGGGCGGAACGGTTTTCTGTGGGACTGCAATAGCGTAAGCTTAAGCTTCAGACTAACTTTTTGCTCGGCTCATGCTTAGGCTTAGGCTTGGGCTTAGGAATATGCTCATTTTTACGCTTAGGTTGAGGCTTAGGTTTAGGTTTAGGCTTAGCAATATGCTTATAATACTGTTCCGCCCCTGTTCTTTACATTGGCCAGAATTTCAAACCGAAAACGGTTGGAACTCATTCAACAGCTTGCTAGTGGAACCACCAGCGGATCCAGATGTGGGCAGAGGGGACGTACGCTTTCCGTCAGAAATTTTTGGTGAAAAATTGATAAGGTCCATGTTTGACAATTTTTCGCAGCACGCAGCAAAAATTGCGTTTGATAACATTTACCAGCCCAACCAACCCCCGTCAGAAATTTAAGCGTCCGACGTTAATTGGTGCTACAAGAGTGTATGATGGAGAGTATGACACTTCTTTATTTATGCGCTCAACCGATGTAGCGTTACTCGATCCGGTAGTAGCGGTACCCCTCTGATCGATGATGGGGCATAAGATATATTTCGACTTTAGGATTCAGACATAAAACAACATCAATAACCAATCGGTGACGCACATTAATCATAATGGGTGGCGTTAAGGCTAAGCTATACCCCTCCTTGACCAAGGCGGCGGTAAGATAAAACATAATCCGCAAGATGCTACATAGCACTAGCGTGTTATTCAGATCTATACGGGCGGTCGGCTGAAACGCAACGCCCGGTGGAACATAACCTCGAATGCCCATCCTAAAAAATTTTTTAGACCTCCTCTAGCAACGTGAGCTGGTTACGGCCTATTGCAACATGTCTCAATCGTTCCTTGGCTCGTGGACTTGAGTGTCTAGACCCCGCAATTCCCTTTCATGGCTACGTGCTTGACTCGAAACAAAGTTCGCATTATAATTAAAAAAATATCAAAATCGAGCTAAAATTATAATTTCTAGCGATTATAAAACACAGAAACTGCAATATGAGGCAGTAAGAAATGTTTTTTGTTCTATTGCACGCACAAAAATCTACACAGTCAATGTTGCAATAATAATTGCAACTGCAGTCAATAAGTGCACTTTATCGCACAACACTACTGTTTGTATCATATACAGTGTGCTTATAGCTTGGATTTCTAAAATTTAACACATAACTCAGATATGTCTTACCGACCCGTAGCCATAGGGGTCCCGGGGAGTTCCGGGCCTCCCCTGGAAAAGTTCTGCCCCCCGTAGAAAGTTTCAACCTTGCTTGTAAGTCATCTCCAACCCTTGTATGCTCCTCCTAAAATTTTTCCTGAGCCCTCCTACCAAGGTCCGCTGGCTACTGTAGTAACCCGAAAAAAGGGAGGGCTGATATTTATTTGACCTCTCCAGAGGGTACCCCCTGTTATTCGGTTGCGAACTCTTAATTATTTGTAACCCACGCTCCGCCACCCTTCGTTACTAATATATATTCGGTACTGCAATTATCCGTTAAATTAAACGTTTATTTGTCTTGTATCAAAAAGCTTGAGCGATAATGCAAGGTTATACAAGAATGTACTTTCAAAACTTAAGTATGCTTTAAAGTTTCGAACTCAACTTTATTTGGGCCTGGAGTTATTTATGCACTACAATTAGGGAACATTGACATTTATGGACTCTAATTAGGGTTTACGGACTCCATCCGCTTACTACGGATCCTTAAGCGAACACTCTACCTCTGCGCCACACAGCCCGCCTCTCCAATTGCGTCTTTCGTCGACTATATGTGTCGACCGTACAACCCAATGCGCATTGCATTTATTGCATATGCACTAGGACAAGCATGTTTCACATGCTTACACCTGGCATTCACCAGATTTAACCCCTTCTCACATTGAGTTGCCTATAGGCAACTCAGCGCAGTGTATATACGTTAAATATTATATATCGCACCGTGTTTAACAATTGCAACACGTATATATAGTACTAATTCACCACAAGACGTGAGAGCCCCCTCGGGCTCGAGCGTCAAGCCCCTATAGCTGAGTGGTGCTGGTATACGCCTCACACTCCAGCCACCGGAGTTCGAATCCTAGCATAAAAGTAGGTCTCAGGGGAAATAGAAAATATTCACGTGAGAAAGGGTTAATATCAGAAACATATTTGTAACTTTACCAATAACAAATAAAAATTCATAGCGGAATAAACAGCGTTTGTCTTTCTGAAAACTTTTAAAATCGCTGCCCTCAAATAAAAGTGCTGATAAAATGTACGGATGCTTCACAATGAAATTGAGACAAGCGAATGAAAAATGTGGTGCATTATTTCTATAATTTTAGAAAAATAATTTGACAAAAAATAATAATAAAACTGACAATAGCTTAAATTTGAAAAATTTTGAAATTTCACAAAAAAACATTGAAAAAATTGTAATTATACATAATATTCAATTGTACAGTGGCGGATCCAGAATTTTTGACCGAAGGCAGGTGGGGTGGCGAAAGTTATGAAACGCAACTTTTACCGCATGTTATATGTGCCAATTTTCTGACTTTACCATTTTAGCACGAAAAAGTTTCTGAGGGGTGAGCGTAGGCAACATCACCCTGCCACTTTCCTTCTGAATTCGCTAGAGAGGGCAGTGATTTTTCAAAATATTTCGAAAACAGCTTAAAGCAAGTCGAAGTTATATTTGTATCATAGAGCGGAAATATCTGATACTGTCAACAAGTCTGGAGGCTCAGTCGAGTTGCTCAGCCTGCGGACTACCACAACTCACAATTATGAGTTTATTCAACTCCTTCTGATTTAATTAATCATCTCCCATGGAGTCAACTCAACTCACAGTGACAATCAACTCAACTCATAGTGAGTTGAAGTTAACTGTTATTAACTGAGAAATAAACTAGCTTTCCGTCTAAGTTGAATAATTAACTCACTTGAATTTACAGTGTATGAATGGCCAGTCATCCATTTGTGGATTTAAAAATCAAACCAAATGCGATCTCGCAACAAAGTGTAACCTGTTCATTAAGTATGCTAATTAACAAGCTTAACAGGTAGCTACGTAACCAAAAACTGGTAATGGCAAAGTAGCTTCTGTTGGAGGGAAAAAATTACGCTCTAAATTAAAACGGGTTGATTAATCAACTCAAATAGCGAGTTTGCTATTTCTAAATTAATATTAGTAAACATTAACTTATAGTCTGAGTTGAGTTGATTCTCACTCTAAGTTGAGTTGATTTTGGGTGAGTAGATTAATTAACTCAGAATGCGTTGAATTGAATCAGAATTCTGAGTTTTATCAACTCACTTTCGGCATATCTATGAAACTGAGAATAGATCTTAAATGTTTTTAAAAACAAAAAATAATTGTTAATTTTAGTATTTTATACGATTATATATCATATAAAGTTATAACACTGTAATTTCCAATGAGTCGATTAATCAGTTCAGCTAGCGATTTGGTTATTTCTGAATTAACATCAATAAACATTAGTTCACTCTGAATTGAGTTGATTCTCCCTCTGAGTTGAGTTGACTCTGGGTGAATTGATTAATTGACTCAGAATGAATTGTGAATCAACTTAAAATTCTATGGTCTGAGTGTTCTAACTCAGACTGAGTGATTCATCTCATTCTGAATTAAAAATCGACTCACTGAAATTTACAATGAACTTACTTGACGTACACCCAACACATGCCACATTTTTGCGTCAACCAGACGCGTTTTGAGCTGAGAAAATTGCCAATTGTTGGTTATTTTTGTAATATATTTTAAAATTTAAATTTAAGCATTCAAAAATGACTGAAAATGTTTGCAAATTTGAAATTATGAAAGTTTTTAATAAACTTTTGATTACTCTTCGAATTCATGAACTTTTCATTTGATGCGAGGGCACATTTGGCTCATGGACGGCATAGTTTTCTTGGTTAAAGAAATATTCGGCGTAAATATTGCATATGGGTCTGTAGTCAGGCAAGGCCAATGGGTTGGTACAGTCCAGCTTTAAAATTTGTGGCCCCGTTCAGAAAATTTTCAACCTTGCTTGTATGTGAACAAAAACACTTGTTTGCCCATCTTGAAAAATTTTCAGCCCCCCCCCAGCAAGGTGAGCTGGCTACGGACCCCCTGTTATGTCTTATACTGGCTCGTCAAAGAGTATAAAGTTGTCATTTAAGTCAAAATACAATTTATAAAATTAGGATTAAACCAGACTTGGGTTAAAATGTTAGATAAAGTTTTAGCTAATACACTGTAAATTCCAGTGAATTGATTTTAACTCAGAATGAGTTAAATGCAGTCAGAAGTTTGAGCTCTGAATTAGCTCTTTCAGATCTCTAAATTTTGAATTGAACGAACTGATTCTGAGTTAATTAATTAACTCACCCGGAATTAAATCAGCTCAGTGTCAGATAATATTTACTGTTATTAACGTAGAAACAACCCGAAATAGCTAATTATCTCTCTGAGTTGATTAAAATCAACTCATTGGAATTTACAGTGCGACTATGCTCAAGCCAAAGCCTAATTCACACTTTTCAAAAACTAACGCTTAAGGACCAGAAACTTAAGACTAAACCGTAAACCTAAAAATTTTGCCTGATTTGCTACGCTAAAACTTTGCAATTCAAAAAACTTCCTGAACGCAACCAGATCAGAAACAAATTTTACAAAGTTAATTTTGAAAAATCTTTATTTTAATCAACTATTATTTCTTCACAGAACCCCAAACTGTACCAATAGAGCTTAATAAAAATTTGGCAAAAAATCAGTTTTCAAAAAAATTTAACAAAAAATCAGTTTTCAAAAAAATTTAACAAAAAATCAGTTTTCAAAAAAATTTAACAAAAAATCAGTTTTCAAAAAAATTTAACAAAAAATCAGTTTTCAAAAAAATTTGGCAAAAAATCATTTTTCAAAAAAATTGGCAAAAAATCAGTTTTCAAAAAAATTTAACAAAAAATCAGTTTTCAAAAAAATTTGGCAAAAAATCATTTTTCAAAGCATCTTAGTGACCACTAACCCTCCGCGTACCACGTAATACCCTACATGCCTGAAAATATATATATTGAAAAACATTATAAAATATGTATACAACTTGATTTGATTACATGACACATATCGACTCGAGAACGGCAATTGTGAATAGAGCAAAGCTGTTTTTGAAGTTTTGAGAATACAAACCCAGTTGTGATATAATTTTAAAAATTTCAATATGTTTCGTTGAATTTTGAACGCAAAATATTGAGCACAACTGAATAGTGAACATTTAAATATTTAGTGTACATCGCAAAGTGGTAGGCAGATGCTTGATAACAATTAGATTAGTCACCCAGGTCCATGTAAAGTTTGTTAGGACCGGCCCGGGGTTAAGGTGATACTGTAGTAGAGTAGGCTTAGATTTTAGACTACATTTTTTCTGCTTAGACCTAGGCTCACGAATATGCCAATATATATTGTTTAATCGACTATATTACGGTATTAAAGGTAACATGAGCCAGTCATCTTATGGGCTTAAATGGCTCTTACTTCTCTAGGCCCATGTATAGAACAGGGTCGGATCGTTTTCCGGAGGGGCTATAATAGAGTCAGTTTAAGCTTTAGACTAAATTTTTTTGCTTAGGCTTAGGCTTAGGAATAGGCTCATCCTTACGCTTAGGTTTAGGCTTAGGCTTAGGAATATGCTTATATTACTGTTCCGGCCCTGTTCTATACATGGGCCCTTCTCTCATATTTAATCTTAAGGCTAAAGGCTTTGTACGGCTCGTGTAAATACCACCAACAACTATACCTGCACCGACGATTGATAAAGTATCCGGTCCATCGCATCTCCGGTGTCGACAGAATCTAATCCCACGCTCGTAGCCAGGTCCTCTTGACAGGGAGAGGGTTTTTTCAGGAGGACATACAAGAATTTTTGAAACCTTTACATTCAAGAATGAAAATTTTTCAAGGAGACCAAAATTTTTCGGGCTGGACTCAGCTCCGATGGCTACGCTCACGTCCTATCATTCTAAAATTTCAAAAAATTTAAAATATATTTTTTGTACTGAATGCTTACTTCCGATCAGGCGAATGTCTCCGAAAAAATCCAAGCATCCGGTCCAGTGGTCCAGTTGCGTTTGCAGATTCGGATTTTTTGTAACCTTTGCTTTTCGAATGCTTTTCAGGCTGTGACTGACGATGTTTTGAACTGAGCGGTCGCGATACAAATTGAGGAGATTTCGGAGTTGAAATATTAGTTGAACCACGTTTTTCGGTGCCATGGGAAAGATTAATTGTGTCAATTTTCAACGCAGATCTGTGCGATTTTCTGTCTGTCGGCTGTAGTTTTTCAATTGGCGATTGACGTCCACTCGATTGATTTAAAATATCTGCTACAACATGTTTATCTACCGGCTTGTCTCCGTTGTAGGTTTGTAAACTATCATTCACACCATGTTTATTCGTATTTCGTCGATCACGTTTCCGGTTTGTGTCAGTAAGTTTATCTTTAACGTTTGTCTGGTGTAGTTCATTGTTCGTTTGTAAAGTATATTTCACACCATGTTTATTGTCTCGTCCATTAGGTACGCTGCGATTTAGGATGACGTCATTTTGATTTTTGTCGGGACAAATAATGACGTCATCGTTTGGTTCCATCGATTGAGCGCGTTGTCTATGATCTCTACCGACCGTTTGATGTTGCCGCTCCTCGTTTTGGTCAACTTCATCTGATTTTACGTGCAGTTGGACTTTGCGTCTTGGTCTTGCGTCTCCAATAATACGAATTGGTTCAATAATTAAGTTGCCGTGACGTTGTTGAGCTTCAGTTTGAGCAAATCGAACCACAGTTTGGCGATGCCGTGAACCGAACGCTTGGGCTGACGTGTCGACTTCCGGTTCTGAATGTTGGATCGCGGGTCGCGAACCAGGTATGACTCGGTGAATGATTGACAGTTCGGTTCCGCTGGATGAAGGCGATCGTGCAAGACGCATCGATGAGTATTGCTGTTTTTGACGGTCTGAAATATTCAAATTTAAATTTTTTAACTTTTAAAAGTTTTACATTTTAAACTCAGGGTGCAGAACAGAAATGGATCTAAGACTAAGCCTGTCACGAATATTAGACACGACAGAACTCTTTTCAAACGTGTTTCAAGTTTCCGACCATTTCAAAATTCGTTCAGTTTCTTTTCATTTTTAGTCTCGTAGGCTGCTTAGCAGGCTAGGAAGCCCAAAATATTACACAAGTGGCATGCGAAGCTTACAGGCGACTCATAAGTGGTGCATAGAACTTTTAGGATGGCAAAATATTAATAAGGGAGTGAGCTCTATAGTGTCCCCTTGGCTTAGTTGTCTCCCTTGTTGTGTTCCAAAATAGAAGAAATACTCTTTGTAGAAGGTAATTCATTTATCCGTTGAAAGCTGAATATCGCATCAAAAATTTGAAGTTCGGCCCTGTTAATGCAAAACTGGATATGTAAAAACTTACTTCAGTATTTACTTAAGTTATGCTTAAATATATATACACACTGTAAATCCCATGAGTTCAGTAATCGATTCAGCTAGCGAGTTAGTTATTTCTGAACTAAATATCAGTAAACATTAACTCACTCTCAGTTGAGTTGATTCTCACTCTTAGTTGAATTGATTCTTGGTGGTGACTTGATTAATTAACTCAGAATAAATTCAATCAACTCAAAATTCTGAGCTCTGATAGTCTTAACTACAGACTGAGTAATTCAACTCATTCTGAGTTAAAATCAACTCAGTGGAATTTACGGTGTATCTGGTTACATCCTGCTGACTACAGTAGGGCATTCTTCTATCACCTACTGAAATCTATCGAAGCCGAGGTTTCATTGGCCGAATCGATGCATTCACCATAGTAAGACATTGGCCGGTCAGCGTGACCATATTCATCAACTGCAACCGTTTCGTGCTGGAACAAATGCAAAGTAGACGTCTGCTACACTGTAAATTCAAATGAGTTGATTAATCAATTCAGCTAGCGAGTTGATTATTTCTGAATTAATATCAGTAAACATTAACTCACTCTGAGTTGATTTGATTCTCAGGCTGAGTTGAATTGACTCTGGGCGGGTTGGTTAATTAACTCAGAATGAAATGAATCAACTCAAAATTCTGAGTTCTGATAGTCCTAACTCAGACTGAGTGATTCAACTCATTCTGAGTTAAAATCAACTCACTGAAATTTACAGTGTACAGTTGCCGAACCGAGATTTCAAGCTTGTTTTGGAAACGCTTACCAAAGCCTTTGCCTAAATTTAACCCCTTCTCACATAGAGTACACACTGAACAACATTATTTCAAACTGCGCTTCGCGAAATAGTACACAACGCGTAATGTACAACAAATATTACGCATATACACAGGGCAATATATCTGTGCCAGACGCGAGAGCGCTCTCGGACTCGAGCTGTCAAGCTCCTATAGCTGATTGGTCATCGTAAACGACAACACTCGGGAGACTGAGGTTTGTATCATAGCTTGAAACAATGTATTAACAAATGAGTTTGAATATATTCATGTGAGAAAGGGGTTAAGCTTAATCCTAAGCGTTAAAATTAAACGTAGGGGAAGTGTACAACAACCGATAAGACTATGGGAGCGGATGGTCCCGCTTTTTATGCTTTCGAGCGGAAAGCTAATTTTTTAATGCTACATCCGTATCAAAGATAGGCCGGTCATCGCTGTGCTGGACGGCCTCTAGTCTAGCTGGTAAATGTTTGCCTTAGGATCAAAATTTCTGTATCGTTCCACCCCCAGGGCAGAATGGAAACGTTTTCAGTTGTCACCGTTTTCCTAGTATAACATGGAATAAACTTGTTCAAACTGAGTTTTGAGGAACAGTGGTCCCTCGATCATCTTCTGGCTGCGTACGCACCCAATTTGTCTCAACATTTAAATACCAGCGTAGCCAGCGATTTTGTAGCGTCTTTAGGGCAACGACACCAATTTATGAAAAATGGTATGAGCATCGCGTTGAAAACGACCAGAACTCCAACGATTTATCAACTCTTGTAAATTTTCGAACCGATTTATGCGGCGTTCACAATAAAATATTTGGCCTGGCCACAAAATATGTTCCATCCCATGGTTAACGAGTGGGCGTTGACCCTTCGACAACGAAAATTTTGCGTTGACCCTACCCCAACGTGTGTCACAAAAGGCTCAGTGACACACGTTGAGGTAAGGTCAACAGAAATTTTACGTTGAGGTAGGGTCAGTGCGGGTCACGGGTTGTAAAAAAAGTGTTGACTCTACCTCAACCAGTGGCACAGACCACTCGTTGATGTGGGGTCAACGGAAAATTTTCGTTGAGGTAGAGTCAACGACCACTCGTTAACCCTGGGATGGAACTTATTTTGTGGCCAGGCCAACATTTAATTGTTAACACTGCATTAAATTTAAAGTTCAACAATTTTCAAACACCTGTTTTTAAACTGAATTCTATAAATAACTGTTGTGGGGGGTGTAAATGGTGCAAAAATTCAACGCACCATTGAATCTCGGTGATTTTCTTCTAAAGTTCTAGATTGAAACGTTGACGCTGCATGAATTTCTTCCTAAAATTAAAAGGACTATATATTAAGGTGCGATCGGATAGATACCGAAAAATTACGGAGCCAAAGATTATTTTTGCTTAAGCTTGGTTACAGACTTATTTTTACGCCGAAGTTTAGTCTTAGCCTTAGGAATAGGAATATGCTGAGATATATACTGTTACGCCAGTAACACTGATCATCTTTATCATGTTTTACAGCGTTATTGGAACCCAATACAGATTGTGAAGGTACACGGGCACATACTGTAGTGACCCGAATAAGAGGTGGGGACTGATATGTATTTGGCCTCTCCAGAGGGTACCCCACTTGTTATTCGATTATGGATTGTTATTTGTTTTTAACCCGCTTATTTGTCATACTGATATACGGTATTGCAACAATCCGTTGAATTAAACGTTTGTTTGTCGTGTCAAAACCTTGAGCAATAATGCAAGGTTATACTTAGGAATGTACTTTCAAACCTTAAGTACGCTTTAAAGTTTCGAACTCAAGTTTACTCGGTCCTGGATTCATTTATGCGTTACAATTAGGGATAATTGACATAGTTAGCGATTGGTTTTTACACTGACGAACCTCTGTAATTGTGGATCTAAAAATTCCTACAGAAGTAGGACATATTAACCTACAAAACTTGTGCTCAATCTCGAACCTCATCATGCGCTGGATCGAAAGGTACAAGACCAATCACCAACCGATAATAGATGCTATACACATTTAACAATAGGCGCCCTAATTTCAGTTTAGGATTCTAACTCTCAACACTCTGGTACGATAAGTGTTTACCATCGCCGCTATATTACAAGAGCTTAACACAGTCGAGCGAATCGATACAAACACTTTCACTAGCGTATTCATCAGCATATTCGCACAATTTCTCACGGTAGCCAATATATAATGATGAAAACATTCATGAGCGAAGCTAACAAGAAGCCAAACGCCATTTTAATACTAAATCTTAACGATTAATTTTGTGTCGACTCCTGTTCGATGAGTATAGCCTGTCTGAATGAGCAGTTATTGAATTTATGGCGAAGGCAAAATATTATATTTTAAAACACACAATACTCAAGCGGCCGGATCTAAGCCATACTACCGGTGTTGTCTACGACTTATAATCAAATGCTGCGGGTAGTGAGCCGCATTTATGCTCTAGAAGGTATAACTTAGGGTTGTATTCTCAAATGTGAATAGCATCTATAATCAGCGACAGATTTTCAAACTGACGAATATTTGCAATTGCGAACGTCAAAATTGGTATCGAAGTAAAAGGCAAATCAAAATCCGAAAGATGTGTTCAATTTCAAACATAACCTTACGTTGGTTCGAAAGTTACAAGATCTGTCACCAACTAGTGATAGATGCTATACACATTTGAGAATACGGGCCCTAAATTGAACATTTTTGTTCCTCAGGCACAATGGGTTTATGTTAAAATAAGAAAAATATTGCTAACAAAGCGTTTCAGAGTGGTAGAATTTCTGAAGACAAAAAGTATCCTAAAATTGAATTCTATTTATCTAAGTTTGCTAATACAGTCTGCATTGATTCCATTAGGTTGCCACTCAGCAAAAGCTTGACTTACTGTAGTGTCCCGAATAAGAGGGGGGACTGATGTTTATTTGGCCTCTCCATAGGGTATCCCCCCTTGTTATTCGGTTACGGACTGTTGTTTATTTTCAACGCACGCTGCGCTGCCCTTCGTTACTGATATATCCGGTACTGCATTTGTCTTGTGTCAATAGCTTGAGCGATAATACAATGTTATACTTAGGAATGTACTTCCCAAATTTAAGTACGCTTTAAAGATTCGAACTCAAATTATTTGGTCCTGGAGTCATTTTTATGCGCTACAATTAGGGATAATTGACATTTATGGACTCTAATTAGGCGTTAGGCACGCTATCCGCTTACGGACTCTTATTAGGAATACGGACTCCAATTGATTCGCACTCAAAATGGGCACCCCCACTCTTATTACCGCTCCCCCTCTTATTCGGGTCAATACAGTACCGCTATCTGTCCAGTGCACAAACGTACCGAAGTAACAGCTTGTGACTTGTATCTTGACGCAAAACGTCTTTGCGAACCGCCTGTCCGGTCCGTTCGTGATCGTGGCGGTGACCGCGGGCGTTCACGCATTTTCGATTCGAAAAGTTTCATTTTTTCGCCAATCGTTAATTTGGTCAATTCATCACCTGAAAATAAACCATTTTCAATTATTCAATCAGTCTTGGATTCAGAAATTAGCAAATAAACGTTTCCCGAGCGTAGATGCGAAACGCAATTTTAGCATCAAAATGTTAATGCAAAATTTTGGTTTTGATTCCTCCTGTCGGACGGTAATGGCTTACGTTTGAAGAATCAAGTCTATGTATCCTTTATCGTCCGGACACGTATGATACCAAGCATGCTTTATATTGACAATTACGCACCTGTAAGTCAAGTTTTAGGAACAATCCTTTGCCTGAGATGGAGACACGCTGATTAGCGCTGAAACTATGTGTTCATAAAAGATTGGTGGAGCTCTTAAAACTCGGACGCCACCAATGAAATGCAACAATTATTCTGGCTTCTAACCTGCATCTGATTCGTCATTCGCCTGAATACCTTCAGCTTTAGCGATTGGCTGTTCTACACCACTGCTTAGATTTGCGATATTGCCTTTCGCCATTTCCCGACTCGAATACTTCGTTGTTTTATTGCTTGGAGATACAAAAGGCCTGCTGCGTTTGCTCATTTGTGGCGATAGTTGCCGTAATTTGAGCATCCTGTCAGCTTCAGAAGTTTCAGCTAATAGCTCGTCAATGCTAACGCTATCGTCGTTTTCATTGGGTAAGCTGTCGATGCGATTTGACGAATTTTCACTGGTTGTCTGTTCTGAAGCCTCGATCATGCGTTGTTGATTGGTTAGCTTGTTGTTTTTCAAGTCGCTTTGATTGTTTTCTTTAATCTGACTGGGTAATTTTTGCATCTCCCATTCCTTATTTGCTAGTTTTTCAGCAAAAAAATGATCACTACCCATTCTCGTGCGCTGATTGGACAGTTCACGAAGTTCTGGTCTCTGGTTGGCTAAATGGTCGCGTAACATATAGTCCAGCGTCGATCGCTGACTGGCTGGATGATCATGCAGCACACGATGTTGTTGAAATATTGATTGCTGATTGGCTGATTGTTCGTGTTCTAAAGCGTTTAACTGAGCTGCAGATCGCTGATTGGCTAGTTGGCGATACGCCGGCAACTCATCAACCGTTGTCCAATCATTAGCGATTCTAGCGGCCTCAAGAGCTTTCTGATTGGTTGACGTCAAACTTCGGCGATGTTGTTCGTGTTTTTCTTTCACAATCGCTTCGAATAGTGTCGCTTTTGCTGAAACGTTTCGTAGACTCACCGAACCATCATTCGCAAAGTCTGGCCGATTGTTGTCTAGACTGCTATTCCAGACAGTGTCTGGGATAGTTGACTGTGACAGGCCAGATAGCTCACTTTTATGCCGGCCTTCGTAGCGCCTGCGAGCGGCTCGGCCACTATGGCGTGGTCTGGACGTGGTTGGTGTAATCACATCTGGAGGAGTATTGAACGTGTTTGGACTTTTGCCAATTTCTTCCGAGCGACGATCTGGGAGAGATGAAATTTGATGTTGCTTTGGCGTTAGTTCCGGCGGATTTAATTGAGAGTATCCGGAGTTGAACGACAAAGAACCGGATGTTGTGATCGGTTGGCTGAGTCGATACTCGGAGCTACGGGTATTGTGAGTACGTCGTGGTTTTACTTTCACTATGGTGGGAGGTTGAACAACGAGGTCTAGTTTGCTTGAAGGTTTTGCTGGAACGTGATTGGTTTTAGGTGACCTGAAACGAAAATTTTAACCAATTGCATTTTGGTATTTCACAAAATTGAAAATAATTAATGGTAGGCTAAGCATTGCGTGTTATTTGGCGATTTGAAAATGTTCCGGGTCTATTTTCCTTAAACAGGTTTAAAAAAGGATATGTGTGTGTTTGTGTCTGTTTCATAAAGTCCTTGCGATCCTTTAATAGATGAAACAGATGAAACACTTGATGTTTGGGCTGAAAATTTTTTTAGGAGAGGCATACAAGGGTTTGTGATAATTTACAAGTGAAACTTTTCTAGGGGGGCTGAGGCCTCCGGCTATCATTGGTTACGGGCTCTCGAAGACGCTCACAGGATGTGTAGCACTCATGAAATAAATTTCGTGATATAAAGCTTACATAATTATTTTTTGGCCAAAAATGTTACGACCTCTTAACCAGATAGTAACAGTGGTCAGCATTTTAATTTCTAGATTGTTTTTGGTTTGTGCCTAGAAATTATTAATTCCTTACTTCTTAATATATATTCATCTGACTGTCCGTCTTATTCTTAAATTTTCATTAATATACAAAATTCAGAACGTACTTTAAGTTACCAGGATAGCGACAAATAAACAGTTTTGACATAAACGTGACAATGAACATATTTGTGTTGAAATTTAATTTTAAAACGTATTTTATTCGAAATATCGTTTCTCGATTATATACGGTACATGAAAATGTATATTATTAAAAGCTGGAACGCCCCACGTACGTAATTTGGACAGGTTTCCAATTTTTCTTTGCATATTTTGAAATATAATGCAAAGAACGGTAAATCATAAATTCAAATCAATTGTTGCCAATATTGCAACCGCCTGAACTAGTTGATTTGATGCTATTTTCAAAACCTAAGCACAGAATAAGCTTAAACGATAACCAAATTACGTATCGAAGGCGTTTCAGTTGCACCTGTTGTAATCATTGAATTCGCGACCCGACTAAGCTTAGTTCCGTTCCTGATCAAATCACTTATACCGTTCTTTGTTGGAAGACCTAATGACAAATTTATTAAACATTACTACTTGCTTGTTTACCGTAAAACGTATTCGTTTCAAAAAATACTCTTCAATTCTTAATACTGCAAAGCTAAAACTCTTAAAAATTACTTAAAAAGCTAATGAATACAGCTAAAATTGATACAAAACGACAAAAAATGAAACTCTCGTTTTTGAATTGTAAATTGACTAAAGCTTTGAAATTTGTTTACACAACAGATTTTAGCTGATTTTTTACGGAAGATCTGATTAACGCAAGAAAGTCGTTATTTTTTAGTTTCGAGTAAATTTTTTAAATTGAAAAATGTTATCTCAGTTTTAGTTGAAACTAAAAATGCTGTTCACTTTGAATCTTATTTACTCAGTCCCACCTGTAACTGACAAGCAGGGGCATTTCAGGCTCCGTATTTATAAAACCAGCGATGTTAAAAGTTTGGTCGCTAGGAAACTCGTAGTTTCGTCTACAATAACGGCAGTTCATTCTAGGTAGGAATTTTAGGAAAAAATATAAATAGATATCTAAGTCACATTCTACATATTCGAAAAAATATATTTTTATTGTTTCTAGTAGGAATTTTAGGAAAAAAATCAAAAAACAAATATCCAAATCAATTTTTAAATATTTCTGAAAAATATATTTTAATTGTTTTAACTCAAGTTAAGATTTAGCTGAACT
This sequence comes from Enoplolaimus lenunculus, assembly GCA_030248215.1. NCBI lineage: Eukaryota > Metazoa > Nematoda > Enoplea > Enoplida > Thoracostomopsidae > Enoplolaimus > Enoplolaimus lenunculus. The sequence continues at coordinate 301,434 of JASANG010000424.1, read as the reverse complement.
GTGTTGCCAATATTAAAACAAGTTAAAATTGTGCAAAATTATACTGGTGACTTTAGCTAAAACTGTCGAGTGCTGTTGCGTTGTTTAAAGACTAGCACTAAAGCTATAGTAAAAACACTTTTAATTAAGCGTTTTTTGGATTTAATGACATAGCTAATAAACATTACTTAAAAAGTTAGAAGGGATGTTTAGATCGTTGGAAGTAAAAAGTGAAAAATTTTGAAAATTTCTAAACTTTGAGGTCTGATTATGGTATATATTAATTACAGAACAGGGGTCACTTAATGGTCCCATAATACCTGCTGGTTTTTGCTATTTTTAGTTTTTTTACAAAACTGGAGTTTTTACTAGCTTATGAAACAATATGGACCTACTAAACGAATTTAATTAGTTTTTTTAAAGTCAATAACAAGTGTTACTTTAAGAACCGCAACTCTAGATTAAGCACATTCTTCAGCCTAAACCTCAGCATAAAGCGCAAAAATAAATGTTAAGGTTACGCAAAAACCTAAGCCTAAGCAAAGAAACGAAAATCTAATCACACTGTATTGCAGTTGTTGTAAAAATATGGGACAGCCCTAAAAGTAACATGAGCCAAGTTGATAGAGAAAATAAACAAATTAGTAACCATATTCTCAACTGTGTTTAGCTGAAAATATAAATTTTCATGTAGTGTCAGGACCCTAATCTAATAAACGGGCTAAATTTCGAATCTCACGCTTAATTGTTCGAGAAACCGCACAATCTGTCACCAAAGTAGGATTGTGCCAAAGGACAGAAAATTTAAATTTATGTCACTCACACGGTTCCGTACGTGCACTCCGCACATCCATCGTCCACCTATACTGTTATAAAATGGCTAGCTATACTATTATTGCGAAACTGTGTGCGGACATTTTATCTCTTAAAAAATGTCCGCATTGTGTTTTTATTGCATTGACGGACCTTTTGTGTACAGTTTGCGCTATATGTTAATTCTAAATATAGAGTTACGCGAACTGTCGGACTTTATCGTTACAGTCTAAAATTGTCATCGGAAAGCGCTAAATATGATAATTAATTTACCGCGTTATTTTGTTGTTAGGTTTAGCACCACATTTTCGATTATATATCAAACCGGCCTGGTTTATACACGAAAGCTTGCACTTAAAACAATTTAATTACAAAAGTAACATTTTATAAACCCCCAGCTATTGGCTAATCAAAAAAACTTACTCAATTGATCCACTAGCATTATCTAACGCTGTTCGATCTATATCTTGCCGCTCATTGGCTGGTATAACTGCCCAATTAGGACCCAAAATATCGTCCAGATTTGCACTGGCTGGCGCATAAGTGTCGTGTTGAAATGCCGATTTTTGATTCGCTAATTCAGCTGCAGCTGCCGCCTGCGCCCTTTCTTTTCGCCATTTTCCCCGAGATGAGCCAGCAATCAACGGAAGTACAATTTGGTTATCGTCAGATACGGGCCAACTTGACAAGTTGGTAGTGTTAGGTCTGGTTGATTCCATAGCAGTCGAACTTTTGTAATTTTGGCAAAATTCGCCTCGAGTTTGATTAAATGACGTATTTGAAGTTGATTTTGAATTTAAATTGGTGTCGCAGTCCAAATTTTGTTCAAATTTGCTTTGGCTTTTGGCTGATAGCCTAACATCAGTTGACGCTGAATTTATGGAGGACTCTGTTCTCGGGCTGATGGCAGGCAGGTTACGTTCTGGCGAAGACGTGCATCCCTTTGTGGTCTCTATCTTAGTGGAAGTTCCATCAGTGTTAGCATTTTGCCCAATGTCACAAGAAGCAAGCGCTCCTGTATGAATTTCAGATGACATAGACCGGCGCACATTAACATTAGGTGCACTGCCTGCACTGCGAGCCCACACAGGGGTATTGGCCGTGTTATAATTGCAAATAATTGCAGATTTTGCATACAGATGCAATTCTGCATTGCTTGCACTATGGCGTACGTTTCCAGTCGAGGGACTGTATAAAAAGTGGCCTTTGGGGTGACGTTTAGCTTGATACCGTCGGCGAATAAACGCTTGTTGTAGTTCGTTGCTGTTATTGGTTTGATTTGCGGATTGTCTCGTAAGTAAATCGTTGGTTTGGGATCCGTCTCGAGTATCAGGGGTGGCATTTTCGGAAGGAAAGGGATCTGCCGGCGAATGGGGCTGTACTTTGCGGGAATCGATCCCTGCTTGGGTTACGATGCTACTCGAACTCCAGGCATCCGAGCTTGGTTTAGGCGATCGACACTCTTGCGGCAACAATCGATGACCAGCCCATCCTGAGCTGTTCGATTGCTCAGACTTGGAAGAGTTATAGGATAGCAACTGCGATGCGCAGCAATTTGGTTGACTATAAGATTTAGAAACCGGTCGTTGTTGCTTAGGACTGAATAATTTTGCTTTTATATCGTCAATTGATGACGTTTCTGTTGAAGAAGTTAAGATATTGTCGTAAGAAGTCGACGATCCACCGCTGCCAGGCGAATCTCGAGGTATCGTGTCACGCGACATTTTGCCTATTGACTTTGTATCGACTGCTGGAACACTTGCGGTCGCGACTGTGTCAGTAATCGATTTCCGTGGCTTCTGATTGATTGTTGATTGTGTTACCGTGTCACGCGACATTTTGCCTATTGACATTGTGTCGACTGCTGGAACACTTGCGGTCGCGACTGTGTCAGTAATCGATTTTCTCGGCTTCTGATTGATTGTTGATTGCGTTACCGTGTCACGCGACATTTTGCCTATTGACTTTGTATCGACTGCTGGAACACTTGCGGTCGCGACTGTGTCAGTAATCGATTTTCTCGGCTTCTGATTGATTGTTGATTGCGTTACCGCGTCACGCGACATTTTGCCTATTGACTTCGTGTCGACTGCTGGAACACTTGCGGTCGCGACTGTGTCAGTAATCGATTTTCTCGGCTTCTGATTGATTGTTGATTGCGTTACCGCGTCACGCGACATTTTGCCTATTGACTTTGTGTCGAGTGTTGGAACGCTAACGGAGACGTCTGTATCAACAAGTGATCTCGTCTGATTTATCGAACGATCTTGAGTAGCGAGTTGGTTTTCGAGGTGTTCCAGAATAGAGCGTCTGGATTGTTCACCAGGTCGCACTTCAGTACTTGCAGATGTTTGGTTATCTGAAACAGCGAGAACACTGTCTGCGTTTGGTCCCAAAATTTCCGGCGATTTAAGTTTTGAAGCGCTTCTACTAAGTTGAGACGTACTACCTGGAACCGATTTCCTGTGACCAGTTTGAGCTTTGAAGTCATGCGGGGAACGCGGCGGAGTTGAAAATTTGTCTCCGCCTTGTTCAGAGCCTTCTGAAACGCCATCAGGCGAGGTTCGACCTGCTATTTTACGATCTGAAGAACTGCTTCTACGATTGCTATCAGTATCGTTTCTACGGGCGGATTTGACGTCACTCGACTTATCAGAAGCTTCATTTTGCCGTGTCAGTCGACATTTTGCGTCTTCAGGAGATTGGTCGTCATCGGATTTGCCAGCAGTCAATCGTATCACGCGACATTTTGCATTTTCGCGGGATTTATCGTCATCAGATTTGACAATTGTCGATCGGCTCACGCGACATTTTGTTGATACCTGAGTGTTTTGGTCGTCATACCATGGCCGTTGACTGTTACGTGTTCGCCAACTATTCTCACTTGACTTCAAACAAGTTTTCTCTTTTGTATTATGGTTTTGAGATTTTGACACTCTTTCTGCATCTCCTGTTTTTACTGGAATTATTTTTGCCGGAGTAGCATATGCTACTGTTTCCGCCGCCTCCTTTGATTTCATCCGGTGAACCATGGGCGACGTTGAAATCGGTTTAATATTGTCTTCTCCGTAGATTTCTGAAGCTGCCATATTTAATGGTTGTACGATTTCATCGAAGACGACCCTGACTGGTTTATCTTGTGCTTGTGACTGTAAACTTTTATCAAATTTAGTTCCAATAGCCACTGTTGGCTCCAGTCCTAGCGTGCTACCCGTAGAATGAGATTTATCGCGATCTAAATCAGCTTTTCTAGCCCTCCAACGTTCTAAATTAGACAACGGATCTTTTAGGCTGTCTTCTGTTTCAATCTGGTGATTTCTAGTTTTGAAAATATGGTCAGATTTTGCATTTTGTTTATGGACGGACGCTGTTCGCTTATCTGATAGTTTGACTGGTTCAATTGATGCTTTGATTGCTGTTTGCGGTTTGCTGTTTGAGTTAAGAGCCTCGTATGCATCGTTGTGTTCGTTCTGATTTGAATCATCGATCGTCGATGTCATAACCTCTTCGTCCAGGTCACCAGCACCGTTGTCAAGAGCCGCTTTCACTTTATCGCCGCCGGTTACATTCGATTTTGATTGGTTATTACTGTTGGTAGTATTATGACCTATTAAATTACGTCCCGATGACGTCAACTGACGAAACGCACTCGACGCTGATTGGCTAAACCCCGAAGAGCTGGAGTGACTCGAAGCTCGCGATGTTTGCTGAGGCCCTAATGTACGATTGTCCGGGGGAGAAAGTGATCGAAAAGCAGGCGATAGGCCTGTTATTACCGAACTGGTAGAAGGGCCTCGATAGCTTGCATAGACCGTAGACTGACCGTAGTTTGAAGGAAATTTTCTTGAACCTTTCGAAGAGCTGGTAACTCCAACAATTCCAGTCTTACCGCCCCATATCGTTTCGTAAATGTGTTGCTTATCGCTGGGACGGCTCAGCAAGGGAGGGGGGTGGTAGTATGACGGTACTAAGGGTTGAGTTAAGGCGCTGGCAAGCGATACTGAAGGAAGAAAGTGACTTTTTCTGGTTGAGGCATAACGGCGAGAAGCGCTATTTGCGGTCGAATGGGAATAGTCGCTTGTAGGACCAGTTAAGGTTCGATGGTAATGTGATACTCCAGCCATTCGAGGAGGAGTAGCGTACTCGTCAGAAGCAATTGGTGAATTAATAAAATCAACAAACAGCTCCGAATAGAGATCCGGAGTCGAACGAAATGGTGTGTTCCGTGATACAGAGTGATCAACCGATTTGATTGGTTGAAGTGATTCAGCTAAATCTGATTGGTCGATTTCGTATGGTGAATTCTGGCTGATCGATCGTTCAATTGATTTCAATGATTCTGACAATTTAGACAAATTTGATTGGTCGATTTCGAATCGCGAGTTCTGTTTGGTTGACTGTTCAATCGATCTTAATGAGTATTGAGATTCGACAAAATCCGACTGGCCGATTTCTCGGCATGAATTTTGATTGAATAAAAAGACAGTTGATTGAGGAGATTGTGCGGAATCTGATTGGCCAAAATCAAGTTGTGATTTCTGATTCGTCGAATCAACGAACTCGTCAATAAAACAGTGAGAAATTTGCAACTGACCGGCAACAGGAAATTTGTTTAAATTTTTCTAAAATTATAAAAGAAACATTTGAAAAACGGTTTTGCTTTAATGCCGTAAAGACACAAAAAGCTGTGAATGTTAGGAAATTTGGACATTGTAAAGAACAGAGGCAGAACAGTATTACAAGCATATTCTTAAGCCTAAACCTAAGCCTAAACCTAAGCCTAAGCGTAAGCCTAGCAAAAAGAATTTGTCAACAGGTTAAGCTTACTCTTTTCTAGTCCCACCAAAAAACGTTCCGCCCCTGACCTTTACATGGGCTGGAAATTTAAATAACCAGTTTTACGCGAACAAACGATGGGAAAAAATTGTTAAGTTAAACTTTTCAAAAAATTTTTTCAATTCTCATTTACAGCTGAGAACTTCAAATGGCCAAAATTTTGGCCATTCAAAAATTACACTGTTTTCAAAGCAGAAGCCGTAGCAAAGAAGTGCGCAATTGAATTTTTGCAACCGCCGCAACCAACGGTTCGTTGCCGCCCGTCGACTTGTAATCCGAAATTTTATCGACTCAACAATTTGTCGCCCATCGTTATGCTTGCGCTTAGGCTTAGGATTACACTTAGAATTATGCTTAGATTTATTCATCGACTTTAGCACACTGTTGGGCGACAAGTTGCGCCGCGGCGACCAAGTGTCGTCAATCCCGGAAGCGGACACGGCCATCTCGATGGACCGTTTGAGAACTTCAGCGATGACGTCAACAACTGGAACTAGCAACAATATAAAGCAATAGAATCTACGACAATTCGTCACCCCACAACTGGTCTGTAATCACACTACCAGGAAAGTTGCTTAAGACTAAATGTTTGGAGGGCCCATGCCATTCACCCCCCAGATTATAAAACCTATGAAAATGCTATATTATCTGTATATACCAATGTATTGCACAATGCAAAAATGCTCGTTTACATACATATATACCACTTTAGTAAGAACAGTCATTCTACTGCTATAATAACCTTTACTAAATGATCGATATAAGCGATAGCGTTTCTAGACAAATTTCTAAATCCGTTAAAACTGACTGCAAACAGGTTTAGCGATCTATTCATCTATCCACCCCCCTCCCTTCCGATAAGAGGAAGCTTCAAATTCGTTGCAAGTTCAGAAACTAAAATTTTAAAAACAACAACTTTTAACTGGAACACTTGTAAGATGTATTCCGTATGTGGTTTTTAGTAAATTTTTAGGGCCAATATAAAGAACAATGGCGGAACAGTATTATAAGCATATTCCTAAGCTGTAACTAAGCCTAAGCCTAAACCTGAATACAAGAATGATCATATTTCTAAGCCTATTAGCCTAAGCCTAAGCCAAGCAAAAAACAAGTCTAAAGCTTATGCTTACTCTATTCTAGTACCACATAAAAACTCTGCGTCCCTGATCTTTACATGGGCCTGTGTTCGTTAAGTGCTGTTAGAATATTATCCGGCAGGTGATGGAAGGGGCGCAACGAGTGGTGAGTCATTCAAATAAGGGGCGGCGGGGTTTTGAGTCATTCAAATAAGGGGCGGCAGTGCTTTGAGTCATTCAAATAAGGGGACGAGGCTTTGATTGTCAAATAATATTTTCGTCAGGTTTAGGCTTAGGAATATGATTAACCTTGAGTCACGGCGCTAAAATTAATACATTGGTCGTATCTTTTATTAGTTTAGCGACTAATTTTGCTGTTGTGTTGTGATTGGTCAAATAAACCAAAACTTTTTATCGGCGACTCATGAAGGTAGACATGTTTGTGGCCTGGTCAGAGTTGCTTTTAGAGGTATAACATTATATTCCCGGCATAAAACCATTTCATGACAGTTGAATTTTATTGTAAATGGTATTTTCATTAACATGCTCGCCTCATTAAAAGCCGGATTGCCCGTGCGGTGGGCACAATTGCCAGTCGTGGGTCGGACGGTAGTTAGTACCGCCTCTGCTGTGTACGCGAAATAATACGCAATGCATACGGACATATAGTATGAGTGCTGTAGACCCCCAGAAGAGTACCCTGTGAACAAGTTTCAAACTTGCTTATATCTCATCTGGAAATCGTCACATGATCAGCGTACATCGAAATCGGAGGCAAAGCAAAATTAGAAAATAAAAATGTTTTAAATTTGGTTAATTTTAACAGTAATTTACAACAAAAACTTATTTTTAAACTTTTCCAGAAATTATACGAAATATTTCACCAGCGAAAATGGCGAAACTTTCAACAAAAATTGTACCGGAGCCGGAATCAGACGTCCTGTGGTACCCTGGGTACAATAATGCGACGTCTTAAGATCAAAATTGCAGCCTTCGTCTCACGCTTAAAACATCGCCGTGCCACACTAGTCATTTTTACTTAAACTTCAATACTGTCAACGACACATTTTCTCTATTTAGTATAATATCTCGGATTTATTCGCAGGAATACTCGTTGATCGTGACCGTAACAATATTGCAGCGTAACCGTTGTGATAAATTTTATTATAAACTCTAAACTATACGCTGGATTCAAAATGAAACCCCTAATAACAGGGCAATTTGCTATTTTACAGCAAAAACAGCTTAGAAAGCGGTGCGTTCGGAAAAAACCCCGGCATATTATGTTGAAACCGGACGCAAAGAATGCGCATTTAAATTTCCGTACAAACTCAAAATGTTTCGAGCATCTCTAAGTAATATAATGAACTATATTATATATATATATATATATATATATACATATATATATATATATATATATATATATATATATATATATAAAAACTAAACTTAAAGGTGCTAAATTATTCAAAACATCACAGGTCTTCGATGTTCATAAATGGTTTTGAGTCAAACTAATTTTAACTTTGAAAAAACGGCATACACACGATAAAGCGTTGCGTTGGTAAAGGCCGGCGTCCTTCCGTTTCAGGGGTGAGTCTAAAGGAGAGTGTTGGCCGCGACCGTGAGAAATTTTTTATGAAAAGATATCATAGGGTCGATTTTTTAGTATTTTTAAATGCGTTTTTTATACAATTTTACTTATATCCATAGGCTCTCAATTCTGGGCCCGCATTCTTAAATGCGTGTGTGCCACATAACATCAGTTGGTGATAGGTCGAGTAACTTTGAAACCAGTGAATACTGATGCTCAGAATTGAACATATTTTTTGTATGAAATTTGCTCAACTCCTTTGGCAGTTTTGAACTCAACAACTACCGTATTTAGTGAGTTTAAAAATTTTGTGCTAACTGATGATAGTTGCTATACACATTTGACAATATGGGCCAAGGTTATATATTTTAAACTTTCAAAATTAGATTTAATGGATCGTAGCGTTTCGCTCGATTCTAAAGTATTGTAAACGGGGGTGTTTGTTAATCCCCAAAGCAGGTTTGTCTAGAAATAATTCTATTTTAGATTTTTTGCATATTTGAGATTCAGTTACGCTTCGCCTGATCATTTCATTTCCAAATTAGAATGAGTACTCATAAATATCCCAAATCTGTAAAACGGTTTCAAAATGGCACATTCTGGTGTCACTTCAGGGTTACGGAGTTAACCCACAGGCCCCGTGTGATTGAACAAGGTTTGAGTATCAATGATGTCGGCAGTCGCCAACTAGTGATAGATGCTACACACATTTGAGAGAACTATTGAAATAATTTAAGATATATACTAGCTAAATCAGCCAAGATTTCAAGCAAGTATCAGTGTCTTCATTAAAAATTGATAAAATATTTTTGTTATTTACTCAAAAATTAAAAATCAAACGAAATGTTTACAAAACTTAAAACAACACCGACACTTAGTCAACTTTTGAAGTTTTTCGCACAATAACATAACTGCCTACAGGGAAACTTTACTCTTGTCCCCCACTTAGGCCTGTTAACCCCTTTATTACCGGCAGGCGGTACTTAAAATCGTGTCCGACGCAACATGTTTTATCTCCGTTTATATTTTACACAAAAACGAAACAAAAAACATGCAAAAAGATGAAAAATAAACAAACATAAAATAAAAACAAAAAATAGCAAAATATAAAAATAAAACAAAATAAAAACAAAAAATAACAAAATATAAAAAGTAACAAAATGTAGAAAAATAACAAAATATAAAAAAAGAAAAATGAATATATCAACTTGGCGATCAAAAAAGGGGACATTTGATGATATGAAAAAAATGTGTCTTTATTTTCATATTCTGTCTTGTTTTTCACTCAGTTTGCGGCGATTTTAAGAAAAATATTAAAATTTTTGCTGATAACATCAGCCAGTGAACCGTGACAATCGAATTTTGTAAATTATTTCCAAATCGAAAAATGAATAACACTTTTCGGCGTTTTTAACTTTTAACAGAACTGATACGCAATTTTTTCAAAAGACTCATTTACCGAACAAAATGATATTTAAATGTATTATATTCAGCTTTAATTAACTATGAAAAAATATGTATTAATATAATTATCAAATTTGAACTGGAAGACAAAACCAGTAAACAAGAAGTTATGCCTCGAAAAATTTGGTAAAACCCGTATAAAATGTTTAAACTGTGTCATTTTTAAATGTACTTGAAACCCAATGGAACCAAAAGTTTTGTGCAGTTTTTAGGCAGGAGTCAAAATTTTTTCGAAAAAATGTATTTAGAGTGGCAAATAGGCAAGCATGTTGAGTAGTGTGGGTATACGCGGTGTGGTGTATCGTGTGTATTTGCAGAATGTGTAATGTTAAGACACATACGTACTCGTGCACATATCGCACCAGAGGACATTAAGATATCGGTCGCGTGGTGTAATGGGTAGTTGACTCGCGAGCAACCGGTCCGAGGTTCGATTCCCGGCGTGGCCATATCTTTCGGAGAATTAACGCGAAAAACCAATTATATTCGCAGTACTTCGGAGAAAGGGTACTGTAGCAAGCTTATTTCAAATCATACACGCGAGTTATGAATTGAATAATCAACTCAGAAAGTCAGAACTCAAAATTGTGGATTGAACTCATTTTGAGTTAATTAGTCAACTTACACTGAATTAAATCAGCTCAGAGTGACCTAATGTTTTATGTTATAAACTCAGGAATAGCCAGCATTAGCAAAGTCTTTCTGAGTAGATACACCTCATTCTGAGCATTCAGAGCTCAGACTTGTGAGTGAATTCAACTCATTCTGAGTTAAAAACGTGTTTTACCTGTTTGTAAGCAGGTCCTTGTTCACAAGTTGCAAGATTCAATACGTCCAAAGCTTCGTCCATTGAATTATTAGCCATTGTTAAACTTTCGTTATTTAAAATTAAAAGTTTTTAAATTTATAATAGAAGCGTCTAACTGTGCTTTGTATATTTCAATGACTTGATCAATCAACTCGACTATCGAGTTAGTTATTTCTGACTTAATATTGGTAAACTTCCACCCAATCTGAGTTGATTTGATTCTCACTTTGAGTTGAGTTCATTTTGCCTTAGTTGATTAATTAATTTACAACGAATTGAATTGAATGAGACCTTTGATTCTGATAGTCCTAGCTCAGATTGAGTAATAAAATTTGTTCTGAATGAAAATCAACTCATTGAAATTTACAGTGTATTCTGAAACGGATATATGCAGCAGATATCATCAAATAGTAATTTGGTTAACAAGCGGTCAATTATTGATATATAATTATTCAATATTAATATTTGAACCTAATAAAAAGTTAAAAACATAAGCTTTCAAAACGCTTTTATTTGACGGTAGTTTTTTAACCCACTGTAAATTCCAATGAGTTGATTAATCAATTCACCTACCGAGTGTATTATTTCTGAATTAATATCAGTAAAACATCAAGTTACTCTGAGTTGAGATGATTATCACTCTGAGATGAGTTGACTCTGGGTGTGTTGATTAATTAACTCAGTATGAATCGAATCAACGCTAAATTTTGAGTTCTGATAGTCCTAACTCAGACTGAGTGATTCAACACATTTCGAGTTACAATCAACTCACTGAAATTGACTGTGAACGGTTGGGTTTCTGATTTCAGACTTATATATACACATAAGCTTATACTTAAGTAATTAAGTACTAAAGTCGCCAACTTATATATAAATGCTTAAATTTTCTTGCAAAAACAAATAAACGCCGAACGCCAGTCAATGTCATAATAACAGGAAAATAACAGTTTTGCTATATATTAAGGAGGCATTACTAGTCTTCAACTTCAATTACAAGGTTTAGTATAGAGGAGCGGTTAATCATATGGACACGGTAGTGTCAGTATTATATGTTTCTTCCAAGTGTTCACGTCTCTCTTATGTTTCTATCAAAAGTCTATTGTTTTGGTGGTATTTATATACAAACGTATGTCATTCAAGATGATGGCAACGGTGTTCATGCGCTATATTTAAAGACAAAATTGTCGAAGTATTAAACGTAAACATTTTCATAAGAATCGGAAGCGCAAAGTTGCGCCTTCGTATTTGGATTCAAATCTTGTCGCAAGGTGTTCTACAGAATCGTAGATTGTAACAATCCAATTTTTTATGTGCTACATAATTTATCTCAACCATATACGTTAAGCTATTTATTTAACGAAAATACTATTGTTTAGTACGTATATATACGAAACATGTTACGAGCTAGAACCTTATGGTTGCAAAGCTTTTCATTCAAAGTGGTGGTCCCTTAAAGTTTAACATTTTATTATATAAAACATACAAACCTTCTCCAAATTTGTGCAACGAATAACATTAGTAAAGCTTATATTTTGCGAATATGTGAATGATAGAGACCCTTTATAAATCTGTGCGTGTTTTAATAATTTTTTCGGTCATCTCTTGAATCCTTAGCCATGCAAATATGAAAATAGTACCGTTGAACTCGGCTCGTCGAGATCTGTGTGACGCCGTGGTGGATGCAGCAATTTCAAAAGGATCGGTCGCTCAACGTATAATACTGTAAAAAAGAGGAGAGCGAAGTCGAACGCTAATTTTATGCTGAATCTTAATGCAAAAGCTTTCTCTTGATTCAAGTTGTGGTGGTTCAGGCCGGAGTGGCACCCACTACATCCGCCAGTGGTATAAGAGATACTTTATTTAATTCGTAGTAGGTGCCTAGATTTTACATTCGCGTGGGTTTTTTTCTAAACCTAGATTTACATTTAAGCTCAAAGTTTACGCGTAAAGTACAGATATCAGTTTTGATTTACTGCTCGATGTATTATTGGTAGCACTAGTTGAGCACTGAAATGTCCAAAACTCGGTTAAGAATATTTGAAGAAATTTTGACGTGCAAAATTAACACCATTAATTTAATAAGGTTCCCAAAGCAAGCAGTCTCTTCCAAAGACGTGACGCTCGAACACAGCGGGCCCTCATTATGGTATGAACCGGCCCAGATTTTTCAGGCCCACGTCCGGCCGCCTTAGTTTTTCGTTTTCGAAAAGAAAACCACAACAATACTATAAATTAATAAAAGTAAAATCATTGAGTTTGAATTACTGCGTAATGGAAACATATCCGCAACTTTTTGGGAGAAAAGTCGGAGCTGTATATATTTTGTACCGTACACTGCCCTCTCCATACTTGGCTAAACGGTACCCAGATTTTAAACTTTTAAAACATTAAAATATTTGAGTGAGTACGTAGCGAAACAATATTTGCAACTTTGCTGGCGAATCTGCGTTGTATTCCAATGACGGCCAATGTAAAGATCAGGGGCTGAACGTTTTTCTGTGGGACTAGAATAGAATAAGCTTAAGGTTTAGATTAATTTTTTGCTTGGCTTAGGCTTAGGATTATGCTCAATCTTACGCTTAGGTTTAGGCTTAGGAATATGCTCATGCTAACGCTTATGCTTAGGCTTAGGATTAGGAACATGCTTATAATACTGATCCGCTCCTGTTCTTTACATTGAGCCAATTGACGAACAAACACGTTTTTAATATTGGGTCACCAGCATTTGACGCTTAATTTCTACTTATATACTCTTTTTAGACCCAAAATTTTTCTGCATATATTCGAAACTTCAGTTTACTAAGTGCAAGAAACTAATGTCACGAGTGTGGACTCAAATTTTTTACATCAACCATAATTCGTCATATATATTCTAGTATTTATTTCTTGTTTTAATATTTCGAAACAGTGGATCACATGTCTATTTGGCCGCTGTCAGAGAAAGTTGCGGATATGTTTCCGTTACGCAGTCAGTCAAACTCAATGATTTAACTTTTATTAATTCTATAATATTGTGTTGTGTTTCGGGAGGACGCTGATTGGCATCAAATTAATCTAGTTTTAAAACTTTATACGCATGCATGGAAATTGTAATACTAGCGGTGTTGAACTAAAAATCTTACTACCCAAATCATATCGTTTTCTATGGCCACATCGGGGCACTTTTTATTCTAGTTTGTAATATATTGCCATACCCAACATTTTTACAACGAAAAGTAAACTAGTGTACTTCTTCAAATAAAATTATTCGAATTGGTTTCAAAACTTGAATCATGGATTTCATGTTATGTGCAATAAATCTCGATTATTTTGAAATTAATTCAAGAATAAAATCAGAAAAATTAAATTTAAATTTTCTATATCTATTTTTTCTAAATTTGTTAGATTCGACGATATCCAGCAGCGACATTTTAATTTTAGAATCCGGTGCTAAAGATAGCCTTATCTTCTAATTAAAATAGTTGGGCAAGTGACTTTCGACTGTACAAGGATTGTGCATCTCAAGCCAATTGTGCCAAATTAGCTGCAACACAATAAACTCCAGTGAGTTTCCCTTTAACTTAAGAATGAATTGAATCGACTCACAAGCCTAGAGCTCTGAATTAGGTCTTTCAGAACTCCAAATTCTGTATTGGTTAAATTTATTCCATCAGTTAATTAATCAACTCACCCTTAACTAAATCTGTTCGGAGCCAGTTGATGTTTCCTGTAATTAACTCCGAAATAACCAGAAATGACTAATTCGCTCTCGGCGTTGATTAATCAACTCATTGGAATTTAGAGTGAACCTAAGCGTTTAATAACAGTGATACATGGAATTTCTTGAATGACGACCTTAAAAATTTTAGGTACAAAAAATCTAATAAACTCTGTGTGGGAGTGAAAAAATTTGAAATGGCAAAAATCATCTGGCGAACAACAAAAATTCAAGGTTCTTGGTTCGTACACATAACAAAACATTCAAGGTTGTTTAATTGTTGGTGTGAGAAATAAAAAAACGTAATATATACACACTGCACTGGTTAAAATATAAAGAAATTGTGATAAATTTTTGCCAAGATTGCTGATAACCTGATTACAAGAAGGTATGCTGGCATACTATAGGTGTCTTTGTCTCAGTGAGAATGTTTCTGATCAGATGCGTAATAGGAATTTGATTTCGGCACGGCGTAAAACTTTAAGTACCTTGTGAAACATTAAACTTAAATTACAGCTTAACTAAACTTGAATATGAAAAACTTAAATGGCTGGACAGATCAAACTAAACTAGAATTTTAAGATTGATTTAAACTAACACCTTTTTAAGTTTTAGGTTGGTTAAGCCAAAAGCACCATGTTGCTTTTACGGGGCGGCCAGATTTCTGGTGCGTCTGTAAGAAAGTAGGTTTCGATTCTAGATTACATTTTTTTGCTTTAGGTTTAGGCTTGGGCTTAGGCTTAGGTGTAGAAACACACTTTTGAAACGCTTAAGCTTGGACTTAGGCTTAGGAATACGCTTAGTCTACTGGTACGCCCCTAAAAGTAACATTGCCTCATTTCGTAATAATTGTTGGTCAACAGTAAATACTGCGAACTTTTTTAATTCCATTAAGCTATTTAGTATATGCTGAGTCAAAAGTAATTGTGTTAAATTGTAAACTAGCATATAGTAAGCTTAAGCTGTAGACTAATTTTTTGCTTACGCTTACGCTTAATCTATAAGCTCATTCGTACGCTTTGGCTCACGCTTAAGCTTAGGAATATGCTTACTACTGTTCAGCCCGTTTTATACATTGATCAATTTCATTAGCATATTTTTCGTAGAAAAATAATTCTGTATGTTGCTATTTTTGAAAAAATTGTCTAACTTCAGTGAAACTGAGCCTATTGTGTATAATATACTGTAGTGACCCGAACAAGAGAGGCGAATGATATTAATTTGGCATCTCCTGTTCAGCCCGTTTTATACATTGATCAATTTCATTAGCATATTTTTCGTTGAAAAATAATTCTGTATGTTGCTATTTTTGAAAAAATTGTCTAACTTCAGTGAAACTGAGCCTATTGTGTATAATATACTGTAGTGACCCGAACAAGAGAGGCGAATGATATTAATTTGGCATCTCCAGAGGGCACCCCTCTTGTTATTCGGTTACGGACTGTTATTTATTTTTAACCCACGCTCCGCCGCCCTTCGTTACTGATATATATCCGGTACTGCAATTATCCGTTGAATTAAACTGTAACATGGTGTAACATGCATATATTAATGAGGCAGAGAGTAATGTGATACCAATTATTGGTTGATTCCAAACTGGACCCAGAATGTACCGTATTTTCGCGGGACTTCAGTAAAATAAGTATAAGTTTTAGACTAATTTATTAGGCTAGGCTTAGGAATTTTTATACTACTGCGTTCCGTATCTTTTCTGTACATGGGCCCCTATGCTGAATTTGTCCTTTGAAAGTTCCTGCAGATATTCATTTTTGTAACATAATTCAGTGCAATTATAAATGTCCGGTTTCCTCTAGCGAGACAGCTTTTCCCTGTTAAGAAAAAGTGCATTCATAGATAGTATAAATATATAAATTTTAGCGACTGGCAGCTAAATTATAAGGCGTATGTTCTTTGGTAGTTTAAAATGTGAAATATTATTATAGGCGGTTGTATACGGCGTACTTGATTGGGCGAAGTTTGCAAGAGTTCAAAGGGGTAGATTGACCTGGCGAGTCGATGCGCTGCGGAGCTGTCGAGAAAAATAGTCGGAAAGCGGGGGGCGCGATGGGTGCTTGGTTTTCATTACACCCCCTTGGAACTAGATAGGCCAGCCGCTGCTGAAAGTTATTTGAAATATTTTGAAATATTGAAATATTGATGTTCTAAATGTTAACGGGCTTTAATGTTTTGTCTAACGAGTGTGTGGATTGCAATTGAATATTTGAAAATGTGCAGCTTATTCCGAGAGCAATTGATCGAAAGGCAGCGTTTTTTGGTTGGCGAAACACTATTCGGAATGTTTGCTCAAAGTTCTTCTGAGTAACTTGGAAGTTCGATTACTAGTAACTATCGGAAAATTGTGTGAAAGGGGAGTTTTAAAATGTAATAGAGCCAGATGGGCCATTTTTGCAGAACTCACAAAAATTTGGCAATTAGCTGTCAAAGATGTTGCTGTTGTGTTTTATATAGTTTGTCATGGTTTGGAAATTGTCTGGTCTGAGGCTTGAATAAAAAGCTTTGGTCAAGTACTGGACCAAAAAGATATACGGCACATATTTTTAAAAGGTTATTCGCGGAATTTGATTTTGTGTTTTTGGGAAATAACTTGATATTTCGTCCAAATTACTGGTAAAATATTTGTAAAAATGTTCATTTTTTTGATTTTTGTGAGCTAAATATAAATTGTGCTGACATTCCCGAAGATCATAAAATGTTGGTTTAGCAGTATAAAAATGCGCAATCGCCGATTATTGGGTGTGAGATTTTGTAGAGTTCTTGCGGAGCTTGGTTGTATGCCGAGAAGTTGTTTTTTTGTGGCGTTAAGAGTGTTATTCGTTTTTGTCAAGATTTGTGGATGCCGGATTTATCCTATTCAGGACCCTACCCATATATTTTTTTGATTGAGTTGTTGAGAACTTAGATTGTTCTTGTTCTGTGAAATAAACGGTTAGAAAGCTTGACTAGGAAATTGTTTTCTTATTTATGAAAAGACCATAGAACAACTGGCCGGTAATAAAACGTTTATTTGTCTTGTGTCAATAGCTTGAGCGATAATACAAGGTTATACTCAGGAATGTCGCTTTAAAGTTTCGAACTCAAACTATTTGCTCCTTGGCTCATTAATGCCCTACAATTAGGGTTAATGGACATTTATGGACTCTAACTAGGGTTTAGGGACTCTATCCGCTTACGGATTCTTATTAGGGATACGGACTCCAATTGATTTGGACTCAACATGGGGACCCCCATCTTATTACCCCTCCCCCTCTTACTCGGGTCAATACAGTAGGTTAAGCAGCAATGGCGTCATTTTAGCTGCAAGCGGAGTTGATTAAAATATTGTTGGATAGTGCGTTAGACACCTTACTAAATCGGTCCGCGTCTAATCTCTATCAAAATTTATAAAACACGGTATTAAATGCAGTTTATTTGTGAAATTTTGTGTGAAATTGGCGGCTCAAGTAAAGATCATGGACGGAACATTTTTCTGCGCGACTGGAATAGAACAAGCTTAATTGAGCTTTAGACTAATTGGTTTGCTTAGGCTTAGGCTTAAGTTCATCTATATGCTCAACTTACGCTTAGACAGAGGCTTGGGTATATGCTTTTATTGTGCTGTTCCGCATATGTTCTATACATTGGCAAATTCTTTTAATGGAATCAAAATCTTGGCCGTGAATGATAAATCATGAGCAACGTTGAGATTGTCGTGACCTTAAAAGCTAAAATTTTAAACGAAATGGTCAAAAATCAGCGTCCATTTCCACCCTTAATTGAAAATTTTAAAAAAATTTTATATATATATATAGATATATATCTTTTAACTAAAAGGGGGTGTCGTTTATTTGCAGCAGTAATTGTAGTTAAAATAAAACAGAACAAAACAACAATAAAAACAACAACCTAAAGAAATTGTATCAAAAATACAATGCAGTTTTTGCGTTTTGAAACAGCCAATAATGCTAAATTCTTATATTATTTTGACAAATGCCAAACAGTATTCACTTAATATCATTATTCATTCTGGAGTTTCTCTGCGTACCGAAAACCGTTTCGAAAGATCGTTTTTAAATACTGTAGGGACCCGAATAAGAGGGGGACTGATATTTATTTGGCCTCTCCAGAGGATATCCCCTTGTTATTCGGTTACGGACTGTTATGTATTTTTAATCCACGCTCCGCCAACCTTCCTTGCTGATATATATACGGTATTGCAACTATCCGTTGAATTAAACGTTTAAGCCTAAGCGTAATCCTTAAACTAGTCCTAAGCAAAAAATCAATCTAAAGCTTAAGCTTACTCAATGGCATTTCTGCAGAAAAACGGTTCACTCCTGATCTTACATGGGTCAAACTTGCAACTGCAAAAACTTGCACACATAAATATTGCTTTATACCATATTCACATATGCAAGGTTTTGCAGCAAGAACTTGCAGCTGCAATTTATTTGTACTTATATGTGTTAGTTTTGATCAAAAACTATTTCACAAAAAATGCATTTTTAAGCCACATATTTCGGACTAAAAAAACTTGTAGATGCAAGTTCCAGCTGTAAGCTCTTGCTGCAAAAACTTTCACGAGTGAATATTTTTTCACAGATTGGACACAATATTTAACGTCGCTTTTAATGTATAACCTAATAGTACGCTGTGCAACCTAGCAACGGTTGCGCTTGCGCGGACGCTAACTGAACAAGCTCCGGTTCTGAATCTGGCTCTTTAACAATTGGATTCGAAACGTCTTTTTCGAATTCAGTTGAGTTCAACTGAACCGGACTCGAGTGGTTTGAAATCGGACGAAAAGCTGACTTTGAGCTCAGACGCAACACTTGCAAGCGAGTCGGTGATGACGTCGGAGAAGTGATTCGTGGGCTTATGCTTTTCGTTTGGACGACCTAAAATTATGCGACAGTAAAAGAAATGTTTGCGTCCTTGCGGAAACATTACAACGATTTGCGATCAATGATAAAAATATATAAATATCTACAAGTACTTGCCTATAGGTTTTGATTTATGCTTAGAGCCCGTATTTTCAAATGTGTATAGCAACTATCTTCAGTTGGTAAAATAGCAAGATCGGATGATCACTCTTTATAACAAGAGTGTGCAACTGGGTACATTCTGTGTATTAAAGAATGTACCCGGCACGCGTTGCGTTTTTGGCCTAACCCCCATTGTTTGTGGGGGTCTGTATGCAGTTTTATATCGTAGTAATGCTAGGAGCAAATTGTAACTCCCCCTTGTTTAGGGGGGTAGGTGTACTGAAGCATGCTGTTAATCTCTTGCTTAAACCCCCCTGATTGAGGGGGAGTCGAACAAAAATGCAACGCGTGCTGGTACATTCTTTAATACACAGAATGTACCCAGTTGCACACTCTTGTTATAAAGAGTGATCATTCACTCTTAGTAACAGCAAGAGTGGCTGATGCATACTGCGACAAGAGTGTGCAACTTGGTAAATTCCGTGTACAAAAGAATGTACCCGCCACGAGGCATGGGCAGAACAGCTCAACGCGCGATGATACTTTTATGCCATGCGTATTTTTTTAAGTTGCACACTGTTACCATCGATTCCTAATAGTTTTTCAAACTCGTTAACTATTGCACTTGTTGAACTCAAAATTGGTACATAAGTAGAGCAACTCATATGCAAAAAATATGCTGAATTATTAGCCTCAGAAATTGCTGGTTTCAAAGTTACAAGACCTATCACCAACTGGCGATAGGTACTCTGCGCACTTTTCAACGGGCCATGGTTTCGCCGAAAGTTTAACATGTGGCCTTTAATATACTTGATACCACTCCAACGGTTCAAAAATTCAGCAACGCTGCTACCGTCTCCACCTGTGTTCCTTAGTTGGTCACATAAACCCTTTCTTGCAGAGTGCAGTGTAAATGCCAATGAGTTGATTAACCAACGCATCTACAGCGTTAGTTATTTCTGAGTTAATAACAGTAAACATTAACTCACTCTAAGTTGAGTTGATTCTCTCACTCTGAGTTCAATTGATTCCGGCTAAGTTGAATGATTAGGTCAGAGTGAGTTTTATTGATTCAAAATTCTGAGTTCTGAAAGTCCTAACTCAGACTGGGTGATTCAACTCATTCTGAGTTAAAATTAACTCACTTGGATTTACAGTGTGTATGGCATGGGCAAGGGCAATTTAACGCAAAGCATGTAAGCTAACTAAGCCCCATCGAGCTCGAGCGTTAAACTATTAAGTTATAGTCGAGTGGTGATGGTAAACGCCTCGTATCCAAAAGTTCCGGGTTCAAATCATCGATCGAATATTGGTTATGGATAATAGAAAATATGCACGCTTCAAAGCGGGTTATTAAGCATAGCATATCGCACAGACGAGTAGGCCTTTCATGGCCTACGTTACTTTGACGGGCGAGCCATTTTTGAGCACGTCAATAATAGAGTATATAGGCTTTAAACTATTTTTTGCTTGGCTTATTCTTGGCATAGGTTTAGGCTTAGGAATTTGCTACACCGCCGAAAGCAACATTTGCCCCTTTTATAATGATGTTGGTTTGCAATTTGAGTTGATTAAAAGTTATAAATAGTGTTTATATCAATTTGTCTCAACATATAAGTTTCTTTAAACATTTAGGACAGTGATATTCGTGATTGTGTTGATGATATACCATTAGAGATGGGACCAATTTTTTGAAGCCTCTTACCGTTGGCTCGGAGCATTTGTCGTTGGGGTCTGGCAAGCCAGTCGGACAATATCCTTGAACAAATGTCGTAGTTCGTGCTAGGCAAGACGTTGCTCCATCAGTGCATACCATAGTTCGCGATGAGAAATACGTATGCTGTTGCGAATGTTGTCGTTGGAGTTGCCCATAAGGCTGCTGGTCGTGTGGCGATTGTTTGTTCTTTCTTTCCTTTTCTTGCTCTTCTTCTCTCTGCAGTCGTTCGTTGTGCGCTGTTGAGTGTTGGACAAAATTGGTTTCGTTATGATTGTGCATTGTATGTTTGCTGCTGAATTGCTGGTCGTATTGCAGTTGTTTGTTTGTTTCTGTTTTCGTTTTGTGTTCTTCTGTTTCTTGTCGTTCAGTCGTTGCTATTACGTGTTCGTTAAAACCGTTTTGCGGTTGTTTGTGACTTGTTTGTTTGTTGTAGACGTGGTTACGTATATTGAGCTTCATACTTCGTTCTCCACTGTGTTTTCGTTGTTTGTCATCAGGTTTGTGTTCTTTTTCTCGAGCGTTATGTATTGGTTCGCGTTCTTGGTCGCATGTTTTGTTCCCAATTGATTTTGTTGCTGTTCTTTGCTCGTCTTCTTTTTCTCGTTGTCTTTCGCTGTGTTCATTATTTCTTTCGATTTGATCTCTTTGTGCATGCATTGTTTGTTCCTTGGTTTCTTGTTTTTCGTCTTGTTGCTTCGTCTGATACTGATATCTTCCTCGAAATTGTTGTAACTCGAGTTGTCGTTGTCTTTGTCGGTCTCGCAGTCTTCTCGCTTCTCTATCGATTTGTTTCTTTTCTTCAATCTGTTGTTGTTGTTGTTGTTGTTGTTGTTGTTGTTGTTGTTGTTGTTGTTGTTGTTGTTGTTGTTGTTGTTGTTGTTGTTGTTGCTTCTGCTGCTGCTGCTGCTGCTGTTGTTGTTGTTGTTGTTGTTGTTGTTGTTGTTGTTGTTGTTGTTGTTGTTGTTGTTGTTGTTGTTGTTGTTGTTGTTGTTGTTGTTGTTGTTGTTGATGTTGGTGTTGTTGTTGTCGTTGTTGTTGTTGTTGTTGTTGTTGTTGTTGCTGTTGTTGTTGTTGCTGTTGTTGTTGTTGTTGCTGCTGCTGCTGCTGCTTCTGCTGCTGCTGTTCCTGTTGCCGTTGTTGTTGGTGTTGGTGGTGGTGTTGGTGCAATTGTTGCGCGTTAGGTTGCAATTTTACTGCGTTTTCATACTGTGTCCGGTAACCGTTTTGATATTGCCGTTTTGTGTTCGGTGCATAGAACATTGTATTCGATTGTACACTACCATGTTCGAAAATGTTTCTCATCATTTTACCACTTGTGTTGTACATTTTTGTTAATTCTGACTTATTTTGTTGAGCGACTTGTTCGAATCTAAAATTTCAAATCTGTCGTTTAAACTAGACGTTCAGGTTCTTGTAGTTTTTTCCTCACATTGAAAATTTAGGCTTTCAGGCTTAACCCGTTCTCACATTGAGTTGCCTATAGGCAACTAAGCGCAGTGTATATTCGTTAAATAGTATATATCGCACCGTGTTTAACAATAGCAACACGTATACATAGTACTCAATCACCACAAGACGTAAGAGCCCGCTCGGGCTCGAGCGTTAAGTTCCTATAGCTGAGTGGTAATGGTATACGCCTCCCACTCCAGTCACTTGAGTTCGAATCCTAGCTGAGAAAGGGTTAAGCTGATTTGGTTAAATAATACAGAATGATTTCAATCAATTCAGAATTCTGACTTCTGAAACACTTGATGGCCAATGTAATGAACAGGGCGGAACAGTATTATGAGTGTATTCCAAAGCCTAAGCTTAAGCATAAGCATATGAGCATATTCCTAAACCCTAAGCATAAACCTAAGCCTAAGCCTAAACCATGCAAAAAATTAGTCTAAATCTGTAAGCTTACTCTATTCTAGTCCCATAGAAAACCGTTCCGCCCCTGAACTTTACATGGGCTGGCTTGATTTCAAATCAGTGATTCAACACGTTCTGAATTAAAATCAATTCACTAGAATGTACAGTGTACTGCATATAGAATATCTGACTTCTAAGAATAAATCCTTTTCACTGTAATCCAGCGAATTCAACTTTCAACACGAGTTGAAATTCAGTTGAAATTACATAAATGATATTGAAATTTAGAAAATATCAACATACTTATTCATTAACATTCGTGTATTGCCACGAGTTGGAGCTTCACAATCGTCCGTTTCAACTGTTCCTTGGTTTCGGTCAAACCACTTGAGCTCTTGACTCTCAGACGGACGTATCACATTCGAGTATTTGGGTACAACAGAAAATATTTCAGCTTGCTTTGGAACCAGGGCTAAGCCAGCGTCGCTTTGAAGCTTAAGTGTAGCTAACGATGCTGCGTAGCCTGAGAACACCACTGAATCTGATTGAGCGACAGCTGGGGAAGTTGTTCGCGGAACAGACGGTGACCCGGTTAAACAAGAGGTCGAGGTTGTTGTGGTTGGTGAGCTAAAATATCAAATTTTAAATATAATATAATTTAATTCAAAATATGTAATGTTTTCAAATTAGCAAGAGAATTTACGATAGCTGCGGATCTGAAGTTTTACTAAACAACATATAAAATCAGTAGCAGAAACTGTGATATAATCCTTTATATTTCACGGATCGAATGATAGAAGTCTTGAATACCAGTTCGCAATAACTACTATATCTCATAAAATCTATGCTCGTATTCTCAAATGTATATAGCAACTATAATCAGTTTATAGTAATAGGTTTTCAAACTTTTCACAACAAAATGGTGAGGTTTAACCACTTCTCGCATTGAGTTGCCTATAGGCAACTCAGCGCAGTGTATATACGTTAAATAATATATATCGCACCGTGTTTAACAATTGCAACACGTATACATAGTACTAAATCACCACAAGACGTGAGAGCCCCTCGGGCTCGAGGGTCAAGCTCCTATAGCTGAGTGGTAATGTATACGCCTCCCACTCCAGTCGCTGGAGTTCGAATCCTAGCATAAAAGTAGGTCTCAGGGGAAATAGAAAATATTCATGTGAGAATGTGTTAAAATTATACTTCGTTCGCATGTTTCAAAACCTATTACTGATCCTGTGCCCTTATGCCGAATGTGTGTAGTGCCACTGATCTATCAATGTATAGATCAGGGCCGTAGTATAATCATATTTCAAAGCATACCCCTAAAAGCCTAAACCAATGCTAAGCCCAAGCAAAAATTAGTCTAAAGCTTAAACTTGCTGCATAGCAGCCCCACGATAAAACGGTCCGTCACAGGTCTATACAATAGTCAAACTACCATTGTTATTACGCACTGTTGAAAAAACCATTTCTTAAATTAGCAATAGGTGCTGTATTATTGATTTAGCAATGGCCTAGGATTAATGTTTAGTCCTAGGTTCTCAAGAAAAGATTGTCAAAGCTCGTGGGTGCGTCACAGACTTACGTTTTCAGCTGTGGACAATCAGACACTTCCGGATATATATCTTTCTTGACAACTTTAGATTGATGTTTGTTTCCGGTTCCGCCGCAAATTTGTTGAGACTTCAAAATCACTTCATCGTCATAATATTCGATAACAGACCGAGGTTCCGGTTCCGGTACGGACGTCGTCTGATATTCAGACTCGTCTGACCAATAATGGTGTGGACGTGCTGATGAAGTGCTCGGGGTAAAACTTAGAGCAGTTGAATCTTGAACCAGAGACGGATGAGCGAGTTGAGCAGCTTCCGCTCGGGACAACTCGTGTTGCGTTTGTTGCACTGAGTATGAACGTTGTTGAGGAACAGGAGGTTTTCGCCTGAAAGCATATTTTTTGTATAAGTCTTGACAGACACAACCTTAAACTTGTAGGCTGGCGAAATGAAACATCAGATATGAAGAGTTATTTTTCTGAAAATTTCATCTTGCTCTCATCAATGTTCTACTTAATCGTACCAGATTTTGATTGGACAAAAAGTTCATAAATATCGCACTGTAGCCAATAAGATTACCTCCAGCTATTAAAAGTTTGCGTTGACTGAGGTTGTTCCATCGGCTTAATCTCAATAGACTTTTCAGATAATTTTTTAGCATCTTCTATCGCTTCGCAGACTTTAAAACTGCCATCGCTGGACTCTCGGGCCTCTGCTGTCAAATCCGACTGCAATTTAGGTGCTATATCATAATTAACTTTTTTAACTTCTTCGTTTCGGTTCCACGGTTTTAAATCTTTATTTTTGGCGATTCGACCCGAATGATGATTTTCCGTTAACAATTGTTGGCGTCGCCAATTTCGATTTTTTAGTTCGGGATAATTTTTACTAAATAAATGTTTCCGCGAAGCGTTTGGCTCGTCCCGCGAAATTTTAGTAGCTAGGTTCGGAACCGTTGCGATAGCCCAGGCGTCAGCATCAGATTGCTCGCTACTATCGGCGTCGTACGACAATGACGATGCGCTTGATCCAGTAGACGCTGTCAGTTTTTGAGCATAGGATTCTTCAACTGAAACTATTCTTCGAACGCTTGCTGGTTTTCTGCGATCTCGTTCGTACCTGTTCCTGGATACAGATCGTGATCTGAGAAGACTTTGTCTCAGGATTTTGGGTTTACTGGCTGTCTGCGAAACATCGTTGGTTTTAGCGTAAACTTCCAGCCTGTCGTTTGCATGGTTGCCGTCATCTGGCTCATAATGAGTTGTTTCGCGTAAGTCACAATCTTCAGCTTTGTTAGCAAGGACAGTGGAAGCTGTCAGCTGCGTAGATAGCGAAGGTTGTTCGAACCGTTGCAGTTGGCGAGGGTAAACTTCACTGGCTGCGTATTCGATTGCATCTTCAAAGTCCATATTATCGCTGCTGTTATGTGGCTCATCTGCGCCGTTACCTGAACTGCCAGGCAGGGGCTTAATTGAAGGTTCCCGGTTTTTAAAGCGACTGTCATTCTTAACTTTCCGATGCTTATCGGCGTTCGGTGTTAATACTTCAACAAGTCGGTCTTTGATCTTGCCGTTATTCGCGTTATTATATTTATCATCCACATTTCGACTTATGTCACAAGTAGTATCAGTTAATGGTAATAATTGTTTGATCTCAGTGATTTTCGATACTTTAAATTGGTGTTGAGTTGACTTCGGAGTAGAATTTGAATTTTGAAAATTCGGCGATATTTGGTCGTCAGCGACTTCCGAATGAGTCACAGTGTTCGAAATTATTTTGTTATTCTGTATTTCAAGACATTTGTCCACTTCAGTAGAATGACTGTCACATTGTGGCAATTCGTGGCGATGTTTTGACAGTTGCTGTTGTTTTTCTTGCTCCAGCAATTCGTGTTGCTGTAGCTGCTGTTCTTGTATGCGTTGTAGGTCAATATCTTCTTGCTCAAGTTGTTGTTGTTGTTGTTGTTGTTGTTGTTGTTGTTGTTGTCGTCGTTTCTTGCGAACATAGAAATCTGTTGCAAAACCAGCCATAAATCCGTTTTCGCCAACATTCCTTCGGTTTTCGGCTCGATTCGAAGGGGCCAATTTTGACCGTCGGCGTGATTCGTGCAATTTTTCTACAGGGCGTCTCCAAGGTAAAGTCGACTGTTGTTGATGTTTGAATTCGCTTGCTGGTTGCAGTTCGCGGTGGCTTTGTTCGCGTTGATTTTGCCGATTATTTTCAACATTGTTCTGAAGTTTCGATAATTTCTGTGCTTCTCCAATAGTAGTAGACCCTTTGAATTTATCATCATGCTCTTTGTTCTTCACTGAGAGGTGTTCACCAGAAATTCGTCCGTTCGGTACTGCTTGATTTTCAGTTTGACCCCAAGACCCGTTTGGTTCATCAGTCAAAGTAGCCAAATTATTACTGCCCGACGTACGGAGCCCATCTTGATCACAGATATCAAACTTTGACTGAATAAGATTGCAGTTACTGTTGCCCAAATTCGAACCAACGAAGTATTGATTACTATTGGCCAAAGTTAATCCAATCACGTCGCGGTTACTGTTGTTCAAATTTAAACCAATCAGATCATGTTTGCTGTAGATTTCGAAATCGTCACACGAATCGAACGTTGCATCGACATCGCTGCAGTCATCGGTGAATTCAAATTCAAAATTTTCTTCAACACATGCCGCAGAGTTTTTGGTGTAAAATGCAGATTTAACAAAACAATAAATTGCAGTTGCAGTATAAATCGCAGCCAAAACGTAGTTGCATTCTTGTAGCATATTTTGTTGCGTTTTCATGCAAAAATGAGTACAAATTTGTTTTATTTTTTAAAATTGATTTTCAATTCAAACGAATTTCTTACGCGGGTTCGCGTCAAATTATAAAATTGTACAAAATTTCGGATAAAAATACGAGAATTGCGTTGTTTAATGCATCATCCACAATAACTTTGTGTACGTCTGTAATTTGCGGAAATCGTGTACAACTGGAGTATTTGAAGTTGTTATGAACGAAGAAAAAGTGAATCCGTTCAATGAAACGCAATGAAAAACGATTCGAAGGCATAAATTGAAATAGAAAACACGCGGCTTTTCAGCGAATTTCTATTAACCGGAAATTCGAACGTTCTTGCGACGAATATAATTCAAAGTAACGCGACATCCGTTTACAGTTAAAGTACAGATACCCTGCAACAGAATAAGGTGCATGAAAGCCACGTTTATAATTCTAGCCCATGTAAAGATCAAGGGTGGAACGTTTTCTGTGGAACTGCAACAGAATAAGTTTAACCTTAGTTAATTTTCCACGTAGGTTTAGGCTTAGGTATAAGCTGACTCTTGCGCTTAAGTTTAGGTGTAGGCATACGTTTTATGCTTACAAATCTGCTTATTCTACTGTTTTGTTCCAGTTCTATACATTGGTCATAATTCTATCCTGCACAGAGTATGCTATAAAACAGAAAGTGTGTTATGTTTGGCAATCAGCGGCGGATTCAGGATTTTCCAGTAGGACAGGATACTTTTTGTGTTCTGAAATGTTTTAATGCACGTTTTCTTCGAAGGTTTGGTAAATTTTCAAGTTGGACAACTTAGTTGCAGATGCAAAAATTTTGACTTCATTTGGCAAGTATTAAACACATTGTTAGCTTCAAACAAATTATTCGCATCGCAATCCTGGGAGCACGGAGGGCTAGTGGGATGCTACATTCTTCGGCCCATGGTACTTTAAGGGGCGTTCAGGTATACGCTGGGTCTATAAAAGAGTAGTTTTAGATTCTAAATTACATTTTTCTGCTTAGGCTTAGGGTTTAGGCTTAGGCTTAGACTTAGAAATTCGTTTTTGCAACGCTTACGCTTAGGCTTAGGAATACGCTTAATCTGCAGTTACGCTCGTTAAAGTAACATTGGCCCATTCTTCTATGTCCCCAGAATGTGCTAAGCAAGTATTGCGCGTATGCGGAGTACCAAAATATCGCAAGACTTGAAAGGTCCCTCGAGTTCGTCCGAGCAGCCGAGCACTTATAGTCAAGTTGAAATGATAAAGTGCCCTACGTCTTGGATTTTCCATTTTTAATCTCGTCTTGAATTTGGTCTGAGATAAATTACAAATGTTCATATGCGGGAATACGTTTTAACGCAGTGTTGCAGCGCGCCTAGGCCGTTGCGGACGAAGCCTGAGACAAGGGTGTTAGAGCCATGCACTCCCGCCGGTTCCTACCCTAGCGATTATATCATTGAGATCGTTGTTTCTCGAGCCATTTTGACTGCGTTTCACAATGCGACCCACGTAAAGATCAGGGGCGGAACGTTTTTCTGTTGGACAAGAAAAAAGTAAGCTTAAGCTTTAGACTAATTTTTTGCTTGGTTTAGGCTTAGGCTTAGGAATATGCTCATTCTTACGCTTAGGCTTAAACTTAGGTTGTTTAGGCTTACTGCTTAGGCTTAGAAATATGATTATAATACTTTTCCGCCTCTGTTCTTTACATTGGCTCAAAATGCCAATAAATTTTCCAAAGCTCCAATTTAAAGCAACACCAAGACCCACAAAAGCCATTCAGGGGCGGGGGGGTGGATGGTTCCGTAAACATTTACCTCGTACAAACAGTGCAAGCTACCCAAATATATACATACATGTATACATACATTAATATGTTTACAAAAAAATAAATAACAACAATCTTTAGCACATAAAATGAATCAGTCTTCGAGGCATTTTTGTACACTCAGATTGCTTACGTTCTGGGCTGAAGAAACTACTGGTGCAGAATAACAGGTTCAATTTTGGTGCGAGGGTGCGATTTTAGGCAAAACTCTCCCTGATGTCTGGCATTGCCTGTCTCGTCTCGCATACCCGAAAATACACTGGCTGTATCCAATCATTTTCCAGGGACAGAGACTTGTAAAGTATACATAGCAAACAAGGGTACATATAGCTTTTCGGCGTTAACAAAGATTTGGGCCAATGTAAAGAACAGGGGCGGAACAGTACTTTAAGCATATTCCTCGACCTAAGATTAAGCCTAAGCATAAGCTTAAGCATATAAGCGTAAGAATGCGTTTATTCCTACGCCTAAGCCTAAACATATCCAAGCAAAAAATTAGCCTAACGCCTAAACGTACTCTATTGCAGTCCCACAGAAAAACGTTCCGCTCCTGATTTTTACATGGGCCAAGGTTTGATAAAAATAGTTAAAACTATTTTAAAGTTAGCGTCGTAAGGTTGTTGAACGCAAAAGGCTCTGAAGGGGTCCCCTAGTAAGGTTTCTGTGCCCCGCCTAAGTGTTTGAGCCTGATTTCAACGAGTTTAGGTATGCCCAAATTAAAGTACGGTGACAAATAATCAAGTTTGTCTTAATAAAGATTCGACACAGCCAAACTCTGATAGAATCATTTTCAGTTGGTTTCAGTGACACTACCGTATAGGGTTTATTTCGAAAACAAATAATTTTATTTCTATTTGAAAAGGACCAGAATTACCTTAACTGATTTTAATTATGAAATATTTATCTCTGAGCTGAATTTTTAATTTTCAAAAAAATCTACCCCACAGAGTAAACGGATACCAAGTTTCGAAAACGGTTACATTCACATGCCCTTAATGTCCATTTGTTGGACTGTCCAGCAATGAAAAATTAATAGAGAAATAAAATATTTTGTGTTGCAAGCAAAACATATTTTGCTAACATAGAATACTTTTAACAGTGCCGAACGTTTTACTGACCGGATATAAGCGATTCTGTCCGCAAATATCCGCAGTTGCGGCCCTGTTCTCTTTTCGATTGGTTTGCTGGGTCCATGCTAAGTGTTCAAAACTTTAACCCTAAGCTTAACCCTAAGTCTAAACGTAAGAATGAGCTTATACCTAAGCCTGTTATCCTTAGCCGACGTCAAAAAATCGACTAAAGCTTAAGCTTACTGTAATGCAGTTCCACAGAAAAAGTTTCTGTTCCTGATCTTTAATACATAGCCGAATCTTTGAATATTTATTCATAATGGAATATGTCAGCAAATTTTACGTCTATCTTGTGTCCACGCTATAAAATTTAGTAAAGTAAATAAGGGTTCTGTGCCCCGCCTAAGTGTTTGAGCCTGATTTCAACGAGTTTAGGTATGCCCAAATTAAAGTACGGTGACAAATAATCAAGTTTGTCTTAATAAAGATTCGACACAGCCAAACTCTGATAGAATCATTTTCAGTTGGTTTCAGTGACACTACCGTATAGGGTTTATTTCGAAAACAAATAATTTTATTTCTATTTGAAAAGGACCAGAATTACCTTAAATTGGTATCGAATCGTATTAGGTTTAATATCATGGCTTAATAAGAAATAATATTTCTGATATTTAAGAAAATATTCCGTACATTTCAGAAATATGATTACCAATATAGAAATAAACGTTTTTTTGTTATTTTTAAAAAACTTTGTGTTATAAATGTCAGAAAAAACGTTTCGATTTTGTCGCTGAAAATACTTTTCTGAATATAAATTCACAAATTATATGAGTACTTTTTCTAGAAATTTCTAGTAAAATACGACCCCTGATCGGTTTAGTGTATATTCCTGGTGCAACAATGCTTCCAATTGACTCAAACATATTGTTGTAAATGTTTCCTGCTTTGAGCTAAGGATCAAGACAAGATTAGTGAGCAATTTTTAGTTGCAACAAAAGGGGATTTTTTTCTGTTGTTCAATTCAGCGAAAATTTTTAAATCCTAAAACCGATATTACGATTATTTTATTGTTAAATTGGAAACTTTGTAAAATTAATATCTAAACTTGGTGACTGTGCTATGAAACACAAAAACCAAATACTTCTATTGTGTGTTTAATGTACGTATACTTGTTGTCCCACAGGGTCGTCAAACAACAGGGAAATAGAAGTATTTCTTAGGAACCTTTTTGAAATTATCACATTGGGCTTTTAGAATAACGTTTCAAATTTTAGTTACAGAAGCCGAAAACATTTCTTGTCCACGACGATTGCTTGGAAGAAAGCTTTTACTTAAAGTTATACTCTCCCGGCATGATATCCAGTCTACGCTTTTGTTGTCGCAATATCAGGCTATAAAGCGGATTAGCCAAGCATTCAGTGACTACAAATGTAATAAAAGTTGCACAACGTAATACAAATACTGCTTCGTCATCTGTTTTAGGCCTGATTTTAAATTCGGGCAAATTTTTGGTTAATTTTTTTAAACCAATTCGCCTAATTGACCGACTGGAACAGACTCGTCGAACGGTACTTTTAGGTAATCGCTTACAGTTTAGTTCTAGAAGTCGATATTTGTTCTATATATACACTGTAAATTCCAATGAGTTGATTAATCAATTCAGATAGCGAGTTGGTTATTTCTGAATTAATATCAATAAACATTAACTCACTCTCAGTTGAGTAGATTCTCTCACTCTGAGATAAGTTGACTCTGGGTGAGTTGGCTAATTATCCCAGAATGATTTGAATCAACTCAAAATTATGAGTTATGATAGTCCTAACTCGGCTAATTTACCATCAATGATTTGAATCAACTCAAAATTCTGAGTTCTGATCGTCCTCACTCAGACTGAGTGATTCAACTCAGGCTGAGTTAAAATCAACTCACTGAAATTTAACGTGTAACAGACAACAACAGTTAACTTTTTCAATTTAAGTACGCTATATATACTTAGACTGTTTATATTACTTTAAAAACTGATAATTTGGCCTTCAACTGATTTTAATTATGAAATATTTATCTCTGAGCTGAATTTTTAATTTTCAAAAAAATCTACCCCACAGAGTAAACGGATACCAAGTTTCGAAAACGGTTACATTCACATGCCCTTAATGTCCATTTGTTGGACTGTCCAGCAATGAAAAATTAATAGAGAAATAAAATATTTTGTGTTGCAAGCAAAACATATTTTGCTAACATAGAAAACTTTTAACAGTGCCGAACGTTTTACTGACCGGATATAAGCGATTCTGTCCGCAAATATCCGCAGTTGCGGCCCTGTTCTCTTTTCGATTGGTTTGCTGGGTCCATGCTAAGTGTTCAAAACTTTAACCCTAAGTTTAACCCTAAGTCTAAACGTAAGAATGCGCTTATACCTAAGCCTGTTATCCTTAGCCGACGTCAAAAAATCGACTAAAGCTTAAGCTTACTGTAATGCAGTTCCACAGAAAAAGTTTCTGTTCCTGATCTTTAATACATAGCCGAATCTTTGAATATTTATTCATAATGGAATATGTCAACAAATTTTACGTCTATCTTGTGTCCACGCTATAAAATTTAGTAAAGTAAAAAAACAGCTGAAATCAGCTCGTTTAAAACTATTTTTCACATGAATGTTTTCTATTTCGTCTGAGATCCAATTTCAAGCTAGGATTCGTTTCCCGATGCTCTCGAATGAAAAGTGTTTACGATTACCGCTCGAATCAACGCTGTTTGCACTAAAATTCCTCGCAGTATACTCACACTCGGTCAATGTTACTTTTAAAACCGCTGCTGTAGAATAAGCATAATTATAAACTTGAATATTTTCAATTTCAAATGAGACATAACTTCAAGGTAACATTCGCGCCTCGGTCTCACGTTCGGGAGACGCTAACGATGACCACAGAGTTATAGGAGCTTGACGCTCGAGCCTTGTATATGTTAGAATTGTTAAACACTGTTCACAGTGTCTACATTACTCGTATATTATTGTATTTAGTTGCTCATAGTATACTATATGAGCGAGAGTGTTAATCTAAGCAAAGAAAAATAGCCAAATATGTAATCCTCTTTTTTACAGTCCCATCAGACAACGGGATGGCCACAAACGTATACTCAATGCGAGGAAGTGCTGATATTCATTATATTTAGATACGTTTAGTCACATTGGAAATAGTTAAATATGTCATTGCAAACCGGATACGGCTTGTTTCATGCACACCACGATAGTACCACGATAAATTCCGGGGACTACGTGTATTTGGTTGCCCATGATAATGGCCGATACATGAAACGGTACCAAACCATTCACCATCACCAGTGTATCACACTCGATAATGTATTTCCGGAGGATGTGTCAAAATTTAAGGTATGTCAGAACTGTACGGTTTCAGACGACCCATTTCTCACAAGTACTGCGAATATACATGGTTTTTCTGCTTAATTTTTCCGAAATATATGGCCAAGCTGGGAATCAAACTTTGCTGTTTTAGTTTGTGTTTATTGCTATGCATTCCTTACAACTACGCATGCAATAATTTTCAATTTAAACTCAAAATTGAAAATTGTTCAAAATCTATATTTCCAAACTGAATTCTGTTTTTCGCCACGAGGTTATTCTTTATTGTTGCTACCACTGGATCCGTGACTCCGCTGAGTTGAAATTTTCTGGGGAAACCCGAGAGACACGAAATTTGAGCGTGTCGGGTTGGAAAACCACCGGTGGAAATGTTTTTGGAGCCGTAGCGGGGTATTCACCTGGGGGATCCAAGTGTGTGACCCCTGGGTGTAGTACTCCGTAGGCGTGAGATTTGGTGGTTTCAAATTGAAGATCTAGAGGTCTGAAGGGAGAGCGCAGGTGAGTGAAACTAGCGGAAAAGGTTGAGTTGAACTTGATTTGAGTGTTTTTGAGCCCGGGGCGGTCTTTTCTGTCTTTTGCCGGCTTGTGTAGTCTCTTACGAGTTATATCGAAACTGGAATTTTTGAAATTTCGAATTTTGGGGTAAAGTATGTGCTGTGTGTTGTTTATATTTTTGAAACTTACCTGTAAGATGTTATACGTTATTGAGTTCACGTTAATATTGTTTTGTGAACTCATGGGCGGTTGTGCTTTGTTGTTTGAACTCACTTAGAATTTGTTTTGCAAATATTTGAAATATTGAGTTCAAATTTGGCGGTCAAAGGTGTTTTGGCGGATTTCTAGTTCTTTGAAGAGCCGAAAGCAGGATAAATTTGAGTAGTTGCGATTTTATTTAACTAGTTTTGCAGGATTTTACGTGGTTTTCGTCGAAATTTTTGGATGTGCAGGTTGAAAGTACGAAAATTTATATTTATGTTGAATAAAGTTAGCTAGCTAGGGGTTTTTTTTTGGTTGTGTTGAGTTCGCTGGCTTCAGTTTTTCTGACCAATGGCGTTGAGTTATGCAACAACGTTCTATCTGCTATGCTTTTGTAATATGGTTTTTGCTTTTGAACTCGAAAATTCTGATAACGGAATGTTTAATTTTCACCAAATAACCTAGTTTTGGTTGGCTGTTGGGTTTGAAAGTTGATTTGGTTTCGGATGAATTTGCGGTTGGTGTTTTCTTTTTGGTGAAAACTAGCGCTCGTACCGGGGTGGCCGGTACAAGCGCCGTACGGGCTACTCCGGTACGGGTGGCTGTACGCGTCTTTCCAATTGAAATTTCTTGATGAGTACATCTAGGCGGAAAACTATTTGCAGACGCGATTTCGAGTTGGGTTAGACTCCGGTTGAGTCTAGCTCGACTCAACCGTGGTTTTAACCCAATTGCATTCAGGTCAATCTAAATATAAACTAGTCTAATGCATATCTAAAAGCGGTGCTCATTTGGCTGATGCAATTTATTCGCTAGCGACAACAAAACCTTGATACCATTCAAATTTTTATAACGAAAGCAAAGATCTACGAATCCTGCTCAAACATGGACCAAAGTACCCGGGGTAGTCCGCCGCGAACTCCTCCACCGACGAAGTCGGCGTCTTCAACGTCGGAAACAATTCCCGTATCACCTAGAACGTTAGCTCGGTTGAATCCGCTCGCGGAAGAGTTTCGTCCGGCAACACCGGAAGGGGACCGGTGGGCGGCAAGTCCCCCGGCTCGGGACGAAGTAGCAGCCTGGGAAACCACGCTACGGCAAGAAGCGGAAAAGGTAATGAGCCATGTTTGGGGTTAAATTTGTAGGCGAAAACGAGGTGCTAAGTTTTGCTAAGTTTTTCATGTATGCTTGATATGAATATGTAACGGATAACGTATAAAGTGTTAGTGAGTTCTGACTTTGCAATAAACTATAGGTGTCCGATTTGATAAGGGATGCTAGCCCCTATGATTTCTGGGTTGTTTGGAAATTCTGTTTCAGTACTGACCTTGAGATTGTTGTTTTTATCAAATTATAGCGCTATTGTTTTCGTTGGATTCCCGCAGGACGGGAATATTTTTGTTATTTCGGACTCAGGCTTGCGCGAGTAGCTAACGAGCAAGTCCGGGTCGGAATTTGTTATCGTGTCCGGACCGGAGGTGAATATTTTTCTTTTTCCTTTTTCCTTTTTCTTTTTCCCGGGTGATTTTTGAGCGCTGAGTATTGAATGATTATTGCGTATAGTAAAAATTTCTACAGCCCTAGAACTGGGCGGTGCGGGTCCCCATTTTTCTTTTTCCTTTTTGACCAAATCCTTTTTACCAAGAATTTATTTTTCCCCGCACTCCGAATTTTTCCTGCCCACTGGATGGTCAATGCAATTTTGCCACGGTGGTCAGAAATTTTACCTGGGGGCAGGAATGCGCGAGGATAAGAGTCTCCTAGCCCCAAATCTTTTTCGGGATAATCTGTGTTTCAACGGCGTTCGCCGGCTTGCAGCCGGCGAGGAATTTTTACCAAGCAGAATTCTATGCGACATTTTTCTCAACGATCCGGTAGCGATAAGTGTTTGCGTTCAGACGGTGTATACACTGCGAGCCCGAGATGGGAAACCCATCCCGGACGCGATCGGGCGGAGTAGCGTAACTAGACCTAGTAGCCAACCTCGATCAAACCATAAGGAGTACCCGCCAAGGATGGGTGGCAAGGACTTTCGATCCAGGGTAACTTACCTTATATGGGGGCTACTCCGTCTGTTCATGTTCTATCTCGGACTCGCGGTGTGTCGGAAATGGATATGCGTAAGGTAAAGAATGTCGATAGGTAGTAAATGTTGCTTAAAGCTTATAATAGAATTTTAGCTGCTTTTGATACTAACTTGGGGAATTCTACCCCTATTTTAACATCAAGTCCGAAACGCGTAAGTTAAGTGGATTTTACTTTATGAGATTGTTTTTGGGTTTCAGCAACGCCAGGCTGAAAAACGCGAGAAACGCAAGAGAGGCGTATCTCGACATCCGCAGCGACTTGGCAAGCATGCCCGGGTCGCATCAAAACACCCGGAGGCCAGTAAGCCGCAGAAGGAAACACCAATGTCGAAAGACGAGGCAATCTTCTGGAAAGAAGCGGCGGCTAAACGGCAACGTGACATAGAACAACAAAAGAAGCCGCCAACGTATCAGGACATTCCAGGGGCGGAAGAAGGGGATCAGGCGTCGGAGGAATCTAGTCCAAAACCGGTGTAAGTAAATTGGATTTGTTGTTTGAGTAATTTAGAGTAAGGTTCTTTACCAGCCTATGGAAGGAATCGGTTGAAAATTTTAGGTGGCGAATTTAAGATTGTGTTGTACTTACGGATTCGAAGTAGCAGTAGGATAATGGTTGTATAAGTTGGTTTTAATTAGGAAGAAAGTAGGGTGTAAGGTTTATGTTTCTATTTGTGGTTTTGTAAAAGGGGGGGATGTGGGGTGGGACTCGGCATGAGCCCGACCTAGCATTCTCCTTTTCACAGGGGGAAAAAAGAGAGGAAAAGGTAGGGTGTGTGGTTTATGTAATAACTATTGTGTGTTTTCAGCTGACGTGAGGGGGGAGGTTGGGGTGGTGGGGGCATGAGCCCGACCTAGCATTCTCCTTTTCACACATAATCTAATGTCAAAGTGAAAAGGACATTTAAACGTGAATATTACGGAGAAATGCGGTTGTTATGCTTACCTATTAAACTGTATATCAGAATCTGGAAGTGTGTATATCAGGCAAAAGTGCAGCATTTGTGTACATCTTGCGATACTCAAAATGAAATGAAACTTTTTATTTTGTTTTTCTTTCTTCTTTTAGTTAATGCGGGGAATACTGGCTGGGCCAAGCACGTGCCGGGCCAGTGTTCCCCACCTATATTTCCTCTTGTCGAACGGTACTTTTAGGTAATCGCTTACAGTTTAGTCCTGGAAGTCGATATTTGTTCTATATATACATTGTACATTCCAATGAGTTGATTAATCAATTCAGCTAGCGAGTTATTTATTTCTGAATTAATATCAGCTAACATTAACTCACTCTCAGTTGAGTTGATTCTCACTCTGAGATAAGTTGACTCTGGGTGAGTTGGCTAATTAACCCAGAATGATTTGAATCAACTCAAAATTATGAGTTATGATAGTCCTAACTCGGCTAATTAACTCAGAATGATTTGAATCAACTCAAAATTCTGAGTTCTGATAGTCCTAACTCAGACTGAGTGATTCAACTCAGGCTCAGTTAAAATCAATTCACTGAAATTTACCGTGTAACAGACAACAACAGTTAACTTTTTCAATTTAAGTACGCTATTACTTACACTGTTTATACTACTTTAAAAACTGATAATTTGGCCTTCAACTGATTTTAATTATGAAATATTTATCTCTGAGCTGAATTTTTAATTTTCAAAAAAATCTACCCCACAGAGTAAACGGATACCAAGTTTCGAAAACGGTTACATTCACATGCCCTTAATGTCCATTTGTTGGACTGTCCAGCAATGAAAAATTAATAGAGAAATAAAATATTTTGTGTTGCAAGCAAAACATATTTTGCTAACATAGAATACTTTTAACAGTGCCGAACGTTTTACTGACCGGATATAAGCGATTCTGTCCGCAAATATCCGCAGTTGCGGCCCTGTTCTCTTTTCGATTGGTTTGCTGGGTCCATGCTAAGTGTTCAAAACTTTAACCCTAAGCTTAACCCTAAGTCTAAACGTAAGAATGAGCTTATACCTAAGCATGTTATCCTTAGCCGACGTCAAAAAATCGACTAAAGCTTAAGCTTACTGTAATGCAGTTCCACAGAAAAAGTTTCTGTCCCTGATCTTTAATACATAGCCGAATCTTTGAATATTTATTCATAATGGAATATGTCAACAAATTTTACGTCTATCTTGTGTCCACGCTATAAAATTTAGTAAAGTAAAAAAACAGCTGAAATCAGCTCGTTTAAAACTATTTTTCACATGAATGTTTTCTATTTCGTCTGAGATCCAATTTCAAGCTAGGATTCGTTTCCCGATGCTCTCGAATGAAAAGTGTTTACGATTACCGCTCGAATCAACG
This sequence comes from Enoplolaimus lenunculus, assembly GCA_030248215.1. NCBI lineage: Eukaryota > Metazoa > Nematoda > Enoplea > Enoplida > Thoracostomopsidae > Enoplolaimus > Enoplolaimus lenunculus. Next base: position 262,901 of record JASANG010000424.1, on the reverse strand, counting down.
CTCAAGCTTATATGTGCTACGCGGGCGGACACGGTGTGTATTTCATATTTCGCGTGTGTATACACTTTGTTTGCACTAAAATTCCTCGCAGTATACTCACACTCGGTCAATGTTACTTTTAAAACCGCTGCTGTAGAATAAGCATAATTATAAACTTGAATATTTTCAATTTCAAATGAGACATAACTTCAAGGTAACATTCGCGCCTCGGTCTCACGTTCCGGAGACGCTAACGATGACCACAGAGTTATAGGAGCTTGACGCTCGAGCCTTGTATATGTTAGAATTGTTAAACACTGTTCACAGTGTCTACATTACTCGTATATTATTGTATTTAGTTGCTCATAGTATACTATATGAGCGAGAGTGTTAATCTAAGCAAAGAAAAATAGCCAAATATGTAATCCTCTTTTTTACAGTCCCATCAGACAACGGGATGGCCACAAACGTATACTCAATGCGAGGAAGTGCTGATATTCATTATATTTAGATACGTTTAGTCACATTGGAAATAGTTAAATATGTCATTGCAAACCGGATACGGCTTGTTTCATGCACACCACGATAGTACCACGATAAATTCCGGGGACTACGTGTATTTGGTTGCCCATGATAATGGCCGATACATGAAACGGTACCAAACCATTCACCATCACCAGTGTATCACACTCGATAATGTATTTCCGGAGGATGTGTCAAAATTTAAGGTATGTCAGAACTGTACGGTTTCAGACGACCCATTTCTCACAAGTACTGCGAATATACATGGTTTTTCTGCTTAATTTTTCCGAAATATATGGCCAAGCTGGGAATCAAACTTTGCTGTTTTAGTTTGTGTTTATTGCAATTCATTCCTTACAAGTACGCATGCAATAATTTTTGAATTTAAACTCAAAATTGAAAATTGTTCAAAATCTTTATTTCCAAACTGAATTCTGTTTCGCGCCACGAGGTTATTCTTTATTGGTAGACCATATGCATAATTTACCAATACAGGAAAGGCAAAACATTAAAATGTAAGCCCAAAGTATACAGACAAAGCTCACAGAAACCCAGGTAAGTTTCATACAAAACTGAAAAAATCAAAATCAAAATTGTAGGGGCTTCTGAAAAATATAAATCTATCTAAGCTTGGGATCAATTTTCTGCTGGGTCCAGAATAGACATCCGGTAAAACGCCCTGAACTCGTAGTAACTTATACGCGCAACAGTGTGCAATGACGATATCTATCTATATTATTAAAGCTAGAACATCCCACATACAAACTTTGGACAACATTCCAGCTGAACTTTGTAATCACTGTAAGCATGTGAGACATGCTTGTCCGTTATGTGCATATTCAATATAGTACAGTGCACTGTATGTATGCTAGCTGGCAGCATACGGTCGACACATAGTCGACGAAAAATGCAGTTGGACAGGCGGGCCACGTGGCGCAGTGATAGAGTGTTCATTAAGGATCCGTAGTTCGACAGTTTCTTAGTAAAAAGGTCTGATGTCCCGGTTCCTACGTAGACATGAAAATTAAATGTATTAATAAATTTTGTTAATATGTAGTTTTATCTATTATATCGTATTGATATTTATTGTTCGATGAAATTATTTTAAGCTGCGCTCCGGCATTTTTGCACAAAGTATGTTTAGTGTCGGTTGCAAATATTACAACCACGTTGACTAATTTACATTTAAAACGAAGGGACATTTTGCAATTTTTACAGGTCGATATTTACAAAGACAATTTGATTACGTTGCAAGCCAACGACGGCAAATACTTAAAACGGTTTGACGGATTTGATGGGAAACACGTTGTGACCATTGACAACGATTCGCTCGACCAATGTTGTTATTTTCAAGTTTGTTTACAAATGTGACGACAGCTTGTGTAGACGTTTGCTTACATTTAGTGTTTAAGCTCTGACTTTAGGCTAAACCTAATCCTAACCCTATGCACTTCAGATGGGCACCGGAGATACGGATCAAAAATTATCTGGACATGCATCCGCAACGAAATATATATCCTGATATCCGGTGACGGGCCAAGTGTGGACCCATGTAAAGATCAGGGGCTGAGAATTTTCCGGTGGTACTAGAATAGAGTAAGCATAAGCTTTAGGCTTATTTATTTTTGCTTGGCTTAGGCTTAGGAATATGCTCGTTCTTGTGCTTAGGTTTAGGCTTAGGCTTAGGCTTAGGTTTAGAAATATGCTCATTCTTGTGCTTAGGCTTAGGCTTAGGTTTAGGCTTAGGAATATGCTTATATAGTGTTCCGCCCCTGTTCTATTGGCCCAAGTGTGCCACGGTCTCCCTAGCGTCAAATTGTGGGACCCGTTGTTGATTTTCGTAGTAAAGAAACTAATTAAAAGCTTAGTGCTATACGTCCATATTTTGAATTTTTATGGGGGACGTCATGGTTGTGGTACAGGGGGGACTAATATTTATTTGGCCTCTCAAGACGGTACCCCCCTGTTATTCGGGTACGGACTGTTATTTATTTTCAACCCACCCTTCGTCAACGTTCGTTACTCATATGTATCCGGTATTTCAACTATCCGTTGAATTAAGGCTAAGCCTTAAAACTTGTAATCTGGGGGTAGTGTGCTAGAACCAGTCGATTAAATTAGTGTAATAAAACAAATCAGTTTTTGAAATTTCATCCCTATTTTCATAATTCCTTTTACACTCTTGATTTTGTATGCCACGTTTGTAACAGATATGAAACCAAAATATATTTCAGCTTGAGTACAAAGGCAAAAATTTGATCACATTAACCGCAGACAACGGACATTATTTGAAGCGGTTCTCGGAGTTTGACGGACACGACGTCGTTGCGATACTGAGCAAACAAGCCGACGACTATTCGTACTGGGAAATCGTCAAAGCAGATTGCTGGGGACAATAGACGAATGATTTTCAAACAGTTTACAACACTATTCATACGTGCGAGTTATTGCTGCGAGAAGTTGCAGCTGCAACTTGCAGTTGTAAGTTTTGTCCGAAATGACGTTCGATAAATTTGCAGCTGCAAATAATTCATTAAAAATCAAAGCTAGGAATTTAGTTCACATTTGCGAATAATCGTGCAAGTTCAACGAATTTATTGCAGCCGCTTTCTCATTGGCTTATAAAAAAATGCAACTTCTGCGAGCAATTTTCAACTGCAAGTTCTCGCAGTAAAAACTTGCACGTGTGAATAGGGCTTAACAATTTCGAAATATAAAGGAATCGTGTCAAAAATACAGGGCTTTCAGATATCAAAAACAATCTTTCGTTTTTGTAATCGGAGAAAATCAAAAATCTTAATGAGAGGCTACCTTAACTTAAGTTTACGTCATAGACTCATCATAAGTTGTAAAATTATATTCGGTTGAACTTAGCCCCCATTTCGGAGTCGGTTTCTCTGGTAAATGTTTGTTTTGTATCTCAGAAATATGTCTTACATTTCAGAAATATTTGCCTTAATCGTTTAGTAAAACGAAGCCTTAAATTTAAATCATTTAAGTGTGATAATTTCAGAGTCATATTGCTAAAAAATTCAGAAATAAAGTCGAATTCAGGAAATAAATGTCTGGATTTAGACATAATTCTATATAATTGTAGACATTTCTTGAATAAAAGACAACATATTTCATATGTAGTGCAAGTGTTTCCGGTGAAGACACATCCGCTAAAAATTGAGTTGCCGGCAATAAAAATATTTAATGCACATTACTATTAAATTTGAAGCTACACTCCGGTTTAAACAATCACATATGGATTTGTTTTCCAATGAGAATTAATCAGTGCTCGATGATCATACTTTAATTAAATTTTAAATACGTTACGGATGCTATTTCAATCTATAGCTTCAAAGATATTTGATAATTTTTATTATCTGACATCCTGTTTCTTAAAAAAATTGTCAACTCTTACTCCGACTCAGGTTTCAATTACGTACTGTTATCAGGAATTGAACCAAGTAACAAGCATTCGGTGTATTTACAGTGTTTTCCCCAATAGTCTTTAGCTGCTCTAAAATCAGTAAACAAGAACGTTTTATTAATGAGTCGTAAAATATGTAGTATTCAAGTGTTATGTATAGTATATAAAAATATAGAAGTTACGGCACATGTAAACATCAGGGGCGCAGAGTTTCTCTGTTTGACTAGAATAGAGTAAGCTTAAGCGCTTTCGACTAATTTTTTGCTTGGCTTAGGTTTAGGCTTAGGAATATGCTCATTCTGACGCTTAGGCCTAGGCTTAGATTTAGGCATATGCTTATGCGGTGTTCACGTTATATCTGGGGCAGCTTGGAACACGTTTTGTCCAAGTTGATTCGACGTCAACATAAAATTTTGTGATCTGAACAGCGGTTATGTAGACAAAATGTGAATGTCACATGACGTTGACTTACAAATCACTAAGCTCAAGCGATCATCGCATACATATAGCCATTTGTCATATGACGAGACATGTACGCGAATATCATGTGATATTCCAAAATTCTACTAAATATCATATGATATTATGCAGGACAATGGAATTTGAGCGCGCTAATAAAAAACAGTAAAAAGTCAGATAATGCAGCATTAAATGATTTTGAAAGTTGAATTAGCTGCTACATTTCGGTTTCTCGCTGAATTTTTCCCAAAATATATTCCTAAAGTACAAAAAACTCAAATTTCAAATATTAGTATCATATGACATTGTACAGGACAATAAAGCTAGTTCACCACAACTTTGCAGACATTTTCAAACATCATATGATACTCGCAGACAATATTTGGAATATCATGATATTGCAGTACAAACAGTAGATGTCGCACCAGGATAGCAGACAACTCAAATTTTTTGAATCTGATAGCGGATAAACGATTAGACAAAATGTTACCAGCTATAGTCATAGGGACAAAACGTGTTCCACGCTGCCCCAGTTATAACGTGAACCCCACATTATATACTGTTCCGCCCCTGTTCTTTACATTAGCCGAGGTTACTATACTAGCGACGAACCCAAACACCATAACCTTTAACGAATTTTTGAATCTTAACACTGAAATTTTTTAGCGGTTTTCAGCCTTTCACAATTTTTAGTATAACCTTGTTTATGCTTTGTCACCCAAAATCTTCAATAGCAAAACATTGAATCCACATACGGTGTTGGATCTCTCTTATAATAACTTGGCACTCAACCCGTAGTCGGACTGTGCGCTGACAAAAATTCAAATGTCCCTAAAACGTTAGTTTCTAATACTTTAAACACTGTGAAACACAGGAATAAATACAAAAGCATTTTTACCGGGTAGGAAGACTCAACTCAAACTTATGGATCATCCATGTTATAATGTCTACGCGGATGCAAATTCGACTGGGTTACATAACAGCACTGTAACCTGAGATTAGGTGTACGTACAGTGCAGAGAGCGTGCTTCATGAGTATACCTTGTCCTGAGTCTCTACAGATGATGTTGGGACGGGACAGCAGCCACACTTTTTTTACAAAGTTGAGAACTCGAAACAAAATAAATATATACACATATTTCCAACATGTTAAAATGAATACATTTTTAAGTCCCTTCCGAGAGACCATGTGAAAACACAAACACTGTAACGTGGATGACCCATTACTAAAAATATATGCAAAAAACTACTACATATAATAAGTATGTAATCGAAACAAACAATCAACAACGACAATTGTAACTCGTTTGGGTAGCAAACACATCTTACATAGAGATAATATTGAAACTAAAAACAAACTCAGGGCCGTTGACTACTGTCAATCATTTCTAGCTTAAGTATCTGTCGAAATCATTTCTAGCTTAAGTATCTGTCGAAATCATTTTGGTTTCGGCGTCTTAAATACTGAAGCAAAAATACTTTACAAGACAGTAGGGTTGAACTTGGTAAGAAGCTGAAATATGTAGTAAAGTTTTCATGAAAACCATATTTGCAAAAATTACACTCTAGAATGACCAAAACCACGGCCTAGAAAAGTAAGAGTAAAATCAGCGTGTTAAAACTTGCAAAAAAACTCTTACACAACTCTTTCAAATTACAGCTGAGCGTTAAAAGCTGCAAAAATACTCTTACACAACTCTTTCAAATTACAGCCGGAATGCTTTAAATGTAACATACAACATAACAATATGCACAGCTGAAAAATCACTAATAGAATCAATTTCAAAGCGGTTTTTTTGCTGCTGTGATATCCAATTCACTTTTTTACACATTTTAAGCTAAAATTACTGAACGTAAAAAAGTTAAACCATTAAAATTGATATGTGCCTAAACATCTAATGCGGCGTAACAACTATAATTCGGCAGTCAGATGCATATTTCTATAAATTCCGTTTACAACTCTTAGTCTGGATTGCACCAGTCCAATGTTTCTGATAGAAAGTTCAATTTCCCTGTTTTACCTCTCGCACAGGCACTCTGTGTCTTATAAGATCCGACGCTCAAAATGACCGAGTAAATTATACACTAAGCAATTGCAGAAAAATGGACTAATGTCTCAGAAAATCCTAAAAATAAAACTTTAATGCACATTGAACAGGTCCCGATCAAAATTTGCTGTTCCCACAGTTTGACTAACGGTTGCCTTACATGTTTGAGATGTAGGATTTAACTCAGAATGAAGTTTAGACTTACTCTTACATCTAACAGCCGCCTTTCTGGTCCAGGACCAACTCAAAATATATAATCCTGCAGCTTCCAGAATTTCAACTTTCTTTTCAATGCTACAATGCTACTGCGATTATTATACTATTCGGACACATCCAAAATACATTCTTTAGATATGCTAGAAACATCAATACATTTCTTCTATATCAATACCTTTCATCTCTAAACACTCCCGCTAGCATTCTCGCAAACAGATACCGCTAGCATTCTCGCAAACAGATAATTTACGGCGAGCATTTGACACAACCGAAACAAAAATCTCACGTCTTTTTCTCCGCTCCCATCACTTTCTTCGGTCCCCGCCGTCGCTCGCCTTTCTCCCGTCGCTACCGACAGCGTCTTCTAAAATTTCGACATCCGAATCCGCGTCGTTAGGAAACTTCATAGCATCTTCTAGTGTCGGTTCCGGTTCCCCCGGTGGACCATATAGGGACCACAGCGTCGCCAGGCGGCGTCTGACATCGGCGATTTGAAATTTGCCGACGTTTTGTGCAAACGGATCGTTTAACGCGCATCCATCGTACGTTTCAAGTTCAGACAGAGATGCAGCGTATGACAAATAGAACTGCGCAAACGATTGTCGCATTACGTCGACCAAAGGCGCCGGCGTCGCAGTGTGCGACTCAAGCGCGTCGCAAACGGCGACACGGATCGTCTGGTACGTGATCATACGATTGTAGCGTGCCGAATCGCCAGGTCGATGCTCGGTTTCGTAGCCGGGCTCGTTGTGATACGGGCGTTCGTTCATTAGCGACTGTTAAAAGTTCAAAACATTTATAGACAGACAATAAAAATTGGAGAAAAAACACAACAAAAATTTTAACGCACCAATATCACAAGTAAAAATAGACATTTCAAATTAAACCACAAAAATAACGCTTGTTGTGTATACATCGACCGGCACCGGAATTCTCCCGTATTTTATAAAACCTAGTTTTACTTACTTAAATATGTTAGAAAGATAACAATGCAACCAACTTATATTATACACGTCAAAGTACGTCATATGCTATTTAGCTCTCATTATATATACATTCTACAAAATTACCTGAATAGAAATCAATACCGAACAAAACGACTGTGCTGGGGTCCACGCGGGTCCTGACCAAGTTCCCAAAATCGACAGACAAACTTTGCCGTCGGCGTACAGATTTGGATTGAATCGAACCCTGCCACCGTGGGTGGTCATTAGTCGTACACGAGGTGGCCGGATAGGATAATCGGGCGGACATCGAAGAATAAAATGGAAAAACCCGCCTTCGTAAGGTGTATCGTACGGACCGATTATCAGCGCGTGTATCAGTGTAACATTGGACTCGTCCGGAACGATAAATATTCCTGAAAACAAAACTCATTTAAACGACTCTTGCAGATGCACACTTTAAGCCAAGGCTGTGTACTATTTGTGCAATTAAAAGGCAGTTATCACACATACTACCAAAATATACCTCAAATGTTTTTTAAAATTTCTACTGTACAGAGAAATTGGTCGCGATGCTAGCTTCCAAAAAGTAACTAATTAGAAACTTTACAAATGCGCTTTTCGTCTTTTTAGAAAACATGAAAAAACAACCCGTAGAACAATTGCTTCGGTATTCTAAACAGTCAGAAGAGTAATATATATGTAGCTTAATATATGTAGCTTATGCAATTTTGACTTGACTACAATTCTAGCGAATATAGATCAAGCAAGGTTTTACGACACATAACAAAACACGCGTACCTGTCGGTGGATCGGCAAAGAATGTGCTAAGATCGCGCTTGATCCGATTCAAAGCAATTGGAGACGGCGTTTGACGATCCCAGTCCTTACTGCAGGAAAGCGGATCCCAGACTTTCACAAAGTTACTAGCACTACTCGCTAAATTTAATCCAGACGTCTCTGCAGTTTGCCAAAAAGTACTGTCGCTTGAACCAGATTCTGCCAGCGAAGCGCTAGCGCCGCTACTTACATTGCTACCTGCAGTGCTACTCGATGCATATGATTTTGAATATTTAGATTTAGTTTTACTTGCCATTTTATATCTCGAATACTCCTCGAAAAATGCATATATATGTACGTAACATCTTTTGGGTTCCGTATAACCATGAAATTGGCTCAGCCTAATTAGCAGAGAGGCGCCGCATTCAACTACGAATGTTGTATTTTGCAAGTGTCTGATATAGGGACAATTAGTTTCAGAATACCAACGAAATACCAGCCGCAAAACTTTTAAGTTGGTAATGGCAATTCTTCACAAATAAGGACATGCATAATAAATAACATTTCTTATTCCAGCAAATCAACGTACTTTTCTGACCAAAAATTTGTAATTCAAAACAAATAATACTCGTTTGTGTACGTAGCAATTTATAGAAAAACTTTATTGTTTAAAATTCAAGTTTTCACAACCGAATCAGAACCGCCAATTTTGCCGCATCCGAATCCGAATTTTTGTTGCCACCATGCTAGTCAGTTTTTCCTCCGCACGCACGCTCAGGATACCAATATATGTCCTACCTGTATTGAAGCGACTTCAGCAGGCGATTTTTTCTAATTGACGATTATTTAATTTCAATTACAAAGCACTCAAAATGTCCCAACGACACATACAGACGACCAAGGCCGCGTTTAGCATACCCCAAAACCCACCCGTTATGGGACCGACCAAAAGAAGGGCTCGGTGTTGGCATATCACTGTTGTTGAGACAATGTTTCTAGCTTTTTACTGCGAGTATTCCCTTTATCTGGTATATAGTTATCTCGAACATGGTTTGACTTGATTCACTCTCTTGCTATCCAGCATTTAGGCGGCCTTACGAAATTTCAAAAATTTTGGCATCGGAGCTAACTCGGATGACTTGAAAGTTCAACCCACCTCATATTCGAGTCCCCCACCGACTGTTCGGCATTCCTTTGGTTTAGGAGGGAAATCAGTACACATTATTTTTGCGAAATTTTAGTATATTCGCGCCCAACTTGAACATTATATTGATTTTACTTCCGCTAAACCCAAGGAGCGTCGTGTGTATGATTTAACCATTTTCGGTTGGATTTCATGTTGGGTTATGCTTTGAATAGCTAGCTAATAGTAAGCTTTGTTTTGCGTCTTTAGTTGTCATTTTTGTTATTTGCGAGTTTACGCGTTTTCGCGTACAGTTTCGTGTTGTGCATTTACGTGTTATTTTCGGTCGTAGCACAGTAAATGGTCGTGAGACGCAGCGTGAGTTATTTTGCTACTTCGTCGTTATTGAATCGTTTTGTTCAGCCGCTGGCTGTAAAGATTAGTACAACTAGAAACTAATTTTTTGTTAAAAATTAGTTTTATATGGAATACTTGTAAAGTGGCATTCCGTGTCGTGTAAACATGTGAAACATGCCAGTCTGGTGCATATGCAACATACGCAATGCACATTTGTAGTATGCTTGCCGGCAGAATACTTGCCGACATATAGTCGACAAAAAAGTAGTTGGATAAGCGGGTTACGTGGCGCAGTGGTAACAGCGTCTGCTTGACACACACAGAAGGTCGCTTGTTCGAACCACCTGTAACACTCTTTTCCACCTGCGTAATGAAAAGTTTTGAAGTCCCGGTTCCCACCTAGACTGACATGGGAACCACACCGTGAGCGCAATGGTCAATTTTCGCGCTTCGAACACGGTATTCAATCGGAAATAGTGAAGGGACGACCTTGTTGAAATTTGGGGCATGTAAGCATGTGAGACATGCCAGTGCTGGTGCATATGCTATATTTGTAGTATGCTTGCCGGCAGCATACTTGGCGACATATAGTCGACGATAAAAGCAGTTGGATAGGAGGGCTACGTGGCGCAGTGGTAGAGTGTTCGCTTACGAATCCGTAGTTTGAGAGTTCTATCCCAGCTTTGGAGGCCCGCTTTTCCAGCTGTTTAGTTAAATGTCTGATGTACCAGTTCCTACCCAGACTGATATGCTGTTACTTGAGCTATAGCAAAATCTAAGGTTAAGCCTGCGTAAATTTCCGTGGAGATCCAAAATTCCCTTCGTTCGGTCCCGACTCAGATTCGCCTGAACCGACGGTGTCGTATTCAAAACCTAGGCTATTAAAATATGCAATGTGATAAGTTTGATAGTCTAGGGTACGACGGTTTTTAGTTCTGAGTTAGCAGCTGAAAATGAGGGACGTTCCCAGGAGGTTTCGAACTCGGTCCACAGTTTATCAGTCCAGCGCGCTAGCCACCGAGCCACGCCGCCTCACAATCAACTGCGGAGTTTTTCTGTTTTTTGCCTTATAAGAACCTCAACATTATACACTGTGGGTATACGCGGCTTGTGTATGTGCAGAGTGTGTAATGTTAAGACATATATATATACTTGTGCACATATACCACCAGAAGAAATTAGGATATCGGCCGCGTGGTGTAATGGGTAGCGCGCTTGAATCGCGAGCGAGAGGTCCGAGGTTCGATTCCCGGCGTGGCCATATCTGTCGAAGAATTAAGAGGAAAATCATGTATATTCACAGTACTTCGAGGAAAGGGTCGTCCCGATCGTACAGTTCTGACATACACATGTATCTTGGTTCTTCCATGTTTTACGATGTTCCATATAACCGTGTTCACATTTATTGAAATATGCCACAGATACAGTACGCAAGTAGAAATGAAAATCGGCAAAACCAAGTTTACGAGAGCCAATGGCTTATCCATGGGGGTCACCCCGGCCGCGGCACCCCAAAGCATCTCAACAAAAATTATATAGTGTCAATTGCTGTTCTACGCTGTTCCGAAAATAGCAGGCATTTCTAACTTATTCAAAAACAGAAACAGGTGTTGCAGAAGCTGACTGGATTTTGCTTTTCCAAAGTGAATTGGCTTCCGAATCCGAGCCTTCAAATTAGTGCCTGTTTGAAACCAATTTTGAACTTATGTTGCCAACCTGTTCTTTAGATCTAAATTGCATTGATGCGTTAGTTATATTTGTGATTCATCTCAATTGAACGAACGTTAAGAAGTCAGTTTTATGGCAATAGTTCGTGCTTTGTGTGTGGGTCAAAATAAGTTTACTATCTATGAAATTTTGCCCCCTCATTGTGAGATCCTGGATCCGCCACTGACGAGACTGGTTTCGAGTTCAACGCAAAATGTTTCACAATGCTTCTGAGAATAATTATATCAAAGTTGTACAGACTTAGGCCTTCAGCACTACAATTTTCCAACAAATACTATAGTGCGATGCTAAAAATAACAGATAATGCGGTTAAACAACGCAAAGCTGAATTCCTAACAACTTTTTAATATTGCGTAACTATAATCTATTGTACTAGCTAAATAATTAACGGTCGAAAGTCGTATTATCGAATGCTTATAGTACTTATCACTAGTTGGTAATAGATTTTCTAACATTCGCAGAAGAGGGATGTGAACTTCATGTGGGCCCTTGATTACAACAAAATACACCCTTCGTATGCAGATATTTCACATCTATTAAAAGTTGAAAATTGATTTAAATTTTAGACAAAACTGTTTTCACACCGCACTGTGAAAGCGAACTAAAACTACATCGCGTATAAACAACTGTGTGGCAAGATCGTACGGTATAAAACGAAACAGCTGTGATATATTGTCTATGAAAAAAGAAAAGTAAGGCAAACATGGATGTACTTGATAGGAAAAAATCGTAAATTCGCTGCGTCCTCCTATGATTCTTGCAACAAAACGAATAAATCCATGATTTTTCCTTTTTGTCTTTGTCGCTTGCTCTTGTCTTCCAAAACTTAAAATTTTTTTGAACCGTAGCATGTTCCGGTGTTGGAGGAAACAGTCTTCCAAAACTTAAAATTTTAAAACTCGATTATAAGTTATCGATATTTTAAGATTGATGAATTGCTCCGAAGGCGTAAAACGTTTGAATATTGGGTATTATATTTGAATAGAGCATAGTTTGAGGCTCTGCTTACTAGTGTGGTATTCACATTACCAGGGCAGGCGGACATGGTTTGTCCCATGTTGGATTCGACGTCCACGTTAAAATCCGGGCTCTTACCGGGTCAACAGACAAACCTCGAATGTCATATGACATTAGCTTAATACAAACCACCGTTCTCAAATGATTAAACGTGTACAAGGGACGGTAAAGTCATATGATATTCCAAAATTTCAACGAATATTATATGATATTCAGCGGAACAGTGTAATCTTTGGGTGCTAATGAAAAGTCGAACGGTAGAGGCAAGATTTGCTTTCAGTATCAAATACTACACGCAGTGTAAAAAGTTTCCGACACAAAATCTCTAACCACAGCTTCATAATTCAAAAATTCTAAATTTCACATTCTAGTACCACATATACATATATTCAACAGAACAACTTGGGTATGTTTACCTCAAGCATGGAGACATTTGAAAATATATCTTTTATGATATTAGCAGACAATACCTCGAGTATCATATTATATTGAAGAACAAAACTAGCGGACAAATACAAATTTTTGTATACAACATGGGGTCTACAAGCAGACAAAATCTTACCCAATAGTCTCAGGGACAAAACGTGTTACAAGCTGCCCCGGTTGTACCGTGTCTGGGGCAGCCTGGAACACGTTTTGTCCCTATGACTATTGCTTGTAACATTTTGTCTGATTGTTTTTCCGCTATCAGATTCAAAAGATTTGAATTGTCTGCTATCCTGATGTGACATCTACTGTTTGTCTGCAATATCATATGATATTCCAAATATTGTCTGCGAGTATGATATGATATCTTTGAAAATGTCTGCAAAGTTGTGGTAAATCAGCTTGATTGTCTTGTAGAATGTCATATGATACTAAAATTTGAAATTTGAATTATTTGTACTTAGGAATATATTTTGGGAAAAATTCAGCGAGAAACAAAATCGTAGAAGCTATTATTTCAACTTTCGAAATCATTTAATGCTGCATTATCTTACTTTTTACTGTTTTATTAGCGCGCACAAATTCCATTGTCTTGTATAATATCATATATTTAGTAGAATTTTGGAATATCATATGATATTCACAGAAATTTCTCGCAGTATATATCATATAACAAATGGCTATTTGTGTACGATGATCGCTTGAGATCAGTGGTTTGTAAGTTAATGTCATGTGACATTCACGGTTTGTCTACATAACCGCTATTCAGATCTCAAAATTTTATGTTGACGTCAAATCAACTTGGGCAAAACGTGTTCCAAGCTTCCCCCGTTATAACGTGAACATCACATGAACCCCGCATAAAGAACATAGCTTGAGTCTCTGCTTAAACTAAATCGCAAAATTTTTAGCACGACGGGGCCGGTGGGCAGCTACACCTTTCCATGACACTTTGATCTGCCACTGATTGCTATCGTATAAGCTTCAAACGTAAATTTATTTACAAAATTACAACCGATTTTTGATATCGCGTTGTTTACGATGTGGTAGTATAAAACTGATAAGACTACTGGAATAGTAGTCGTATTTACGGCGTTTGTGTCGTTACGTGCACTTCAAATTATTAATAAATACTGATAAGATTCGAAACCATCACTGAAAACTATTGTTAATGTGATTTTGTTTTCTTTGCCGTATGCTTTCAAATGCCAAACGAAACGTTTTCTAAAAGTTTAACCACACCGCAAACAATGGTGAGTCAAATTGACTCTTCCAAAATAGGCTTTTCCGGACTACACAAACTGAGTCAAAATTCAACTTATATTTTGGAAACAGTTAATTTGACTCACCATTTTTTGAAGTGTATATACAGTAGTCGCTGTGTTTCCTTGAACGTGCGTGGGTAGTTGTCATTCCGAGGTACTGTATTGACCCGAAGAAGAGGGGTCCCCATTTTGAGTCCGAATCAATATAGGAGTCCGTATCCCTAATAAGAGTCCGCAAGCGGATAGAGTCCCTAAACCCTAACTGGAGTCCATAAATGTCAATTAACCCTAATTGTAGCGTATAAATGACTTCAGGACCAAACAATTTGAGTTCGAAACTTTAAAGTGTACTTAAATTTGGGAAATACATTCCTAAGTATAACATTGTATTATCGCTCAAGCTATTGACACAAGACAGATAAACGTTTAATTTAACGGAAACAGTCCGTAACCGAATAACAAGGGGGTACCATCTGGAGAGGCCAAATAAATATCAGCCCCCTTATATTCGGGTCACTACAGTAGGCTATATTTTGTTTTGCGATGCAAGTCTTAAAATATAGATTTTTTGCTTTATATGTGCCAAATATAGGCCGGATCCATCAGCGCGTGTTTTATTTGTCGATTGCTTTTTCTGAAATGGTTTATACTTTGAAATATGACATACTGTAGTGACCCTAATAAGAGGGGGATAATAAGAGTCGGTTCCCGTTTTGAGTCCCAATGAATAGGAGTCCGTATCCCTTCCTTAAACGCTAAGCGACCGTAAATGTCGATTGTCTCTAATTGCAGTGCATTAGTGACTACAGGACCAAATAAAGTTGTGAGTTCGAAGCTTTGAAGTATACATATGATTTAAAAGTACATTCTTAAGTATAATCTTGCATTGTCCCTCAAGATTTGAATACAAGACAACAACCGTTTAATTCAACGGATAATTGCAGCATCACCGAATGAATGAATATGTCAGTAAACCAATGGGTGGCGGAGCGTGGGTTCAAAATAAACAACAGTCCCTAACCGGATATCTAGGATGTTACCTTCTTTAAAAGCCAAATAAATAGCCCCCCTCTTATTCGGGTCACTACAGTATATAAACATGTATTAATTAAGCTAATTCAGTAGTCATAATGTCCCCAATACATAATCAACAACATAAATCCTTAATACTTAGTATAATCGCAATATTATCGAGTTCCGGTTCCGCTTTGAACATTTTGGTTGTAGTTCCAGTGGTGACAAAAAGCATATATATTTATCACGCAAGAATGGCGTGTATTCTAGCTGACCACGGTCATAATGTTACAATTCTGAATTATTTATTTGTTGGCCCTATTGGTAAGCTTATAAATCTAAAGGCCTATTCTCAAATGTGTGCCGCAACGCTGTTAGCTTCAGCTATAGTATTAACCCTTTCTCACATGAATATTTTCTATTTCATCTGAGACCTACTTTTATGCTAGGATTCGAACTTCAGTGTAAGGATGTCCCAGGGTGCGCGCTCTTGAAATTTGAAATTTTTAATAAAACATTTGCCCAGTAATCGCGGAGCGTTTCCGCTCAGGGCCAAAGCCGCAAACACTTGTTATTTCATTCGCTGAGGGGACGTCTACCCCGTGGGCGCTAGCGAGTGGCACGGGGTCAGGCGATCCTCGGGCTCATGCAGCGGCTGAAATTTTTACTCATGCTGAGCAGCTTGCAAGTGCGTAAATCAAGAAACCTCACCGATGTTTGACCTACGTTCACCTAAGCTCAAATGCGATTTGTTGGTCACCTACCCCCCTCGGCGTTCGCATATTATGCGCGCCTGTTCTTTGTTTTCGGGTTGGCTTTGCAATATTTTGATGTTGTTGTTTTGTACTTATAGTTGTTGCATTTCTTGTCGTTGATGCGCCTACGCAGGCCGTAACTGGCTTTCGGAAACTTTTGTGAAATTTTGAAAAATTTCCGGAAGCTTATGCAAATAAGCTTCCGATTATGCAAATTCAATTTAGCCAACCGGCAGGGTATAAAAGCTGCTGCCGATTTAACATTTTAGGCATTCAGTTCATCATTACGACGTTTTGCTGTACGACAAACTTTTCGACTGATGCCTTGCTTGGACAGCTTGTATTCTTATATAGTTTTGGCTTTTTGTTTGGTTCGCTTTCCGCTTTCAGCAAACGTGGCCGGCTTCGAGAGCAGAAGTCGGCTACAGAAAATTTACGCTAATTCTCTTACATTGGTGTGGAATCCGGTGGCCAGCACTGTCGCCGGGGTCCGCAGCCGTGATACTTAGCTGTCCGAATTGTAATTTTTATAATACTGAGGATATAGTTTTATCGCAAATAAACCTAAACGAGTGTTTTTTTTTGTTGTTTGGATTTGTTGTTTGTTATAAAGGAGCTCCGAAACTCTGCTGGTCAGAGTCTGTTTTTGTTATACTTAACCTAAGTGACCTTGGTACCGGGCTAAGTTAGCTTAGGTTGAGCTTTGTTGTTATTGTCCGGACTGGGGAAGGCTTTTTTCTTTTCTTTTTCTTTTTCCTTTTCCGGTTATTTTTGGATCCAGTGACTTTTGATTGATCTGTGTACGTAAAATCTCTACAGCCCTAAAATGGGCGGTGCGGGTCCCCGTTTTTCTTTTTCCTTTTTGACCAGATCCTTTTTACCAAGAATTTATTTTTCCCCGCGCTCCGAATTTTGCCTGCCCACCGGGGAATTGCCCGCCACGGTGGTCAGAAGTTTTAACCTGGGGCAGGAAAGCGCGAGGATATGAGTCTCCTAGCCCCGACCCATGTGGCGGTTTAGTCCAGCCGTAGTTCGGCTGGCCGGCTTACTGCCAGTTAAAAGTTGGGCGACTAATGGGTCCGGTGATGACGGACTAGGATTATGAATGCAAGTGTATTCCAGACCTGGGCACGGAAATCCTATCCCGAACACGACTGGACCAACGCAACAAGGCTCACTCTGCAAGTTATCATCGTACTGCTATAAGATTGGGATCGCCAAGGATAGGTGGCTTATGCTTAGGTGCAGGGTCCCAACCTTATATCCAGTGACTGGAGTGGGAGGCGTATACCATCACCACTCGGCTATAGGAGCTTGACGGTCGAGCCCGAGGGGGCTCTCACGTCTTGTGGTGATTTAGTACTATGTATACGTGTTGCAATTGTTAAACACGATGCGATATATAATATTTAACGTATATCCACAGCGCTGAGTTGTCTATAGGCAACTCAATGTGAGAAGGGGTTAATAGCAAAACTCAATAACCATAGCCACCTGAGCAGCCTAGTTAATACATTGTTTTGTTACTGATGTTTATAATGTACTATCCACATATATTGCGCACGCCAGTGTCAAAAATGTCCATGTTATTATTGAAAAGTAGCGGTAAAATTACAGCTATTTCTTGCACTAAATATTTATTTGCACATGATTTTGCCAGTACGCAGTTTTTGCATGTTTATTATTACATATGCGAATAATGGCAAGGTATTTTGGCAGTGTCTATGCTCGTGCCACAATTCGAATTTTTCCGCCCAATTTTAAATTTTCCGGTCAACAATTTTTTGACATAAATTTATTTAAATTTTGGCGCCAAAATTTTACAATCTAAGAAATTTTGAACCCTACAGTTTCTAAAGATTGACCTCAAAATTTGCGTTTTATTTTAAAATGGTGATGTTTCATTACACATTATTTTTGCACGTTTGCTTGTGTATGTCGTTTTTATAGCTGGCTAAAATTTTGGACCCTATTAAAATGGTCGGACATTCTTCAAAATAGGCGTGTGCAGTATAACCTTAATGGTGCATAATTATATATATATGTGTCTGCGTGTGCCACTGAAACCTACCAAGGCTGTGAATCAGTGTTGGAACCGGCCCGCGCCAAAGCCCGCGGGACCGGAACGAGGTCGGTCGGCGTTACATTCTGCAAAAATTTCGAAGGAGGCCTTTATGCTTTCCTAAATCGAAATCATTTGAACCTTTACGGATGTTAAAAAAGTTTGGCAGTCCACTGTACTTATAAGCCAGCTTGCTAGTTATCTAGAATCTTGAACTGTTAGACGTTTGTGGCTGCTTCAAGAAATCCGTTAATTACTGGCGTGAAAACACAAAGCTACTTCTATTGTTATCCGAGTTCACTAGACAAGTACTTGGGTATACAAGCTATTTATACTGTAAAAAATGGGGAGTCAATATGGACTCTCTCGGGAACAGGCTTTTCCTGACTACACAAACTGAGTCAAATTTGACTCCGCCAGCGTCAACAGTGAATCGAATTTGACTCTGGCTGAGCCAAATTTGACTCAGTCTGCGTAGTCACGACAAGCCTGTTCCCGAGAGAGTCCATTTGACTCCCCAATTTTTGCAGCGTACGGCTGAACCTGAGCGACATTTTAGTGAAGGTGGTAACGTAGTAACCGGGACTTGCAGCCTTTTCTCTGTCTTGTTGGAACTCTTGTGGCTCAGAAGAACGCTGTTCTGAACAATATTTGGTGAAATATTAAAATGGTTTTGTATTTAGATGTTTTGTTTTATGTTTTGTTTTCGGCTAGAAACCTATATAGAATTCGCGGTGCCCGGGGACACAAGCGGGCTGGAGTCGGGCCGAGTGCATCGGTCCGGGCCCTGACAACCGGGTCGGTTTCTACCCAGGTGGGAATCTTGTGGTGATTTATAGGACAGTTGGAGTCTGGATGTAACGTGACACAACTCGACTATTTGTTGGAGTCTGATCCGCGTGAGAACGATCGGCTTCCGAGTGTTATGCGTGATTGGGCATTTTCGCCGACGAGAACGCAAAAAGTCTACGAGGCGATTCCAACGTACAAGATTATAAATATGCGAGCGTGCCGGATATACGAAACGCGAGATGCGGACGCTCACACGGATGCGGGCGCTCACGCGGATGCGGACGGTAATAAGTCAAGGGACGTTCAGAGGGAACACAGACGCATACAAGGATACAGACACTCAGAAGAGCGCAGACAAACACGAGAACATACTTGGGCACTCAAAAGAACACAGACACTCACAAGAACACAGACACTCACAAGCACTCAGACACTCACAAGAATACAGACACTCATAAGAACACAGATACCCACTTGAACTCGGCTATCGATAAGCTGAAGGACATTGGCAAGGGAACAGACAGTCACAAGAAAATTGCCACCGAAAGCTTAGACTAATTTTTTGCTTAGGCTAAAGCTTAGGCTTAGGCTTAGGAATAGGCTCATCCATAGTGTATTGACCCGAATAAGAGGTGGGTAATAAGAGGGGGATCCCCATTTTGAGTCCAAATCAATAGCAGTGTGTATTCCTAATAAGAGTCCGTAAGCGGATAGAGTCCCTAAACCTTACTTAGAGTCCACAAATGTCACAGCCCTAATTGTAGCGCAAAAATGACTCCAAGATCAATTAATTAGAGTTCGAAACTTTAAAGCGTACCTAAATTTTGAAAGTACATTCATAAGTATAACCTTGTATTACCGCTCACGCTATCGACCCAAGACAAATAAACGTTTGATTCAACGGATAATTGCGGTACCGGATATATATCAGTAAGGAAGGGCGGCGGAGCGTGGGCTAAAAATAAATAACAGTCCGTGATCGAATAACAAGGGGGGTACCCTCTAGAGAGGCCAAATAAATATCAGTCCCTCCCCCTCTTAAGACTTAGGCTTAGGCTTAGGCTTAATAATATGCTTATACTATTGTTCCGGCCCTGTTCTATACATGAGCCGACTTACTTATAGATACCAACTCAAGATCTCAATACGCATCAGAAGACACGATTCATCGCCACCTGATACAACGTCTGCGAGACTCGCATCTCGACGTCGCACTAATTCACACGTTCGAACTCTGCGCCCTAAACTTAGCTCATATGCTCGGAGCAAAAGTAGTTTGGACCGCCAGCGGGACTTATATGTTGAATTTCATGGCGGACGCCTTAGATGTTCCTCTGGCTCTATCCTACGTTCCGGATCCGCTTACGTGGTTTACAGATCGTATGACATTTGTAGACCGTATTCAGCATTCACTCCATATGGCTGTCATCTACTGGCATACGTATAAACCTTCAAGTCAACTGAAAGAGCAATTTAAGTTGGTTCAAAAATTCAACTCGACAATAAAAGCCGATTATATGCAACAGGCGAAACGTACGTGGCCTTTGACTTTGAACGGTGTTGGAATAATTGATTTCCCACGTCCGTTGTTTCATAAAATTCAATATTTGGGGGTATTGGATAATACCGGCAAGAGGGGGCCGATCAGAAACAACTTCCCTAGTGATGAACGAGATCGGCTGCCCGAGGTAAAACAAATAGCATTCTCATATGGTCCCATGTATAGAACCGGGCCGGAACAGTAGTATAAGCATATTCCTAAACCTAAGCTTAAGCCTAAGCCTAAGCCTACGCGTATGGATGAGCCTATTCCTAAGCCTACGCCTAAGCCTAAGCGTATGGATTAGCCTATTCCTAAGCCTAAGCGTAAGCCTAAGCCTAAGCAAAAAATTACTCTAAAGCTTAAACTGACTCTATTATAGCGCCTCCAGAAAACGATCCGGTCCTGTTCTATGCACGTGCCCGCATATGTGTGTAGCACCTAGAATTTATAAACTAGCGATCTTCGGTATCGGCGGACCTGGCAAAGGTTACGGAATGATCGACCAAATCAATTGCAAAAATTTTGCTCAAGAAGATTTCCTTGACAATTATACACATTTGGTTGCGGAAAAAATCTAAAAAAAACTCGTTTGCTCAAAACCTGATTTAATTCTTCGAATTCCCCTATCGAAAACTTGCTAAATATCTGAATGCCGGAGGGTAACCGGATTCCCGTTTCGGTTTGCAGTAAATGTCGGTTTCCGTTTCCGTTTCCGTTGTATATAGAAATAATGGAAATTTTGTTATTTTTTACGTTCAAAATTAGTTGTAAATCACGTATATACCTCGCATGTTTTGGTTTACCGATATGCTGCATTTGTTTGAAGTGAAATAAACATTACGAAATTCATTCAAAATCTTAAAAATTTCTGGGCAGCCGCCGTGTTTTCAGTAAAATTTTGAAATACCGGTGAATATTTGCACGTCTCAATTGTAATGGCAGAAAAATAAAACGTTTTTGAAACATTTATACTTCAAGATCCGTTTTCTGTTTCCGTTTCCGTTATTTTTGCTATTCGTTTATACCCTATCTGTATGCACTAATTTTGAACATATTTATTCAATAGTACACGTAGTTGCACACATGTGCAAATGGACTTAAGCTTCTCCGGCCCTAGGCTAAAATTTTGCCTGGTCCCTTCATATTAAGTGACAAAATTAAAACGCTGCTCTTTGAAAAGCTGCAGTGCCTTGCCGATACATAGACACATCCGACACGATAGTTATTCTCAATGCATACAGGCTTAATTTGCATTCGTACCGTATACCAAACTCTGTTGGAAGGTTGCCCAAAATACGTATGTTCAGGAGTCACACCTTTAATATATAGATATGAATCTAGTTCCGACTAAAATTATATGCCAAATGGGCTATGGATAGTTTCTGATAAATCTGACACAATGTTTTATAATTTTCAGGGCCAATATATAGAACAGGGCCGGAACGCTAGTATAAGCATATTCCTAAGCCTAAGCCTAGGCTAAGTCAAAGCCTGCACAAAAAATAGCCTAAAGCTTGAGCTTACTCTATTACAGTGCAGCAGGAACACGTTCCGGACCTGTTCTATACAAGTGCCATTTTTAGGACCTTCAAGCGTTTATTGGTCGTTTTCCGAAAGGTTTCATACTATTTTCTTTCGGTACGCAGTGCAACACAAGTGTTATGCCGACTGCAATGCGAGTAAGCTTGTTTTGTAATATAGCAAAGCCAGATCAGAGTTGAAATTTCCCTACAGTCAAGCACTGTTTACTCACTAGCTGGTGTTTGACGTTAAGTATCCGTGAATGGTTAAAACAGTTTCTTCGAGGAAATATAACCACAGCCTTTAATTTAAATTTTCAAAATTACACGCACAAATTTGAACAATATTTTGTTTTTTTATCTAGAAACTCAAACAGGGCCTGCTGGCGTGTGAATATACAAATTTTTAAAAAATTTTAACGCAATTATATAATGGAATATATCGCTGGTTTAGAAGCTTATTCCAATCGATTTAGGCTCAGTAATTCAACAAGAAACGACCTCGTGAAATATACGTTAACTAAAGTAAAAGTTCAGTAGTATCCAGGGTACAACCAGAGATCTGCGTTTGGCTCCGGTACCATTTCTGCCGGAGGTTCCGGCCACTACGCTAATAAAATTTTGTCTGTTTTTGCAAAAGTTATTCGTTTGATGTGTTTCATTTAAACTATTGATTACTATTTTGAGGGTAAAATTGCCGTGATTTCGCAAACAACTGGCTACGGTATTTTTCAGCTCGGGTGCACCACTGTAGAATCACATAAGCTTTGATAGAAGACAGTTTACATCATCGTTGCTAAATATTTTTGTATACCACAACATCCATCAAATTATTGCCGATAAACAGGGACGTAGTCAGGAGGATTTCCCGTGTAAACTTCCCTTCGTTCGGGATTTTAATTCTCTTACTTAAACAGCTAAAATTTCTAATAAAATATATAACTATGTTTTTGGTGCTTTTAGTGTGAGAATCGCTTAGTGCAGGGGGCTTAGGGGCGACGCCCCCCATCCTGCTTAGGGTCCCGTGAAATTCAAGGGTTTAGAGAGGGTCGGTAGCCTTTATTTATATACAATAAACAAGGATATAAGCAGGGGTTTCTCTGTTAACTCGGTCCGTTTGAGCTTGGCAATTTAGTTAAATATGTCCGGCTTACTTACATCTAAGAATTTTGCCTGTGGCTCTATTTACATGAAACTTATATATTTCTGACATTTTGCGGCAAGGATTCCTGAACCATTGTGAAATCTGAAACTGTAGGCACAATCCGTAGCTATCAAAAACGAACAAAGCTAAAATCTAAACCAAATTTATTTATGTTGAACCTTAACTAAAAAATTATTACTTTTCAAAATTCTTCTAGATTTGTGAGAAAATCTGAGACGATTGTATCCTATTACACTTACCATAACCTTTACAACGGCAACCAAACTAGTTTGAAACCGTGATTCAATCTTAACATTAACCTGAATGATAACAGTATAGGCAACATTTCGTATTTCAGCTAAAAGTTTTAGAATCGAAATCTAAATATTAACATTAAAATAATTAAATTAATAATGTCACAATGTTGTTAGCTTTTTCTGAGATAAGCAATTACTGGCCGGCCGGCCGGTTTCTGTCCGGTGCCTAACCCCAAATACCCATTGATCGCTTATAAAAACGGTAAAATATTCATATTTGTTTAGGAATCATTTTTCCGTGCATTTCATGAATTTGCACCAGGTTATGGCGTTGTTTGGAGAGTTACAAATATATTTTCATTGCCTGACGATTTAGCTAACGTTCGACAATTTACATGGCTACCGCAAAAGCAACTCTTAAGTAAGTCTCATCACATTAATAGAAGCAAGAGTGGATGATGTCCACCTGCACAAGAGTGTGCAACTGATGCGGTAGTGCATGGCACAAAGTGTACCAGCACGCGTTGCATTTTTGCTCGACCCCCCCTTATTTGGGGGAGGGGGCAGTCACCACTTAATCTACATAGTAAACATAGGAGTTAAAATACAATCGGAGCGACTTTAGCTAAAATTCAAAATATTGGGTCAACGTTCCCTCCCCCCCAAATAAGGGGGGTAGGTCAAAAATACAACGTGCGCTGGTGTGTGGGGGGGGGCCCCGGTGGCCCCCCTTTGTGAAATCCTCCCTTCTTGATAGAAAGAATCGTGTCAAAAAATGCTATTTTGAACGGCGTTCGAATATCAAATGGCGTTTTTAAAAGCGTTTTTTGGTATTTCAGCGACGAATCAAGTTATTTTGTTCAAAATAACTATGACAGTAGCGTTTAAATCGGAACAAAGGCGAAAATTTAGCCAATGGCACTGCAATAAAAACTAGGTTTGTATTTAGCACCATTGTCAAATTAATTTTATTGGCTGTCAAGTGGTTGTCGTTGTTGTGGTTGCCCTGAACAGCAATCAGCGTTTGGGACGGCGCAGTTACCAACTGGAACAATTTGAAGTCACAAGATTAAAAAATAGAGCTTGTCTGTTAGCTCATTTAGGAACGTCATGGTGATTTCAGGGCATCCTAACATTTCGCTATTCATTACCCACGGTGGGTACAACAGTTTGTTAGAATCCGCAGACGCCGGGGTCCCAATCTTGTTAATCCCGTTGTTTTTGGATCAATTTGGCAATGCGCGACGAGCCGAACGACTCGGATTTGCGAGGACTGTGGAAAAATTCAATATTACACGACAAAATTTGGTCGCTGAAATTGATTATTTACTCAAGTGCCAGAGGTAACGGCACACCTCCGGATCCTGTGATAGAATTGAAATTTTAAATTCAAATCAGGAACGGCTGGAACCGTATACAGTCGTTGGCTTATGTCACAGGCCCATATCCAATTCAGAGGCCCAGTAAAGGACTCAGCCACTCGTATAAAATACGTTTGACAGCGTAAAAAAGTTTCAACCTCGCTTCTAAGTTTTGAAATCCATTTATATAAATCAAATCCTTCCAAAAATTTTAGCCCCCTCGGCAAAGCGAGCTGGATACGATTGTGCTTACAGAGTGATTTAGACTTCGAAGCCCATATACTCAAATGTGTATAGCAACTAATATCAGTTAGTAATAGGCGTTGTAACTCACAAACTATTGCAATTGATGACCTCAAAATTGGTACAGTAGTAGAGCAAATCATATGCGAAAAAAGTGATCAATCTTAAACCTTAGCCTTCACTGGTTTGAAAGTTATACAAGACCTATGGTAAACTGGCAATAGGTGCTAAACACATTTGAAAATACGGACCCTAAAAGCTTAGGTTACAATCGTCTTGGGCTTGAATCGACGGTAACGTTCAAAAATTTTGCCCGAGGTTTCTTCGATACACTGATCGGAATTTCATTTCCCTGTGACAGATTTCAGAATAGGGTACGTATTGTACCACGCATATCACGGTTTAATCCAAGCCAGGAGGTAGGGTTAGAAATTTGAGCGTATAAACTATTTTTATTGCAATTTTCGTTGTTTTCAGTTGCCGTGCTCGTGCTAAAAGAGTATCATCAATGATTGCCGATGTTGCCATATCTCCAGCACAATCGTTAATTCATATCGTCGAAAGTGCTCATCGTCATTCTCACCAGTTCACCCGGCTATGCGTTCTACCGTCGCATCTTAATTTTATTCAGTATCATTGTTTAGATGTAATTGCATTTTTTGCACTACTCGCTGCAATACTAAGCTATGTTACCGTGAAAATTGCAGTGTACGCGATGAAACTGTAAATAGTTAAATGTTTAATCGTTGACATTTTTGTTTAAGATTAAAATTCAAAGCTTACTCTTTTCTAGTTCCACAGAAAAAACTCTCCGCCGCTGATCTTTACATGGGCCTCGTAACTCAACAATTAAATATAAAAACAATGAAACCTCTTATATTGCAGTATAGGCTGTTTAAAGGTTAAGGGGGCAATGTTACTTTTTGGGGCGTAACAGTAGATTAAGCGTATTTATAAGCCTAAGCGTTGCAAAAATGTGTTCCTAAGCCTAAGCCTAAGCAAAAAATGTAATCTAGAATCTAAACTTCCTCTTTCATAGACCCTCTGGAAACCTGGACGCCCCTTAAAGTAACGTGGGCCTAGGCTATGTGTATGCAGCAGATGACGTATTCATTGTAACAAGTTTCTGCTCTCGATATTGAAAAGATTTGAGATGTATGTTAAAGGACACGATTGCTTCCAAAAGCCACACAAATCTGAGGGCACCTGAGTCCATAGTTCCATCTCTGTAAGTCCGTGGCGAATTCAGAGATTGGTATGTGAAGTTGGTAATAGTAAATGTGAACAGAGCGCCTTTGAAGAAGTCATTTTTTTCAAATGACACCGAAGTAAATAAAATTCTGCCGGCGAAAGCTGGCTTCGTGATGCGCTCCGCCCTGCGCAATCGGATCAAAGCGGAATTGTAAAATAAGATGCAAATAATTCTTCGTCGACTTCAATCTCACGCAACGATACTAAGACCACTAGTCGAAGGTATCTGAAATTTTAAAAGCTTCCAATTTCAGCTTCACTGACTGGAGGACTCTTAAGTTCAAAAAATAGTTTCCAATTTCAGCTTCACCAACTGGAGGAATCTTAAATTCAAAAAATAGTTTCCAATTTCAGCTTCACCAACTGGAGGAATCTTAAATTCAAAAAATAGTTTCCAATTTCAGCTTCACCGACTGGAGGAATCTTAAATTCAAAAAATAGTTTCAAATTTCGGCTTCACCGACTGGAGGACTTTTAAGTTCAAAAAATAGTTTCCAATTTCAGCTTCACCGACTGGAGGAATTTGAAATTCAAAAAATAGTTTCAAATTTCAGCTTCACCGACTGGAGGAATCTTGAATTCAAAAAATAGTTTCCAATTTTTGCTTCACTAAGTGAAGGAATCTGAAATTCAAAAAATAGTTTCCAATTGCAACTCAATGTTGCACGAAATTTTAGATTTGCAAAAATATTTCAAAATAGCATCCGATTAAATTGAATTGTAAATATAGAAAAATGGTTTGTGAAGCTTTGACAGCTGGGCTTGGCCTACTTCTAACTGCGAATTATATAGCAATCTTCGCAAAAGAAAATGTAAGTCGGGACTTCTGGTATATAAAAGACATATCTGCAAATTCCTTATATATTACATAAATACATATATATGTACTGAAAAGTGCATCTAGCTTGAACATTATAGGGAAGGCACTATACTTTTTCATTATTTTAAATGCCCCTTTAATTGATTCGGACGAAAGCCACGAAAAGAGAAACAAGAAACATGCCAATATATAAATATATTAAATGCGGAACAAAAAAATGATGAAATATGAAAATATGACAGAATCAGTAGGCACAAATTAGACGCAGAGTTTGGTTGCGAGAAAATGAAGCAAAAAAGGAAAAAAGATGAATAAACAAAAAGAGAAAAAGAAAATAGCTGAAAAAAAACAAAAAGAAAAAGAAGAATGTGTTTTAATACTTGAGAATCGGCTCGTGATTGGACGGCGAATACGGAACGTTGGGTAAAAACCGTCGAAATTGCACTGGAAAATCTTCAACTGGCAAATCAAATTCTTGATAAGCGACATTTGCAGGCGAAACGTCTGAAATAAAATTTAAAATAAATTTAGTGCCAATGATTATAATTTACACAACTGTTTCGAAACCAATTGCTAACTGATGATAGGTACTACACACATTTGAGAATACAAGCGTGTATAAGGACAATACCTTTATTTTGACACGATATATACTGGCCAATATTGAGTGGATTGGCTGGACTCCTTGAAAGCCAGGTTAGATCACACGTTAGCAGCGCACCGATTCGTTCGCGGTAACAAGCTGAGCTAGAAAAAAACGTGAATTTACTAATTTTTAAAATATTAATAGAACAAACGAGATTTTTTAAAATATTTTAACCGCCCCGTTTCTATCGTGACGCATTTAACAAGTGATTGCAAACTGGAACGAGCGACTGCAATTATTTACTCCAAAATTTAGACAAGTGCCCATATTCTCAAATGCGTATAGCACCTAGCACCATGTTAGTGATAAGCTTTGTTACTAGTGAGTACCAGCAATTACAGATTTCAAAATTTGGACAGAAGTAGGCAGGCCCGTATCCAAAGAGGGGTCAGGATGGGTTGAGCCCCCTGGAAAAATTTTGGCCACCACTAGAAGGTTTTCAACCTTGTTTGTAAGTCATTGAAAATCTTTAAATGCCCATCGTGGAAAATTTTTAGCTCCCCAAAGGAAGGTGACTACGGGTCTGGAAGTAGGGCAAATCAAAATCTGAAAAAATGTGCTGATTTTCGAAGCTCACCATTCACTGATTCGAAAGTTACAAGCCTTAACGCCAACTGGTGATAAGTGCTACATACATTTGAGAATACGGCCCAATACGTGAAAACACTGTGGCGTTCAAGTGTGTCAAGCTGGTACAGTGAATTCAAACGGAAACTACTTAAGTTTATGATTCAACCAATTTCAACATAAAAGTTAAATTACTAAAATTAACCAATAGGGTAACATTGTAACCAACCTATAAAGAACTTTTGATAATGAACGATTATTCCCATCAAGCATAATGCCGTCGCTACATCGAAACACGTACGAATTTGCAATACTACGAAGGAAGATTGGCTCTCCTGGTCGATACACGACTCCTGTAATAACTTTTACCATAATCCTGTTACTCCTGTATTAATGCAAAAAGCACTCTTACTGTACGCCGATTGCTCAATACTGCCCTGTAAACAAGCACTCCTTTAACCGGTCAATGCATCGAAACAGGCCCATATGTAAATAAGGAGCGAACAGTTTTCTCTCGGGACAGTAATAGAGTACGATTAAGCTTTAGACTAGTGATTTCCTTAGCGTTAGGCTTATACATGGGCTTATCTTACGCATAAGTTAAGCTTAGGAATATGCATGTACTACTGTTACGGCCCTGTTCTATACGTGCATTGGCGAAACACGTATGAATTTGCAATACTATGTAGTAAAATTGGTTCTCCTGGTTGATACAACACTCCTGCAATATATAACACCTGTAAAACCATTGAACCATCGTCTAAAACCTTTATATCAGCCTAAGCCTTAACCTTAAACCTGGTTAGAAATGTACAAGAGCTTTACAAAGTCACTCCTGTAATGCAAAAGAACTCTTTGCAAAGCGCTGATTATTGAATACACTAATTGACTCCTGTAATATACCAAGTAACCGTATACTTCTGCAAGTATAGTGCAATAAAAGATTAATTACTCCTGTAATACATCAAGTTTTACATGGTATGCGCTCCAGCTACTGGATTTTCTCGCCACAATGTGACTATGGGTCTTAAATCTCCCTACATAAATTTCGTTCTTTGCTGAAAAATTTTCATCCGTTTATGGCATGTGAATTTTACGCGAAATAGCATCATGATTTTCAACTTGAAGTATTCAGCCCAGTGTAAAATATTGCTTTAGCTATTAAGACTTTTATGCTTAGTTAATTTTAAACAAAAAAACAATGTTCCAACTTTGGGTAAATGTATATATAAACAGGGGCGGAACAGTTTTATAAGCATATTTCTAAGCCTAAGCCTAAGCGTAAGAATGAACCTATAACTAAGCCTAAGACTAAACCTAAGCGTAAGAATGAGCCTATACCTAAGCCTAGGACTAAACCTAAGCGTAAGAATGAGCCTATACCTTAGCCTGAGACTAAGCCTAAATATAAGAATGAGCCTATACCTAAGCCTAAGACTAAGCCTAAACGTAAGAATGAGCCTATACCTAAGCCTAAGACTAAGCCTAAACGTAAAGAATGAGCCTATACCTAAGCCTAAGACTAAGCCTAAACGTAAGAATGAGCCTATACCTAAGCGTAAGACTAAGCCAAAACGCAAGAATGAGCCTATGCCTAAGCCTTAGACTAAGCCTAAACGTAACAATGAGCCTACACCTAAGCCTAAGACTAAGCCTAAACGTAAGAATGAGCCTATACCTAAGCCTAAGACTAAGCCTAAACGTAAGAATGAGCCTATACCTAAGCCTAAGACTAAGCCTAAACGTAAGAATGAGCCTATACCTAAGCCTAAGACTAAGCCTAAACGTAAGAATGAGCCTATACCTAAGCCTAAGGCTAAGCCTAAACGTAAGAATGAGCATATACCTAAGCCTAAGACTAAGCCTAAACGTAAGAATGAGCCTATACCTAAGCCTAAGACTAAGCCTAAACGTAAAAATGAGCCCATACCTGAGCCTAAGACTAAGCCTAAACGTAAGAATGAGCCTATACCTAAGCCTAAGACTAAGCCTAAACGTAAGAATAAGCCTATACCAAAGTGTAAGCCTGAGCCTAGCCTAAGCCTAAGCCAAGCCAAAAATGAGTCTAAAGCTTAAGCTTACATTATTGCAGTCCCACCGAAAAACATTCCGACCCTGATCTTTCCCTACATGAGCCCAACTTTGCAACCAGGTTGCAAACGGATAGTAAAAATAAAAATGTTACTCCAAATATTTTTATAACATAAAACGAAAACGAATATCCGGTTACAGTCTGGTTATAAGTATATTTATACCAGGATAAATGCCGACTATATGATGTTCTGGCACACGTCCAGCGCTAACTTTGACACCAATGCGTCCAAACGCAATACGAGCAACGTTGAATCCGAATCGCTCCAAGAAACTTGATTGAGTCTTTTCAAAGACCGGCAGTGAAACGAGACGTTGATATTTTCTGCAAAAAACAACGCCTTACATAATTGTGATATGCAAATTATCGTCCGAAATATGCAAGCTAACATTTACGTACCAGGGTGGAACCGGAGATGAAAAGTATCGGAACCGGAACCGGAGGTCAATAAAACTTGCTGTAGCCGGAAGTGAAGCCAGACGTGACGCAAAATTAAGGGTAGTTTAAACAATGTTTAATTTGTTAATTTTAGCAAATATCTGTATATAAAGCGTTGTTAACAATTTTGGTTTTAGGTTAATATTTAAAAATCCCGACAATTTGTTCGTAAAAATTGTACCAAAGACTACAGCCCAATGCATTGAATAGTACTTTATTTAAAACTGTAAAAATTTTCACTACGGAAGTTGCTGAAACCTCCGGCATAAATTATACCGGAACCGGAGCCACGTATAATTATTTGCATTGGGGTCGGGCCGGGAGGGCCCAGTTGTCAGCGTTCAGGTCGACATAAACAAAAAATGACTAACCAGAATAAAAATTTAAACAAACAAATAAATAAAAAATTTAAACAAATAAATGAATAAACAATTAAAATAAATAAATGAATAAAAGTTTAAACAAATAAATGAATAAAAATTTAAACAAATAAATAGATAAAAGTTTAAATAAATAAATGCATAAACAAATGAAGGTACCTACTCTTGACTAAGCGTATTGTCTAAATGAGCACAGATAGCATTGAGCTGTGAAAGAACTTCTTGATGATCTAAAACTTTCACTATTTGTCGCTGTTGAACAATGTTTGTGGCAGTGACACGAACACATCTGAAAAACAAAACAAAACTTTTACTCTCGAGTTATGGCCCTCATTAGCGACGTCCTTCGGAAAATTAAGCAAAAAATTAATCTAAAGGTTAAGCTTTACTCTCTATTGCATTCCGCGCAAAAACGCCCCGCTCCGGATCTAAACAAATGGGCCAAATTATACACTACTGTAGAGCCGAATAAGAGGGGGTAATAAGATGGCAGCCCCCATTTTGAGTCCCAATCAGTAAACAGTCCGCATCCGCGCTAAGAGTCCGTAAGCGAATAGAGTCGATAAACTTTAATTAGAGTCCATAAATGTCAATTATACTTAATTTTATTGCATAAATGATTCCAGGACCAAATAAACTTGAGTTCAAAAGCTTAAAGCATACTTAAGTTTTAAAAGTACATTCCTAAGTATAGCTTAATTCAACTGATAGTTGCGATACCAGATATATAAGTAACGATGGGCGGTCGAGGGCTGGTTAAAGATAAATAACTGTACGTAACCGAATAATTATAGGAAACTAACATCTGGACAGACCAAATAAATATCAGTCCCCTCCTTATTCGGGTCACTGCAGTACTAATTATCATAAATACGTTAAAACCACTGAAAAGAGTCAGTTGACGCGTTCATTTTTAAAGAAATCACTGATGGGCTTAAACCGCTCGGCAATTGCTAATTACTCATACGAATGTCACATTTTGACCAATGCTTCGGCAACCGTCTCCCACCCACGGAGGGATACGACCCTGACTGCACTGCTTACCCTCGGGCAGCTTCTGAATGTCTCCTTGACATCGATACGTACGATTGTGGTTCCGATGCTTTTCGCGATCTTGGCGCAGCAGGAGGGGTCCGTCTAATAACTTCATCGCCGACCTCCATTCAACGCTGTCGCTACTGTCTTAAAACCTACACGAATGCCTCTTTGAAACAAAAGACAAATTCAAATAAAGCCGAGCAGATTGTGCTGGTTTATGCGCAATTTCTTGTTGCGTTCAGTTGGAAATTCAACTTCGTTGCGTTGAGTTCAAACCTTTGGTTTTGTTGCGTTCATTTGGAAATTCAACTTCGTTGCGTTGAGTTCAAAACTTTGGCTTTGTTGCGTTCAGTTGGAAATTCAACTTCGTTGCGTTGAGTTCAAAAATTCGGCTTTGTTGCATTCAGTTGGAAATTCAACTTCGTTGCGTTGAGTTCAAAAATTTGGCTTTCTTGCGTTCATTTGGAAATTCAACTTCGTTGTGTTGAGTTCAAAACTTTGGTTTTGTTGCGTTCAGTTGGAAATTCAATTTCGTTGCGTTGAGTTCAAAACTTTGGCTTTGTTGCGTTCAGTTGGAAATTCAACTTCGTTGCGTTGAGTTCAAAAATTCGGCTTTGTTGCATTCAGTTGGAAATTCAACTTCGTTGCGTTGAGTTCAAAAATTCGGCTTTCTTGCGTTCATTTGGAAATTCAACTTCGTTGTGTTGAGTTCAAAACTTTGGTTTTGTTGCGTTCATTTGAAAATTCACCTTCGCTGCGTTGAGTTCAAAACGTTGGCTTTGTTGCGTTCAGTTGGAAATTCAACTTCGTACCGTTGAGTTCAAATCTTCGGCTTTGTTGCGTTCAGTTGGAAATGTGAGTAGCGCATAAATCTTTTTGAACGAAATTTTCTAAACGAACTAAAGTTTTTTGTGATTAAGCAGATATTTTTCAAATCGATAAAATAATAGCAAGAGTTCATTGAATCTGACGTGATCTTGCCATACGGTCAACGTTAATTATTTCAAAGCAAGCATTATTAATTAGCATTTTATTATACTTTAAAACTCGTCTGAAATCCGTGGTACGTATAACTTTTGAATTGACCCGATGAATATGGATTTGCCATGTTAGCGGTCAGTGCATGATGTAGGTGTCGAGGGGCAATAGAAGATGTGTTGAAAAACCGTTTCGTCGAAAGCCTGGCTATCGCATCAAAAGTACAATTTGATCTCTGCTTTGGATCGAATTCAGGATTTGTCGGTGGAAAGTCCGCGGCTGAATTGGGTGGAATTTCCGCACCCACCAAAAGTTATCGTTGAATTTATCTGGTTTTTTTCTGGCCAAGTAAACCCAATCTGAAACACGAGCATACATTTATAAATGGGTTTATCCATCAGCCACAACCCCCGAAGAGTACTCGTTGCAGGCTTGAAGTAATCTTTGCGAGCGAAGCGAGCGAGAAGCAAGACTGATGCTTTGAATGGTCCATGTTACTTTTCGGACCGTTCCGGTTTCTTGTGTACTGTAAAAGAGTAGGCTTACATTCTAGACTCACATTTATTGGCTTAAGCTTAGACTTAGGCCTAGGCTTAGGGATACGCTTTTGCAACGCTTAGGCTTCGACTTAGGTTTAGGAATACGCTTAATCTACTGTTACAGCCCTAAAAGTAACAGTGGATCTTATTACAGTGAAAATCTTAGGTTGGAGTGAGCAGTTTGTGGAAATACGTCAGAATTCAGTAGAATTTTAACGATTACAATGAAAGAAAAACTTGGCGAACGAAGCGAGCTCAAAACCAGGCGCATTCTTTGTACTAAAAGCAAAATTTTAGGTTTGCGTGGCTCCACTGAGGACAGATGTGGATTCATAAACGACGCCCACTGTTTGAATTATAGTATATAACTTAAGCAAATAAGAAATTTAACACAAAACAAACTTAGTGAATTTTTAACCAATGATTTTACAGGTACGGTACTTTCAAAACAACCAAACGACCGAAGCAGGGGCGAAGTTACACATAAATTTTAGCATTATACGATTTTGGCAGGAAATTTCAATAGGTCGTTGACAGGGCTTATAGTCCTCAAACCTCCAGCTACACTATAAATTACGATGAGTTGATTAATCAACTCAGAGGAAGTATTGGATATTTTTGCCTGTTTTTGAATAAAAAATCAGTGAAAATTAACTCACACTGAGCTGATTTATTATTTCAGTTCGTTGATTTTAACTCAGAATGAGTTGAAACCACTTTAGAGGACTGAGTTGTGAATTAGATTTTTCAGAACTCAGAATTCAGAATTGATTGAACTCATTCCGAATTAATAAATTAACTAACGAAGAGATAAATCAGCTCACACTGAGTTAATGTTTACTGTTATTAACTCAGAAATAGCCAGAAATAACCAAGTCTCTCTCTGAGTTGATTAATCAACTCATTGGAATTTACAATATACGCACTCTGTGGGTACTGAACCCGTCAACCGGTGCAGCACTATTCTAGATAGTTCCGGCCCTAAATTACTGTTAATCTGAATTGGTGCAAATTAAATAGCGCCGCAGGCAAATTTAGTTTTGAAGTGTACTAAACGGCAGCTGCTATCGAGTAGAGCGGAGCGGGTCGAGTTTAATTGTAAACAAAAATTCGTCTGTACCAAAAATGCATTATTTATAATAATTTCCGGGAAGCTTGAATGTTTGATAACCGGCAGATAAACGGTACAAAACAAAAATTTGAGTCACATTTGAAAAACATTAATAAAACAAACGCTCAAAAACTAAGGCGCATATATATATATATATATATATATATATATATATATATATATATATATATATATATATATATATGTATATATAGCCTAAGCATAACCCTTAACCTAAGCCTGGCCGAAATCTAACCTTGCCAGTCTTTAAATCTTCGAGAACCTCTGCCTCCTACAAAGCAAGCCCTCAACATGGGTCGCGTAAAAAGTTCTTTCCAATATAACTGATATGGGGCAGCATATAATGTGGTTATCTTTGGCTGAAAAAAGTTTAATTGGTCCAAAACGCTCGGGGGTTAAGCTCTTATATAGTGTTATGACTATGTTTCTTTAAAAAATTGTTTGCACATTTTGCAAAAATAGAATAATTGGACTTCGGGGGCTTGAGCAGTAACCTTCACCACAGCACTGTCTATACAAAATTTATCACACAAATCAGGCATAAAAGCGTAAGTGTATGTAAAGCAGAAGATATGGTACATGTACTGTAAATTCCAATGAGTTAATTAATCAACTCAACTGGCGAGTTAGTTATTTGTGAATTAATATTTGTAAACATTAACTCAATCTGAGTTGAGTTGATTCTCACTCTGAGTTGAGTTGATTTTGGCCGAGTTGATTAAGTTACGCTGAATGAGTTGAATTAAATCAGAATACTTAGTTCTGATAGTCCTACCTCAAATTGAGTGATATAACCCATTCAGAGTAAAAATCAACTCACTGAAATTTACAGTGCGGGTAGAACAAAAACTAGTTAGTTTTCGTTTGTTCTATTTCGTTAGAAAATTAAAACACCCTAGTAAGCCCGGCTATAATCATGTAATCAATTAGTCATTTCTGGTTATATCTGAGTTATAAACATTAACTCATTCGAGCTGATTAAATTTTGTGTGAGTTGATCAATTAACTCAAACTGAGTTCAATCAATTCAGAATTCTAAGTTCTGACAGACGTAACTTAGACTCAGTGATTCAACTCATTTTGAGTTTAAAATCAATTGACTAGAATTTTACAGTATAGAAAAGTTTAAATCCTTTTGAAAACAATTTCTTTATATTCGTGTGTGATAAATATATAAAAACGCCTATATGTTAAAGCGTGACAGAGCGTCCATCTACGTCGAATGGTTCACTGTAAATTTTGATGAGTTGATTAATCAACGCCGAGGGAGAATCAGTAATTTCTGGTTATTTCAGAGTTAATAACAGTAAACAATAACACACTCTGAGCTGATTTAATTATGGGTTAGTTGATTATCAAACTCAGAATGGGTTCAATCAATTCACAAATGTGAGTTGTGAAAGACGTAATTCAGAGCTCCGACCTCTGAGTGTATTCAACTCATTTTCAGATAAAACCAACTCAATTAAACTAGTGTATATAACGTTTTGAAAATCTTGAGGAATATTTTTTGGTTCAAAATAAAAAATCGAATAATTTAAAAAATTACAAGTTTAGAAAAATATATATGTGAAAATTTCTAGAATATTCTTAGTTTGTGAAAGTGCCTAAAGTGTAAATTCTAATGAGTCAATTAATCAACTAAGACGCGAAGTCAGTTTTTTCTGAGTTAACAACAGTAAACATTCACTAAACAGAATGAGTTGAATTAACTCACAATTATGAGTTCTGATAGTTCTAATTTAGACTGAGTGATTCAACTCATTCCGAGTTAAAATCAACTCTCACTGAAATTTACAGTGTAGAAGATCACGAAAGTGTAAAAGATTGTGCTTAAACTAAAACTTTTCGCTGCTCACATATTTTCTTATGTGAAAAAAACATTTCCATATCGTAAATCACTTTTTTCGTCTGTTTTTAATTAAAATATTTGGCAGAAAGTTTTTCATTTTATTTGTGATTTGAAAGTTTTGAGAAAAATAATTTAGTGAGAAAATTGGTTTCCCTATAAACCTGGTTTGCAAGCCAAAAGCGTTCCTTGGTGCATTGTAAACACCAGTGATTTGATTTTAATCCAGAATGAATTGAATCGCTGAGTTAGAGTTAGTTCTTTCAGAACTCTGAATTCTGAATTGATTGAACTCATATTGGAGTAATTAATCAACTCACCTGGAATTAATTCAACTCAGAGTAGAGTTAATGTTTACTGCTGTTTCAACTCAACAATATCCACGAATGACTAGTTGATTAGTTAACTCGCTGGAATTTACTCGGTGACTCTGGTTTTGCAACAGTAGATTTTACACGTCGCTAGGTATATATTTCTAAAAAGATATCAAAACTTTTAAATTTTGATTAAGCCCTATTCACACGTGCAAGCTTTTGCTGTGAGAACTTGCAGCTGCAACTTGCACTGACATGATTTGTCCAAAATCCCGTTCGAAAAACTTGCATCTGCAAATGGTTCATTAAAAATCATAGCTAGACATTTAGTGCACATCTGTGAATAACTACGGAAGTTCACTGAATTTATTTCAGCCGCCTTCTCATTGGCTGATGAAAAACTGCAAGTTCTGCGTGCAATATGAAGCTGCAAGTTCTTGCAGAAAAAGCTTGCACGTGTGAATAGGGCTTTAGTTTTTACACTAAATGATGAAATTTGTGAGATTTTTTTCCGTTTATTAATGCGAATAGGTGCAGGTTACGTAGTTCGATATAAATTATTTACGATACTACAGCATAAGCGCAAGAAATACCGCTTGAGCCTAAAGACCTAAGCCTAAACATGAAGCCTAAAGACCTGAGCCTAAACGTGAGCCTAAACTTTTAGCTAAGCAATCATAAGAAGTAATCAATAAAAGTGACACAGTACCGTGCGCAAAAATCAAAATTTCCAGTACGCTACCTGACAAAATTACATTTCACAAATTACGAATACCATCAACAAAAAATCCGATGGCCTGAGGTCAAATCAACTCACCCCGGTGTATGGCATACACGGATTTCACATGACTTACAAGCGGGGCTAATACTTTTCTTTGGTGCCTAGAAATATCAGTGCGAATGAGCCCCTAAGCCGCCCGCTGGTCAATAGCAAAGCTAAATATTTGTACGTATCGCTGTTTTGACTTTTACAAGCGGCTTAGGAACCAGAGTAACGTTTAAAAATGCAGTGACCCTAAAAAGGCGGAAGAATGGGTTTCCGTCAATTTTAGTCCAAAACTCGCCGAAAATTAAGGCTGAACAAAAAAACCCATCGAAAACATAGACAACCAGATAGATCGCAACCAATTTGGGTTTTGGGTTGGACTGACACTAGACACACATATATGGTGTATTCAAGATAAAACAAGCCATAGACATAACAACGATGAATTTAGACACACACACACAAACATACGTAGTGTCTAAAAGCGAAACGCAGGAACAGAAAACAGGGAGACAGAAAGAAAAAAAGAGGCAGTAAGGGAGAAAAAGAGAGAGGAAACAGAGAAAGAACAAGAGAGTCAGAAATAGACAGAAAGAAACAAAAAGGGAGACAGAAAGAGAAAAAAGTCAGAAAGAAAGAGACAGAATGAGATAAAAATGAAGACAAAGGAAACAGATGAAAAGTCAAAAAAGATACAGAAATAGAGAAAAAGATAGGCATAAAAAGAGAGAACAAGAGAAAGAAAGAGATAGGAAAATAGAGGTAGAGGAAACCGAAGAAAGCCCATAGAAAAAACAGAGAAAGATAATCGTAGAGTTAGAAACTACGACAAAGATAGAAGAGAAAAAGAAAATAGATTGAGTGAAAAAGAAAAAATATAAAAGAGAAACACAAAGTAGAGTACGAGAGAAAAAAGACAAACAACAACAGTGAAAAGCAAACGAACGATGAGAGAAGTAAAAAAAAGTACAGAAACGGTGACATATCGACCGCCAGCGAATACGAGACAGAAACAGACATGAAAAGATAGAAAAAAACTGAAACAGATAAAAAACACAGAAAAACAACAGAACAAAATTATAAAAAAACAAAACCAAACAGACAGAGAGAAACAAAAAACAAAGAAACACAACGAAGCAATAAGAGACTAAAGAACAGTCTCAAAAACACATCATTGTATTACGTTAGCTTAATCCCACTGGGGGGTCACAGATATAACACACGCCGAGCTATTGTTCTCAGCAACCATGAACATGTATACTACTGCTTAACCATGAAAATATGGTCCATAAATTTTGGTGGTCATAGAAACCAGGACCTTTGACCCCAGTTTTACAAATGTCATAAGGAACAAAACGGAAGGCCTCACATGTGCCAGAATAGTCGACGCCCACATTCCGGATGTGTTCTTTCGACCGAATCAGTCGTGAAATTTTTTATATGAGAAATAGTGTACAATACACAGTGTTTAACAATTATTACACGTATGAATCGTCGTTTCAAATGTTCTCATGAACATGAGACAGAAACTCTTTGTCAAGAGTGCTGATAACTTTGGCCCATGTATTAAAGATCGGGGGCGGAACGTTTTTCTGTGGGACAAGAAAAGAGTAAGCGTAAAAGCTTTGGACTAAGTTTTTTGTTTGGCTTTGGCTTAGGAAAATGATCATTCTTATACGCTTAGGGTCTAAAGATCAGGGGCGGAACGTTTTTCTGTGGGACAAGAAAAGAGTAAGCGTAAGCTTTGGACTAAGGTTTTTGTTTGGCTTTGGCTTAGGCTTAGGAAAATGATCATTGTTATACGCTTAGGGTTAAGTAAGCTTTAGGCTTAGTTTGTAGCCACCACCTATCAGGTGAGCCGGCTACGGGCCTATTTATATGCGTCTTCGAGGAGTTTACAATGACACGTGGATTTGAGTCCCAACAGTTTATTAAAGACAGATCGACGAAACAATCAGCTCAGGTTAATTACAACTTCAACTGACGCATCAAATTCTTTACAACGAAATAATCAATTTTAATAAACGAATACATTTTGAATGAGTTGCCCTAACATTTTACTTTACACTGTAAATT
This sequence comes from Enoplolaimus lenunculus, assembly GCA_030248215.1. Taxonomy (NCBI): domain Eukaryota; kingdom Metazoa; phylum Nematoda; class Enoplea; order Enoplida; family Thoracostomopsidae; genus Enoplolaimus; species Enoplolaimus lenunculus. The sequence goes on along the minus strand of JASANG010000424.1, from coordinate 223,042 downwards.
CCAATGAGTTGATAAATCAATTCGGCTAGCGAGTTATTTATTTCTGAATTAAAATCAGTAAACATTAACTCACTCTGAGGTGAGTTAACTCTGGGTGAGTTGGTTAATTTATCTCAGAATGAATTGAATCAACTCAAAATTCTGAGTTCTGACAACTCCTAATTCAGACTGAGTGATTTAACTCATTCTGAGTTAAAATGAACTTACTGAAATTTACTGTTTACGCGTTGGGTAAACTTTCGCCCTATCACACAAATATCGCAATTACAGCCACCGCGCCAGCATAGGGCTAACCCACCAAACAGGTTCTGAAGTTAAGCCTCTCTAACATGAACCCGAGGCCAGCGCAACAAGTCAAAGACGGCGCTAAGCGGCCATGCTTCGGTAATAATGACCAGCTGACCAATCAGTAGCCAGCTCACCTTGCTATGCGGGCTGAGCATTCATCAGGAGAGGCATACATGGTCTTTCGATGACTTACAAGTAAGGTTAAAAATTTTGCAGTGGGGGGATTTTTCGAGCGGCTGAACTTCCCTGGCCCCACTCTGGCTACGCGCTGGAAAGATGAAGACTGTCGTCGACGCTTCGTCTGGCCCTACCGCGGCCAGATTTGGTTTCAAACTGACCGGACCGAAAGATGTGTCGACAATTGGTCTACGAATCGATAGCCGTCCGGATAAAAGGGTGTCCGTCTACTGATCGGACCACTGTTTAGTTCCGACGACGACCCTGGTAATACACCAAACTTTGATTTCAAAAGAAAAATTTAAAAATTAATAAATATTGTCATACAACCTGATCGGCTTTCAATTTCAAACGCACAATTCGAACCGGGAAGGTAGCGAAGTTCAACCCCCACACGGAAAAATTTTAGCCTCCAAAAAAATTTTCGACCTCAAGTCAACAAATACTCTTGTATGCCCGTCCTGCAAAACTCTTAGACGCCGTCAGAAAGGTAAGCTGGCTACTGGCCTGCTTTGTAAACGACCAATCCGATTCCCGCTAGACTAATCGAAACTACCCAATCAAATACCTGTGTTTACTAGCAAGCGCATTAAGCTCTACTGCTAGCTAAATTACCCAAAAACGAGTTGCTTTCTCTAAAACGTGACACGGCGATAAAAGTTTGCACCGTTAACAAGAGCCGGTTCGTTCGCCTGGTTATTACCGCTCGCAAGCATTATGCCAATGAACCAGAAAACTGGCAAAAAAAGCCCAGTCAACAATCAAAAGTCTAAACCAGCTTGGCCGTGGGCCCGCCCCCCCAACGGAAAAAACTGAAAAGCTTTGATAAAAATTTTTTTTCTCCTGCTTATAAGCCAGTTCTGGTTCGGCTTTTTAAGTATCACGAAATTCTCGAATGTTGTACCTAAAATGATTTGGGCCCCAGAAACCTTGTTGGGTTCGCTACGAACCTACAGAACGTGCGTTTTTGCCGAGATTTTAGCTTAAACCTTGAGTGGCTTACTTAAAGAGAAAATGACGAGTGATAGGTGAGTAGTTGCAGCATTTGAATGATAAAAGCAAAAGTACTTTAAGAGAGTCATTTAATTTTAATCTTGGTTTTAAAAAAACCACACTGTATATTCCAAATAGTTAATTAATAATTAACTCAGACGGAAAGTTAGTTTATTTCTATGTTAACAATAGAAAACTTTAGCTCACTCTGTGAGTTTCGTTGATTGTTACTTTGAGTTGAGTTGATTCCGAGGACGTTAATTAATAATAAAATCAGAATAAGTTAAATCAGCTTAGAATTGTGAGTTCTGAAAGTTGTAATTTCGACTGAGCGATTCAACTCATTGTGACTTAAAATCAACTCACTAGAATTTACAGTGGCACCTTAAAAGTGTGAAAAGTTTCAATCTGGCCACTTCAACAGGACAATTGCTTGATGCTGATCTGAAACAAGGCCGCAACTTTAAATAACTGGCTCCTCAAGAAACGTTTCGAATATAGCAAAAAAAATTTACTAAAATTCTGTATACTTGTCAAAAGTGTATGGGGGTGGCTGCTCCGACCCTGGGTGTATATGAAGTATATGAGTCTCGGGATTGAAAACTGAACAAACCAAAAAATATGATTTTTACAGGTTTTTACAGCGCAAAATTTTCTCATTTGCAAGCAGGACTTGGTTCATGGTTCATGTTACTTTAAGGGTTGTCCCGTTCATTACTGGCATGGCAAAAGAGGAGGTTTGAATTTTAGACAATATTTTTTGCTTAGACTTAGGCTTAGGCTCAGGTTTATACACGTTTTCAACGCTTAAGCTATGCCTGTATTATATTTTGAACTTCTACCAGTTCACAGTTCAATACGCATAAGGATTAGCAACAAAACACTATGAAAGCAAGTTGATATTTAGCGTACACCTGCTCGATCTTAGAGGTCAAAAAGTTGCTTTCCGCTTTTTAACCCATTCCCTATCCCAAAAACTTTTAAATGAGATTCTACACTCCGAATTGAAATCCTGGCTATAATCGCCCTGTTTGTAGTTATATTTTATTATTGTACTTATTATTATAATAAACATATATATATATATATACGAACGTATAGAATTTAAAACAGGCGAAAACCAGAAAGAAACTATTTCACTATTGGGCTCTATATATTAAGGCTAAAGTAGAATTGCGTTTAAGCTATGCTAAACTTTTAAACTTCATTTGACCAACGGTTTACGTGTACTACGTGATGACGTAGCGTAGCTTAGTTGTGTCTATGCCGGTTTAGGTATTAGACCATACGCAAGACTATTGGTACATTTTGTGATCCACGAGGGGATGTAGGCGGGTATTATCTTGCTTAAGGAACAACAATAGAGACACTCTTACAGGCCTTTAGAGTATAAACGGTTGGATTTGAAAAGTATTTTCTCGCTCGCTCCGATCAGTTGTAAGTAACGTTCAAATGAAGTTATACACTTCTCAAATGAAATATTATGGGTAAAGATGTATATTTCTGTGAGCGGAAAGTTTGCAACATTGCTGCGAGAGATAAGTGTGTGTGGCGAACAGGGGGTGAATCATGAGCGCTGTCAGCTTAACCCGCTAGAGTAGGTCAAAATATTGCAAATGGGTTGTGTAGTGACCCTACGGCAAGGCCGAAGTAACGTAGACAATGACCTTAATATGCTTAACTGTTTGCGGGAAACGTGGAAATTGTACTTATTGTTTTTTTTCTGTTTATTAACTTGATAGATATATGAGTAAATGTAGGCACTGTAAATTTCAATGAGTTCATTAATCAACTCATACGGAAAGTTATTTCTGATTTAATAACAGTAAACTTCAAAACAACACACTCTGGAGTTGAGTTGATTCTCATTGTGAGTTGAGTTGACTCCGTGGGAAATGATCCATTAAATCAGATTGTGTTGAATCAACTCAGAATTGTGATCATTCTGAGTTAAAATCAATTCATTAAAATTTACAGTGTGGAATATTTTAAAGAATTCGCTCATATGTTTGTTTTTACCCCGTCTCCGATGCTTGTTTTAGAGACTGTTTGTTGATTTTTTTGAACAAATTTAACAAAATCTAAAACTCTGGTCTGATTTTTGTAATACTGGTTCAATTTTATACACGAAATAAAAGTAAAAATGATTTATGAATTAAAATATTTTAAACTTTGAATTTGGGAAATTTTTTGGTTTAATATTTTTATTTTTGAACTCATTTCTATTTTTTTTCTGTCAATTTAACACAGCTCTATCGTTATAGACGTTCGCTTGTTGCTCGCTAAGGCGACGCAACCAGTGTCGTTGTGCTTCAGTTGCGCGATCCAGAAGACTTTTCCGGCGGATGTTAGTCGTTGACAATTCGTGATGTGATTGCTGAACAAAATAAATTTTAAAATAATACGAATTCAATAAATTTGAGTAAATTTTGAATTTTGACAAATGTTAAAAACAAACGTTTGTATATATTACTAAGGCAGAACTTTATAGGGCTAACATCATTGCTTGCCGCTATTTAATAGAAGTTTAAGTTTAGGTTTTGCACTCGTGCGGCGCCGTCCGTCGCCGTACGTTATCGTACGTGAGTCATTTGCGTACGATACCGCGCGGTTACGAATGGCACCGCACGGTGACGGACGGCGTCGGACGGTACTGTGCGGGTGACGGACGGCGTCGGACAGTACCGTGCGGGTGACGGACGGCGTCGGACAGTACCGTGCGGGTGACGGACGGCGTCGGACGGTACTGTGCGGGTGACGGACGGCGTCGGACAGTACCGTGCGGGTGACGGACGGCGTCGGACAGTACCGTGCGGGTGACGGACGGCGTCGGACAGTACCGTGCGGGTGACGGACGGCACCCAACGGCGCCGTCTGTCAAAAAATAGCGCAGCCCCAACCCTGTTCTATTTTCCCACCTTCTAAATGCCATCCTTCCATCTGTACGGAACAACTGACATTCAGATTGGTTCAGATGTTATTTGGACTGAAAGGGTATTTAATATACGATATACATCTATATAATGTATACCTCAATTTTTTCGTCAAAGCTGTCGTCGTATTCATCATCAATAATAGGACTCCATTCTATTTGGTCTCCAACATTTACGTCTAGGGATGGCCCTCTTCGGCGTGGTAACGGTTGTATACAAACCATGTAAAACAGAGCACATATACAATACACAATTGCTCCGATTGTTCCGAAAACAACTGCCTAAAAGTATTAAATATGTTAACTGTTATAAATCTAAATACGACTCGAACAGTTGAAAATTGTATGACATGGTGTACACAAATTATTGTGGTCGATGCATTACGTGAAAAGAATAAATGTTAAAATTTCAAAAAATTTAAACTGTTTTGTAAGATTTGTACTTAGCGAACCGGCGAATTGATTTTTATGAAACACTGTAGGCTGTTTGAACCTGAGGTTACATAAAGTGTTTGTTTCGGTCGAAGGAAATTCGGTCGTATATATATGTCGTAGCCCAAGTCGTAATTCAGCACAATTCCGAAGTGGGCTAGTCCAAAGCGGAATTACGACTTGGCCAAGCCCAAGGCGGAATCATGTCAGATAAATCTGCGAGTTTTCTAATTGGTTACTTAATATTCGTAATTCTGCTTGATTCCGGTTTGCTGAGTAAAACAAGCTGGTAGGTGCCATTAGATGGCGATTACGTAGCCAATCAGAAAAAAAGTATGCACATCAACCAATCGTATTTGAGTATGGCATTAACGACATATACCTTAACAATTGCAGTATTTCGATATTGTATTTGACAGTGGCAAAAATAGCTGCAAATTCCTTTAGATGACCTTCCTTTATCGTCAGTGTCTTCACCACGACTCGAAGGTAACACGTCTGGATTACCACAGCTGCTAAAATATTAATATAGGTGCATGTACTCTAGTTACCCGAATTGGAGCACAGGTATTTATTTTGGAACTACATATAGTAACAATTGCTATTCGGTTACGCACTGTTATTTAACGACACCGCGCGGCGCTGAACGGCACATTAAAGGTTACATAGCTCAAACCTTAAGGTTACACTGCAAATTTAAGTGAGTTGATTTTAACTCAGAATGAGTTGAATCACTCAGAATGAGTTGAATCACTCAGAATGAGTTGAACCACTCAGTATGAGTTACGACTATCAGAACTCGGAATTGTAAGTTGATTCAACTTAATTTGAGATAAATGATCAAATTCACCAGGAATCAAATCAACTGAGACTGAAAATGAACTCAACTCTGCACACTGATAGTTAATGCTTATTGTTACTCAGAAAAAAACTAACTCGCTAACTGAGCTGATTTTATTTAACTCATTGGAATTTACAGTGTGGACTTAATCTTTTCAAAACACTATTCTCGTAAACAGCAAATATAGGCTTATAAGCTTCTGACACGACACTGTAAATTCCGATGAGTTAATAATTATAATCACGCAGAGAAAAAAATTAGTTTTACTCACTCTTAGCTGATTTGATACTGGGTTAGTTGATTAATTAACTCTCAGAATCAGCTGAAACGAATTGCAAATTCTGAATTCTGAAAAACCTAATTCTAAAGCTTGGACCTGTGAGAGTGAATTCAGGTTATTCTGAGTTAAAAGGTTTTAGGCTTAGGCTTAGTGCGAAAGCCGTGCCGTTTTTGAAAACGGTTCAAAACCGACCATGCATCGGTTTCCAAAGTTATCTTTTCGAACGTCACACTGTCATACTGGCATACGCAAATACATCGACGATCAAAGAATTTCTGGTTCGCTGGTTTTACTTGGCGATTGGCCTAAAATTTTCAAAAAAAGCCAATGCGCAAACCCATGTTACTTTTAAGGCCGTCCCAGGATCTGGTAGATCTGTAAATGTGTAGGCTTAGATTCTAGACTACATTTTTAGCTTAGGCTTTAGGCTTAGGAATACAGTTTTTCGATGCCTAAGCTAGGCTTAGGATTAAGAATTCGCTTAATATACTGTTACAGTCTTAAAAGTAACATTGGCTCATGCGCAGATAAATCGGTATATATGCAAGAGGGGGCTTAGACGACTTCTGGTATGAAGGGCGGAAGGAAATTTTGGTAACACAGATTTTTAAAAAATTCGCTGACCACTGCGATTGTTAAATTTGGTTTTTCACAAATTTGCTTAAATTCTTAAATTTAATTTTTCAAAAATTTGCATAAATTCTTAATTTTGATTTTTCAGGAATTTGCGCAAATTCATAAATTTGATTTTTTATTAATTTTCTTAAAATCTTGAATTTGGGTTTTTTCAAACAATTTGCATAAATTCTTAATTCGAAAATTACAACGACTATCATAATAGTTTGAATGTGAACAATACTCGACTTCTCTAATTTTCAAATTGCATTGCTCTGTGGTAGTAACATTTGTCCCATGTATCAGTTGCGGAGCAATTTACTGCGTGACTGCAATAGAATAAGCTTAAGCTTTCGACTATTTTTCTTATACATTAAGCTTGGGTTTAGTCTTATATATATGATCTGTTTTTTCGGTTCTTAGGCTTAAGAATATGCTGATTCTACTGTTACAAGTCCCTGTTCTATACATTGGTTCAACGTTTTATGCACGAAACCAAATAGCTACTCTACTCTCAAATATTCAGATATTCTTGTAGAATTGAGGGAGTACTGTAGTATCCCGAGGGAGTAAAACGAGAGGGGTCCACATTTTGAGTTCCAATCAATAGGAGTCCGTATCCGTAATAAGAGTCCGTAAGCGGATAGAGTCCCTTAACCCTAATTAGAGTCCATAAATGTCAATTACTCCTAAATGTAGCGCATAAATGACTCCAGGAAAAAATAAGTTGAGTTCGAAACTTTAAAGCGTACTTAAGTTTTGAAAGTAACATTCCAAAGTATAACGTTGCATTATCGCTCAAGCTTTTGATGCAAGGCAAAACACGTTTAATTCAACGAACAGTTGCAATACCGGATATATATCAGTAACGAAGAGTGGCCGAGGGCGGGTTAAAAATAAATCAAAATCCGTAACCGAATAACAGGGGGTACCCTCTTGAGAGGTCAAATAATATCAGTACCTTCCCCTTTTATTCGGGTTACAGTTTATGCAGAAATTATTAAAGATGGACTTCCTAGTGATTTTTAGAATTACGGCCCTAATAGCGTATAAGTACCTGTTCAGACTGAACCAAACCAATTATGGAGAAGGTTAAAATTAGAAAAACACTGTTCGTTGATGCTTTTATACGCAGTAAAACGCAGCGGCGAGCTATGATAAACATTACAGGCTACGTGTAGTGTAACCGGATACTTTGAATTTTATTGGAAACCGAAATTTCGCACATTCTTTTTTTTGGTGCAAAAATAAAGTACTGGTTTCTAGTGGAAATTTTAAAGTTAGATCGAATTTTAAATTTTAATTTTACGTATAAAGTGATAATTATGTGTCCCCGGTAGTGTATTGACACGAATAAGAAGGGGTGGCCCATGTACAGATTATAGGGGCGGAACACTTTTCTGTGGGCCTGCAATAGAGTAAAGCTTAAGCTTTAGACTAATGTTTTTTGCTTGGCGTAGGCTTAGGCCTAGGCTTACGCTTAGGAATATGCTCATTCTTACGCTTAGGTATGGCTTATGCGTAGGAGTATGCTTATAATACTTTCCGCGTCTGTTCTTTACATTGGCCAAAGGGGATAATAACAGGGGGTCCCCGTTTTGAGTCGCAATCAATATTCAGTAAGCAATTATTATGGACATACGCAATACCATTAACCAATCATCGTTGGTATACATCACTGTTGTTTTGCGAAATTTCACAGTCGCAGATTGGCCTAGGCCAAACTGCTATTTGCTTCGAATAGCAGATTGGCGTATAGGCCTATTGGTAATTGGCCAGAATAGCAGCTTGGCCTACAACATATATACCATAAACAAAAAAGGTTTTGGCGATCCTGGTATAGATATCACAAAGGGACTTGTGCAAATTTTAGGGACTGCTCAGTAGGATACATTAAACCTGGTTTTGGCGATCCTGGTATAGATATCACATAGGGAATTGTGCAAATTTTAGGGACTGCTATCAGTAGGATACCTTAAACCTGGCAGGATTTAAAGACTCGAAATGTGTTAGGTTTCGGTTTAGGCTTTACGCCCAGGTTTACTGGTCAATAAATTATGACTACACTGCAAAAAATGGTGAGTCAAACTGACTCTCTCCGAAATAGGTTTTTCCACACTACAACAACTGAGTCAAAATTAGACTCCGCCACAGTCAAATTCCACTCAATCGCTCGCTCAGTGAGTCGAATTTGACTTTGACGGTGTCGAATTTGACTCAGTTTCTGTTGTCCCAAATAGCCTATTTCGGAGAAAGTCAATTTAACTCACCATTTTTTGCAATGTACCTTAAGACTCAAGTTCAGGATGAACCCATGCGGTCTACATGTCGATTTCTACGTTTATAAATGCATTGAACATTTGTACTTTTATTTTTGAAATTCAAAATATTTTGACAATTTACTCTGCTCCCACAGACACGCACACAATACTGATATTAATCCAGATCGTGAATACAAAATACTGTTGCCACCACAATGAACTCACCATACTGCGGTAATTTTAGTTCCGTGAAACGCCTACAAACGCTTTTTTTGCTCAGACGGACGCAGTGTTTCTTGTTGCAACATAATCAATGGCGGATCCATGGGGGGCCACCCCGGCCGTGGCCCCCCAACAGCATCGCGACAAAAATTATATAGCAATTTTTTGACAATAGTTCGTGGTTTGTGTGTGGGTCAAAAGTAAGCTATTACCTGTGAAATTTTGCCTCCCCCATTTTGAGATCCTGGATCCGCACACTGAACATAATGTACATCTTGGTTTCAAATTGCATATCGACTAAACGACTGTTTTAAAATTTAAGAAAATACCAAAATATTCCAACAAATACAAGTTGAGGCAAAAAACATTTTGCAAAATCCGCCCATTTTTTAAGATAGGGATAAAGTTTCGTTTGCGTCTTCAACTTCAATATACATCTGCTTACTTAATAAAATGGGTCAATGTATAGATCAGGGCCGTAACAGTAGATTCTCAAGCCTAAAGACTAAGCCTAAGCCTTAGCCTTAGCGTACGGATTAGAGTATACCTGGACCTAAGCCTAAGCCTAAGCAGAAAACTTGCCTAAATCTAAAGCTTACTGCATAAGAATTCCATGGAACAACTGACCGTCCATTATTAATACAAGGGCCATACAATGCAGCCTTAGCGGTTTATTTTTTAACACAATTCCTTAGCGGCATGTACATCCGGTTACAATCATCTCAGGGATCGCTCGTTGTTTTGGTGGTCCAGACAGTCGATCAAAATAAATAATGTTTAACGGAAGTGACGTTTCGTACGTCGGATGACAACATTGGCTATCAGGAATAGCCGAATACGGACAGTGTCCTGCGCAGTAGTTCGCATAGTAGCGTTTTGGCTCAACAATCCATTCATGCCAACCGATTGATTCAAAATCAACTACGTGTTCGACAAGATGACATCGTTGATCGTGGATTGTGTTGTCATGGAAATTGTTTTCTTGGCGGTCGCTAGGGTCGGTTGCTAATGACGCTGCTGCTGCGTTATTGCCATGGCGACTGCGACGTTTTCTGTCGTTGTTGTCCAATTCGTGGTTAGTATGGTGCTGTGCTGAGCTACCAAGATTGATCATTTCGTTGTTACCAAGATCCATCATTTCGTTGTTACCAAGATCGATCATTTCGTTCGAGTTGGTTGCTATGCCACTGCTGCTGAGTTCATCGAGAGGAGATTGATGAACACGGTTGTCATAGTGCTCATGGTTTGCAACATTCTGATGAAAACGATTTGTAGCCGAATCGTTTGGCCCATGTTTTGTTGAAAATTTTGAACGTTCCAGCGTACGGTAGCTGATGACTAAGTAAGGCAAGCGTCGAGCTAACAGTGGTTGGGGCCCAAACGGACTAGTTGGTACTGATATCCGGATGTTAATGGTATTGTCTAGAATCCTATTTTGAAATTAATAATCCATAAACCAAATGTTCCATAAAATTATTTAATAAAAGCAAAATATTTGAGCAATCATGGCAAATTCATAATTGCTCATAGGTGAAGAAACGTTTTTCTAGGCCTACGCCGATTTTGCGTTATGTGTCAGCTTTAAAATTGTACACACCTTACAGCGAGTACTAGCAATTATTACCGTGTTTTAAGATTATATACTGTGCCAATGACAGTTACAATGATATGACCATGCCCGGCCCGTCAGCATGTTCGTTGGTAAAAAATTCTTCCGTCTGCAAGACTAAATTTTGAATTATTCAAAAGGGTCTTCTTAACATTGAAATTGTTACACAAATGCGGGCGTTCCAGTTTTATTGGCACATTGATTTCAAAATGTTTTGACTTCTTGAACTGATTTTCAAATCTGAAACATTGCATACTCTGCTTTCTTCTAAAAATATGCATTAACCACTATCAGTATTAATACCGAGGTTCTTAAACACACATATATACATGTATATATAATATATAATATATATAATATATATAATTCTCCGATACCGGGGCCCTACTCCGGGACATCTGCAATATATATTACTTTTTCTTCTTGGCCAGTCCTCAGCGAAATCGGTAAGCATTATTGTAATGTTTGGTTTATCGGCCGAATCAAGTGGTACCCGTTTTACCTTTATTATTTCATTAAAATCTTCGTTCATTTCCTAAAATTTAAAAGTTAATTATTAATGGTTCATAAGGCTCTATCCAGTAAACATAGTTATATTCATATCATAGGCCCAATAGTGAAAATTTCACTTCTGAAAGCGACTTTTAATACAATATAGTTTTGTTTCTGTCTGATTTGGCTCTCACGTCTCGTGGAGATTTTGTACTACACATACGCGTAATAATTGCCAACCACTGCTCATTGCATATTTATGTTGTATATACACTGTTTGTGTTTTTGTTGCTCATAGTATATATACTCTATGCAAGAAAGGGTTAGCTAGCTATAAAGTTTTCATCAGAAGCGTAACGCTTTTTTTTCTGTGCACCTACAATACAGTAAGCTTTAGACTAATTTTTTTGCTTAGGGATACGGTTAGAAATATGCTTATACTGCTGTTACGGCCGTGTTCTAAACATTGGCTAAGTTTTCAAAGACTAATCGGATGTCAGCTGCGTTACCTCAATCAACATAACGGGAGTTTCTTCAAATTGCGTTGCAAAATCGGACGGTTTACGACGAAAATATACCGTCAGCTTCGCGTTGTCAATGATTTTGTTTCGAAGTTTATTAACTGGACTATTCAGGAAGCAAATTGAATTATAGTTTGCGGGTGACTGACACACGTGACCTCTTTTCGGCTTTTTTGACTTCAAATCATTGCCGCCGCCTGAAATTTAACATGAAACCTGTTAAAGTACACATGAATTATCATTGCAATCATACAACAGCAAGGTACAATCGAAGGTAAAAAGGAACAAGAGCCGGATGCCATCAAATTTTGTTGAGACAAAATTGAAAACTAAAAATGATGTTTAATTTGCTAATTTAAAGACTATAAAATGCGCAAAAATTTTGGTAAAATTGGGGTTGAGCAATGCGGGGTTGGAAACAGTATTGTAGTGATACGAATAACACGGGGGGACTGATATTTATTACTGCTTCAACCATGGTAGCTCAGTTCTGTCGAAAAGAAAGAATATAAAGCCAGAATGGTTTTGGATCCAATAAACCCAAGCCAATAAAAAATTGATAACAGTCTGTAACCGAATAATAAAGGTACCGTATGGAAAGGTAAAATAAATATTAGTCTCTACAATGGTGTAACCGGATATCCGTTGCCGGTAAAAATTGGTGTCCGTTTCGAGTAAAATCGGTTTCCGGTTCCGTTTATGCTAATCTTCGCCCATTGGCCGAAAGTGTTTTCAACTACATTAATGTAATCAAGAGTGCAATGTGCAACTCTTGCGGTTTCGCATGGAACAAAATGTACCACCGAGCGTTGCGTTTTTGGCCGACCCCCGTCCTTGTTTAGAGGGGAGGTCGTTGTCACATGCAATAACTTTAGATTAAACTATAAGCGGCGAAACGTTTGGTGCTGGTTGCATAAAGTGTCATGGTTCGCACCGCTTGTAGCCCCCTTTAAATAAAGGTTGGGCAGGCAAAAACGCAACGCGTGCCGGGCGCGTTCTTTTCTACACGGAATATACCCAGTGGCCAACTCTTGTTGAAGTATGCATCATCCACTTTGGATATAATTCAACGTTTAGAACACTTTTTCTTGCCCCATCTTAAGGCTTGGTTGCGTGGCTCTAATTAAAAGGCGTTCAAATTAAACACCTGATGTGTCAAAATACATATCATGTGGCATTTTGAGCTTTCGATATATCATCTCTGCTCTCAAATCAAAACGAAAACAAACGTACGCTTGTTTCGTTTCCGATTATGTTGTTGCTGTTGTTGAATAGAACGAGGAAACTGTAAATCAGCTGCATTCGCCAAAATATACAAACGTTCATTTCCAGTTGGCCAAACTGCACCAAGATTGATCATGCTGTTGTCATGGTGATTAACGCTGTCGTTGCTGGTCATCCAATCGCTTGAACGCTCAAGTTGTCCAATTAATTCCGAGATTTCAGTTTCACTTAAACGGTTTCGAATTGAAAACGAAGGTCTTGACACTAGATTAAGTTCGTCTAAGATCCGACGCTGTTCGCAGTAATGTTTGTACTCGTGTTCTTCAGCCATTGAATTAGTATCAGCGTCTGAAATGTTAAAAAAACATGCCAAAATGGTTGCGAGTTTGGCAAAACCAACTCTTTTCTTGTTGCTCACCAATGCACGTTTAATATACCTTTGGTGTATTTTTACTTGAAGTTATATATGCTCAAAGCATTGCTGTAACGATGTCCAAAATTACGTATCGTAGGCGTTCCAACTTTATTATATGTAAACATTTTATTAGGAAAATTCACGCTCATATAAAAAGGTTACTGTTCCGAAAACAAGGCTAAAAGGCTAAAGCGTTAATTGGTTCGTGTTAAAATTTAAGCTCACGTCTAAACCTTGTTGTTTGGCTTAACGACTTTGAAATTTGGCTAAACCGTGATGGTTCGGCAACATCAGCTGAATAGTCAGAACCGTAAAACGGATATTAACAAGGTGCAACCGGACGCGAAAATTACCGAAATCTGAGCCGGAGGTCAACAAAACTTGCCGGAGTCACAGCTGGAGGTGAGGCGAAATTAGTTGAAATGATGTTTAATTTGTTGATATTAAAACATATTCTACCGGAGCCGGAGCCGGAGGCAGGATTCCGGTTGTACCCTTAAGCATAAAATTTCATGAAATATTCATCTGATGAGCTCGTTGTAACACAACGTCAGCATTAAAATAATTCGTTCATCTTAAAAGTTTTAGTTATTAACAAAAACATTTTGCAATTCGTTGTTCTCAACACTGCACTGGTTTGTATTTGCAAACACTTGCATGTATTCGCGCAAAACACAAAATTTTTGCCCACGTTACGGCAATCCTGTTATCCGCACCACGGTGGGATCCGCAGCCAGAGGGAGGTTACGGGGGCTCACGGCCCCTTGTAAGAATTTTGCTTCTTAAAAAAGTTTCAAACTTACTGGTATATTATCTCAAACCCTTGTATGCTCCTTCGGTCCATGTAAAGTTCAGGGGCGGAACGTTTTTCTGTGGGACTGCAAAGCTTTAGACTATTTTTTGTGTGGCTTAGGCTTTTAGATTTAGGCGTAAACTTAGGAATAAACTCATTCTTACGCTTAGGCTTAGATTTATGCTTAGCCTTAGGCTTATGAATATACTCATTCTAACGCTTAGCCTTAGGTTTAGGCTTTTGCTTAGGCTTAGGAATATGCTTATAATACTGTTCCGCCCTTGTTCTTTACATTGGCCGCTCCTTCTAAGCGTTATCCAGGCAACCCACGCATGGTGAGCTAGCTACAGGATTGACAACAGCTGTTATGTAGGCTTTTCGTTTATGTTAAACACTTTTGATACTTATGCCTCGTATTACACTAAATATTCTTACACTTAGACTGTTAGGCTTATGATTAGGCTTATGCTTATTTCACAAGTTATCTTTTATGTCGAGGCTAGGCGCTTAGACTTTTGTATATTTCTATGCTAATAAAGTTACACTCTAAAAAGATAACATTTAGCTAAACTATTCTTACTGGTTAACCGATTTCGAACTTGGAACACACCAAAATGGCACGTAAGACACGGTTTATTTACTGGTTGGAGCCCAATTTTCGTTTCCAGTAAAACCACCTGATTTTCGGAAATTGCCGAAATTTCCGGTGCAATATTGCGTGCAGTTACAATGCAGTTAGTTGCAATAGCAAAGACAACGGATAACGTTTGTATCATAACGCACCGATATCGATACATGATGTAAGAGCTGGTGCAGTAGTATTTGATTGTTTTGCTAAGCATTAATAGAATGCTATCAATTAACTATTATTACATGTGTTTCTGTTTATAAAAGGCTCAAGAAATTCGTGTGTATTGAATAAATCTAGAAAAAAATGCAACAAATGGCTCATGTTTGAAACAGGGCTTGGTGGTTTTCCGGCGGCGCTGTAATAGAGTCAGTTTAAAATTTAGACTATTTTTGTTTATGCTTAGACTTAGGCTTAGGTATATGCGTATACTACTGTTCTGGCAACGTTCGATACATGGGCTGAAAAAATTTGCAAGTATTTCTAAATAGCTCGAACTCATTTTGAAACGAAACCGCCTAATAGGCGTGGTCTGTGTAAGAGATTTTGTGGCATCGTTGGCAAAATTATGTTTACGAGGTTGTATGTGTATAGAAAAACAGTTTTTTTCTCCACATTTTGCACAGTTTGCACAACGAGTTTCGAAGAAAATTGGAATTCAAAATATGTCTGAAAATTCTTTAAATAACTGACATATACAAATATTTTGATGCATGATCGCGGCGGAGTCGAATATTGACTCAGTTTGTGTAGTCAGGAAAAGCCTATTTCGAAGAGAGTCAATTTGACTCACCATTTTTGCAGCGTACATGGTGATGTTAAAAAATTAGACTCACGAAAACATCAGGAGCGGAACGTTTTTCTGTGGGACTAGAATAGAATAATCTTAAGTTTAGGATTAATTTTATTTGCTTGGCTTAGGCTTACGCTTAGGCTTAGACTTAGGCTTAGGAATAAGCTTATGATACTGTTCCGCCCCTGTTCTTTCAGATTGGCCGACTTCTGTGCAAATTTTGAGATCTGTAATTGGAGGAGTTGGTCAGTGTGAAATCGATCGTTAACTGGTGATAGGTGCTATAATCATTTGAGAACATAAACCCATGATTCAAGTTGACTTTATAACAAAGTGTCCGTGTAAAACTTCGCAGGAGTATACGTAACTGAGGGGACGTTCTGCGTATTTTAACTTGCGTTCAAAACTCTATCGTTTAATGAATCGTTCTAAAACACTGTTATAAAAGCTTTTCAGTGTTTCGGCCAATGTAAAGAACAGGTGCGGAACAGTATTATAAGCTTATTTCTAAGCCTATGCCTAAGCCTAAGCATAAGAATGGGTTTATACCTAAGCCTAAGCGTAAACTTAAAAGCCTAAGCTAAGCAAAAAAATTTAGTCTAAAGCTTAAGCTTACTAAGCCAAGCAAAAAAATCTAGTCTAAAGCTTAAGCTTACTAAGCCAAGCAAAAAAATCTAGTCTAAAGCTTAAGCTTACTAAGCCAAGCAAAAAAATCTAGTCTAAAGCTTAAGCTTACTAAGCCAAGCAAAAAAATCTAGTCTAAAGCTTAAGCTTACTAAGCCAAGCAAAAAAATTTAGTCTAAAGCGTAAGCTTACTCTATTGCAGTCCCACAGAAAAACGTTCCGCCCCTAATCTTTATATGGGCCCACGTTTAAAACTTTATCTTGTAGTATTTTTACTATTTCTAAAATCGATCAAGCTTTGTATATTTCGTATTTGAAGATATGAGCCTGTGTAATTGGACTACAATAGAGGAAAGCTTAAACTATAAACTAATATATTTGTTTGGGTTTAGGCTTAGTCTGAGGCTTAGGCTAAGGTATACGCTCATTCTGACGCTTACTTAGAAATATGCTAATAATACTGTTTTACGCCACTGTTCTTTCACATTGCCCAACATAGGAAAAACGACTTTTTGGACGAATTCTAGCTATTCAGCGTATAATTTTAGCTTAAAACCAGCAATACATTTATCAGACACAAAGCAGTTTGTCACGCTTTGTCTGACCTGTGTTTACGGCAGTCAGTAACGGTAAACGTTTTAGACATTAAGCTTTATGAAATACTACGGTTTAATTTCTACTATTAATTAGTAAATCGCAGTAGCAAAGTCTACTTTATTAAGATAACACGTGAAATTAGCAAAATTAGCACTTATCACCAGCTAGCGATAGGTTTTTAGTAAAAAAACTACTATACCTGATCTAAAGCACAGAAATCATGCTGTTATCTATAAAACGATACTTATACCGGCCCATGTTACTTTACGGGGCGATCAGGTTTCTGGTGGGTCAATAAAAAGTAGGTTTAGATTCTAGAATATATTTTTTGCTTAGGCTTAGGCTTAGAGGCTTAAAAACACATTTTTGCAACGCTTAGGCTTACGCTTATGCTTAGGAACACATTTTGCAACGCGTAGGCTTACGAATACGCTTAATCTACTGTTACACCCCTAAAAGTAACATTGGTCCTTATACTGATCATATTTTTGATTACTGGGGAAAAGTTATCTTAACAGAAAACAGCGTGTGTCTAGCCAATCGGAAAACGGGTCATACAGGATTGGACATTTTTTCTAAAGAATCAAACGAATTGAAAAATTATTAAGCAATCGTGTCAAAAATAAACCGCTATTTTAAACACATATTAGTAAGCAGCGAAACTGTAATATGAACCGCTTTAGAGGTGCAAATTGCGGCCAAAGTATAGAACAGGGCCGTTACCGTAGTATTAACTAAACATATTCCGAAGCCCAAGCCTAACGCCTAAAACTATGCTTATAGGCAAAAAACAGTTTAAAGCTTAAGCCTACTCTATTGTAGTCCGGCAGAAAACGTTTCGCCCGTGATCATTTACTGTAGTGACCCGAATAAGAGGGGTGGACTGATATTTATTTGGTCTCTCCAGAGGGTACCCACCTCTTGTTATTCAGTTAGGGACTGTTATTTTTTCAACCCGCCCTCCGCCACCCTTCGTTACTGATATATATTCGGTGTTACAACTATCCATTGAATTAAACGTTTTTTTGCCTTGTATCAAAAGCTTGAGCGATAATGCAAGGTTATACTTTGGAGTGTTACCTTCAAAATTTAAGTAGACTTTAATGTTTCAAACGCAACTTTATATGCTCCTGGCGTCATTGATGCACTACAATTAGGGATAATTCGCAGTTATGGACTCTAATTAGGATTTAGGGACTCTATCCGCTTACGGACTCTAATTAGGGATAAGGACTCCAATTGATTCGGACTCAAAATGTGGACCCCCTCTTATGACCCTCCCACCTCTTATTCGGGTCACCACAGTACACGGGCCCAAACTGCGATGCTCAAACGTTTTTAACGGGATTCCTAAAAGTTTTAGAGAGTAAAGAAAACCTTGAAACATGAGTTCTAAAAGTTTAAACTGTATGTGCAAAATAAACAACTTCTGCATATGTTTGGTGGGTTGATTTCGCTCAAAAACACACTCATACGCGTGTGTTCAAAAGTTTTAATTTTTTAATTTGTCTGGATTTCGCTGAAGTTTTGCTTGCAACAAGTAAATGTTACCCTAGATTCATGAACAGCGATCGCATTGGCTTAACCCTTTCACTCATAGAGTATACGATGAGCAACTAAATACAATTATGTACAAGCAATACACACACTGTGAGTAGTGTTTAACATTTATAACATATATGCGCTGTGCAAAATCTCCACAAGACGTGAGAGCCTCCTCGGGCTCGAGCGTCAAGCTCCTATAGCTCAGTGGTTATCGTAAACGCCTCCAGCGCGAGAGACTGGGGATCGAATCTACGTTGAAAATCCATCTCATATAAAATTGAAAATATTCATGTGAGAAAGGGTTATTGAAAACATCCTTACTAAGCATCTTTAATGGTTTTAAAAATAGATGATTGTGCGTTTAAATTCTGATTTTACATGTTCACGATTTATTATGACGAGCTTAGGCAAAACGCCATTAAATGCTTCGTTTGACAGTGAAATCTATTTCCCGTACATAGAAATGTTTTGTTTCATTCACAGTTGCAGGGTCAATCGCCGAAAATTACAGAATGTGTAAATATTTAAACATATTGTTATAAAATTTTTTGCATTTCTCCAAACCACTATATTACTTTTAAGCGCCCATGTATAGAACAGGGTCGGATCGTTTTTAGGAGGGGCTATAATAGAGTCAGATTAAGCATTAGACTATTTTTTGCTTAGGCTTAGGCTTAGGCTTAAGTTTAGGAATATGCTTATACTACTGTTCCGGCCCTGTTCTGTACATGGACCCTTTTAAGAGTGTTGCGTATTCCAGCGAGAAAACCATAATAACCTTACCTTTTCGGCGTTGTGTTGCACGAATCTACGACAGTTCGTCGTTCCGACAACTTGTCGCCCAACAGTGTCCTACAGCTTAAAATACAAAAGGCTTAGGAATAAACTCATTCTTAATACACTTAGGCTTAGGCTTAGGCATATACTCATTTTTACCCTTTGGCTTACGCTTAGGCTTTTGTCGGACAACAGTGTTCTACAGCCTAAAATCTAAAAGCATTCCAAGTGTAATCCTTAGCATACACTGCAAAAAATGGTGAGTCAAATTGACTCTCCGAAATACGCTTTTCGGGACTACACAAACTGAGTGGCGATGAATTGTCGAGTCGATGGAATTTCGGATTACAAGTTGTCGGGCGACAAATTGCCGGATTAATGCCGTGTTACTCTCGCTATAAATCTCAACTTTAAGCTAGAAAACACATTTTAGCTCCAAACAAATATTAATTGCAAAATTTTCAGCATGACCGCTCTGTAAATTCCAATGAGTTAATTAATCAATTCAACTAGCGAGTTGGTTATTTCTGTGTTAATAACAGTGAACTTTAACTCACTCTGAGTTCAGTTGATTATCACTCTGAGTTGAGTTGACTCTGGGTGAGTTGATTAATTAACTCAGAGTAAATTGTATTAACTCTAAATTTTGAATTCTGATAGTCCAAAGTCAGACTTGGTCATTCAACTCATTCTGAGTTAAAATTAACTCACTGAAAATTACAGTGCGGGTATTGTAGGGATGCTGCGATAACTGCACAGAAATTAAACAAACGCGGCGAATCCAGGTACTTTCTGAAAAGCTATTAAGTTAATTTTGCATCTCGTTGCTAAAAATAGAAAATTCACTAAGCTTAAAAGACGCGTCTAGTACTTTATCATTAAAAAGTACAATAGCAGACATATACAAGTCCAGACAAAATCACCCAATCAGCTGAATGCATCGTGATAAGATCTTGGCCGGTATACGACTTTTTGGCAAATATATACTAGCCGGGGTCACATTTTTTTCATTTAAACATCAGCTACAGTTAAAGTTTTTGTTAAAATATATTTTATTCGGAAATCATGGAGGTCAGATTGTCTTCGTGTAGGATATCTAGCCCTCAGCGGTCAAGCGCCGCTACAGAAGAACGGGGCAATGTTACTTTTAAGGCCGTAACAGTAGATTAAGCGTATTCCTAAGCCTAAAGCGTTGCAAAAGCGTATTCCTAAGCCTAAGCCAGGGTTCAGATCACGTTATAACCGGGGCAGCTTGGGACATGTTCTGTCCCTGTTAAACTATTTGGTAACATTTTGTCTGCTTATAGACCCCATATCGTATTCAAAAATTCGTACGTCTGCTATATTCAAAAATTCGTATGTCTGCTATTATCGTGTGTGCGTCACTTTTGTTCTTCAATATCATGATATTCGAGGTATTGTCTGCGAATATTATATATTTTAAATGTCTGCCCACTTGAGGTAACATACCCAAATTGTGCCTTTAAATATAATATAGTCCTAGAACTTGAAATTTGAATTTTTGAATTTTGAAGCTGCTGTTCTAAGCGATTTTGTGTCGAAAACAATTTACAGGCGCGTATTTGGTATTTAAAGCACATCTGTAAAATTCTCAATTATAAAACGAACAACGCACTTTTATTTACCAAACAAAGAAGCGACTATTCAAACAATATACACGACAGAATATCATACAACAGTAAAACTCAGATATTCACGAAGTGGCAGCAACGACAACTAAAACAAAACAAAACATCATATGAGATCTAAAACATAGTTTATACCCATGGTATACGTTATTATGCATCAATAACAATGACTTTGAAATACCAAGTAAAATTTTTAAAAATTTCATTATTGACATCGATATAAACTTTAATTAACCAAAAGCGTACCAAACACCGGCCCCATGTAAAGAGCAGGGGCAGAACGTTTTTCTGTGGGACTGCAACAGAGTAAGCTTAAGCTTTAGACTAATTTTTTGTTTGGCTTAGGCTTAGGAATATGCTTATAATACTGTTCCGCTCCTGTTATTTACACTGGCCTAAACACATATATTAAAATCAACTGATTTCAGCAAATTACAGCTTAAGCAATTAGGCTTAGGAATATGCTTATAATACTGTTCCGCTCCTGTTATTTACACTGGCCTAAACACATATATTAAAATCAACTGATTTCAGCAAATTACAGCTTAAGCAATACTGCATCGAATGCAAGAAATCTTACCAGCCGAACGTTTCTCAAAAAACCAACACTTCATTGTAAATATTCCATTTTCATAACACGGTTTCCGTTACCCAACTGACTCCAACAGTAGACCAGTTCTATCTGTCAGTTTGGCCGGTGCTAATTGTACGGGTGTGCTTACTGGAAGACACGGAACTGTGGGCCTTTGAATTTAAAAAGCTCACGCATATATGATTAGGCTAAACCTAATTGGATTAGGCTAAATTTACGCTAAACCTACTAATAGGATTAGGCTAAGGTTTAGGCGTATAGGTCTAGTCTTCATAAGCACGTCCCTATAGTTAACATGGTCAGTCATTCTTAACCGAAAACCAAGTTCACACTATTTGTATGCCAGCACAGTAACTATTATACACAGGGCCGTCACCATATATTGATAGCAAAAATTTGTTCCCACAAACAAAACAATTCTTCCTGCCGTGTCCTACACCACTTCATAGAAGCCGGGTTACAACCGCATACCTGACGTATACTCAACCGTATCCTACTCAGTGCGTACTTAGCACTTATTGCCAGTCAGTAATCGGGTATAACTCAACCTCATTGAAAAAATAGTTCAATTCAAATTAAAAACACAGAAGCTTAGCCAATTGAATGACAATAAATGTGCTCTAAAGTTCAAAAATATACACTCTTTTTGGGTCTAGTAATCGCTTTTCAAACGACTCTTCACTCGAGTTTTAAACGTCAGAAGCAAAGCCCCGAACGATCACTCCAGACGGTTCAAACACAGCCTGGCCGGTCAGCATCGCGCAAGAACGAATTGTAAAATTCTGCGTTCATTGCGACTGCAGTTAAGCGATCGGTATGCTTTTCGCGTATATGTCTATGAACAAAATCTGTGGAAACAAAGCGTTTAAAGCACACGGCGCATTTACGCAAACCGTCTGCAGTTCCAACTACGTGCGATTTAACAAACGCATCTTGAAGCTCAGATGGATTGTGCGGTTTTAGCGCAACAAATTCTGCGTCTGGAATCCGTCGTGGTTCGCCGCACGCCGAACCGTCAGAGGCGTACGCAGGAAACAATTTCTTCATACGTTGTTCAAATCCGGTAATATGCTAAAACAAAAATACAATAAATAAATGGATGAGGATTAAATAAATATCATCAAAAAACAATGAACAGCTGCTACATTTATTACATGAAACCCTTCAACATAGAGTGTTATCTAAACGCGTATTTTTCTTCAGTCCGACGCGTAACCATCACTACAGCGATCAGTAGCACACAGTATATACAAGTCTGGTTGGCTTTTTCAGCCAGCCAACAATATACATTTCTCGAATCCCATCAATATGAACCTATAAACTGCGATGAGTCATCAATGAACGTGCCTTCAAGACAATAACAGCTTACGTTATGCAGTAAGCTTCCCAAAAACTTTCGTACATCACGTCGGTACCTCTTTCATCTGTACGGAACCTCTATTGCGATCAGTACACCCATATAGCCCAGCAAAATAGAGAGGCCATTCGGTTTATCCAGTAAATAAATCCAGCTTTTCAGCTCACCTTGTTAATATTATTTGGAGTCGCGTGTAGTAGCGCTTTATCCCGCATAGTAATCACTCCAATCCGACGGGGCTCACAGTGCTCAGTCGGGTAAAACTTGGCACCGTAAAAATCAATCGAATGAACGATTCGAAGATACAAAATCAGCCGGTCTAATATTTTCGTCATTTGTTCATCGCGATCCACACCAACGCCGCCACCCAACGTTGCGTCATAGTTGCCAAAGCAATGCTCGCCTGTTGTCATGGAGATAGATGATGGATCTTGACAATTAGACGTTGGCACGCCAATGCCATAGATACCATCACACGTTGCAATGGAGACAGATGATCGATCTTGATAATTATCTGGGAGACGATGACCCGTCGCTAGAGGAATTATAGATGATCGATTTTGGGATACTGCAGAGACTTCAGAACTGGAAACAACAGACAGAAGTAGAGGATTGTCAGTTTCTGTGGCAAACTGAGCTGCGGTAGCAAGTTTCGTAGCTTCTTCTGCCATAATTTGTTTCATGTTTCGTTCGACAACACTGTCTAAGTTTAGCATCAACGGATTTTGCATTTCACACGCACGAGGCAGCGGTTCTGGCGGCTGAACGACGAAAAAACAGTTTGATTGAAGATGTAACAGTCGCGATTGCCTCGCACTTACTAATTTCTGTATGTGACTGTACGTCATATTAATAACATATTTACTAGCTTTGGCAACACAAATGTTTGCCCGTATTCCCAAATATGTATAGCGCCCCTGTCCCCGGTTGGTGATAAGAGTGGATTTGTTAAAAGTTTTAGACGGTGAACTTTGAGATTTACGAATATTTTTTAATTAAATTTAGCATGCTACTATATTTGGAATTTCAAATCAGACCACATCTTTCAGAATTTCTTTTAATTGGCCGATGTGCTACATATTCTAAAAACAAAACTCTTTACCTTCAATATTAAACCATCACCATGATTTCCAGCTGCCGGTTCCGGAGTAACCATAGGCATTGCACTCTCACAAGCTTCGCCCTCTTCTTCCTCTTGATCGGTAGCTACCTGTCCGTGCATAGAAATCTTTCCTGCTTGGGCGCTTGTCGCCTGTGATACCTGCGGCCCAGTCTCATTACCAGAACCATCCCCAATAATCCACAAATTATGCTTCTTATCTAGAAAATTGATCAGTGATTTTGCCATTTGAATATCGCGTATAACGATTGATTTATCGCCTAAAACAAAACACAACACAAGTAGTAACATCAAAAACACACAAATTGCGATTTACTTCAGAATGTTGTAATCATTAGAATACTTGAGTTTCACAGCTTTTACACATGCTTTTACATACAACCGGGCTGGTAAGACTAAGGACCGTAATGCAACTATATGAGAGACGCAAACACTTTGCAGAGCTCAGCCAGGAAAGAAATTACAGATCTCACACCACATGTCCGCTTCTAATCCAGTCCCGCTACAAAATTTTTTACAGAACATAACCCTTATAAAATCCTAACGCACCTGCATGCAGTACTCCCACACGCTTACCTACAATCCCATCGACCCCTTTGACACGTTTCTCTTTTGGCAAATCAAATTCACGTGCCGCCAGATATCTACCGCGCAATCGCAACGAGCGTAACTTATCGAGTATTTTCGACAGCGGCGCCGAATGCCAATAGCTCGCAAGCGCAGATTGCGCGGTTATTGGCGGCGCGCGGCTATAATTTGGCGCGCAAAGTGATGCACGCAAAAATGCGCCATGAACGCGCGCACAAAGTGTATTTAATTCGTCCAGAGGAACATCAGGTGGAATGTTTGTAATTAATACGGCACGAGTTTTATGCACCATTACACGATAGGTTGAAGCCGCGTTTGACCCGCTTTTTGATCCCTAAAATTGTCATTTAACATATGAGATTTAAAACATGGTATACTGGTGCTTGTTCAAACAGCAGTATTCCCTTCTGGGTTAGTTTAAGCCGCACCTTTACATTGCACTATAATCCAGTTCGCCTTTGGAATGAATTACGGCTTGGGCTACAACTTTATAACAACCTTTTCGTTATTCAATAACTACGGCACATAAATTGACAGATCTGGATTAAAACTCGTTTGTTGCGCCGTGCATACGTCTCAAAAATTACACTTCAGACATTAGTGCGGAACGCTTCAAAATTATAATTATGTTTCTGTTTCAACAATTTTTCAGTTTTATTCAAATCCGCTATGAGCAACTTAGCCCTTTCCCTTAAAAAGCATATATGAGCAATATACGAGCAGTACACATACAGGTGATCAGCGTTTTACATATTGTTACATATACGCCCAGTGCAAAATCTCCATACACACCTGGACAACAGCACCACGGCACTCCTTTGGTGGTGGCATTTCATCCGGCTCATCGAGTAGACCAGTCTTCTGGCGAATGAAATAACTAAAAAAATAAAAAGAAAATTTTTTAGAAACTAAAAACAAATTACCACTAAGCTGATGTGGCCAAGACGACCGATTTCTTACTGTACCTGACAAGCGTCACGGATTTTTAAAGGTGTGTAGCGCCTACTGCCAGTTGGTTATGGTTGCCATCACTATGGTACAAGAGAATACAAAATACAGAAGCCAGATATACGTCGCCAAAGATTAAGACTTTAAACAGTTGCAATAACTAGAATAACAGATATATGACTGACATTCGAAATATCCGTCATATTCAAAAACGTTGTTCGCTTACCTGTAATCTTTTGCATGCTGCATAATTTCTAAATCAATTGCAGTTGGCTGTAAAGGTGCTTGCTTCTGTGGGTTCACACTGTATTCTTAAAATTATACAAAAACAAAATCTTTTAAAAACCCTAGCTAATATAATTACAATACCAATTTATACCCACCCATTTGCAAAACAGAAACGGTACGCAATTAGCCATCAGGAAAAGTAAAAACAAACTTAAATCAATTTTTTGTTACATACATATAACTAAACTCTATTCTCAGGAATGGAGTATGGACCAAAATAGCAACTTTACCTTCGGTCATGGGCTGTTGTCGCCGTATCCTAGCCTCTTGCTCACGCTCCCATATCTCTTCCTGCTTCTCTTCATCGCCGTAATCTTCGACACACAAAAACGACAAATCGGTCGCCGTTCCGCCTTCCATAAGAACCATTGCTGCATCCAGCGTTTGCCGAATCCGTCTAAAAACTAGCAGACAAAACTTAAAAAAACTATAAAACATTAAAATAGTTAAAAATAAAAATTCCAAACATTACAAATTCCAAAAGATTTAAAACTAAAAAATATAAATGTTGCAAAACATGAAATTTGCCCATAAATCGACTTAGCTATATCAGAACATCGGCTGTATACGAGTAAATGAACTCATTTTACTTCAAATTAAAACCAAAACATGAACTCTGTTGAATGCCTACAGTCGCCCATCGCCGAGCCGGGCCCGCAGCCAGAGGGGTCAATGAGCTTAACCACCCCTATCTAAACCGCAACCTTGGTTGTAGTCATCTGAAATCCTTGCATGTCACTCCTGAAAAATGTTAGCCACCCTACTAGTTCGCTGAGCTGGCTACGGGTCTGCTCCTAGCTAATATCCAGGGCCTCTCACACTCACCGTGACTCAGTATACTCCAACGGGGTCTCAATCCAACCATGGACGAGCAACTGCATAAATACATCAAGTCGTTGTCTAACGTCAACAGTGCGTTTATTTGCTGCTACAGCCTTTGCCACTGGATGATATCGTCGCTTAAACCATTCTTCATCTTTGTGGGCATCGAAAAACGCAGATGCTTGCTCGCGTCGAATGCGGCTCTGAAACGGAAAAAACAGGATGACAAGTAGACCGAAAAGCAAACGCTATACTATAAATGATCCATGAAATATCGGTAGAGATGAATAGCATACGGGATTGACATCATCCAGCTACGAAACATGGCACTTTTGTAGAGTCCCCACGCTAACACGCAAATGTGGGGGGGGGGGGGCTGCACTAAACATTTCATTGTTGAAAGAGCTAAAATAAATGAAATAGTTTTGAAATGTTTTGGCGCGTAAGTATGAGAAGCGCTTAGTGCCGACATGGGGGGTGGTAGCGACCCATCTTGTTTAGTGTACTTTCAAATCGTAGGGGTTCAGGGGGTAGCAGCCCGCCATAAAAACGAATTTTTTGTGGCGGGTGGAAACTTCCCCGGTTTTGGGTTTCGCTAATGGGGGTAAGATGCAAACTGGATGGAGCGGTGCCAACTCAACAGTGAATGTGCTACCTATTAGCTTAAATAATTGGCATCGGCACTGCGAAAACTTTGCTGACTCATTGCCGATACTTTTTGCACTTAGCAGTGAGTTAAAATGCTATCAATTTCTTTCGCTGTCGTATATCAGTGAGTCTAATCAGGAAACTGTTATGTCTCCTGCGTTTGTGTTTCAAAAAATTAATTGAAATGAGCTGTTTAATAAAATTTGAACCATATTTATAGTTGTCAGGGGTTATGTCTTGCCGTTTATAATAATGTAATGTAGTAATCCTAATGGTTCACGAAGCATAACGTTTCAAAATTGAAATCGGCATGCGCATCGGTATCGGCACTGGCAAAATATCAAAATAAGAATCGGTATAGGTAAATATTTGGGATCGGCACATCACTACTGATAATAAAATGTCTCTATATGCTCAAAGCTCGACTAGATATCACATCTCTTTTCACTAACCTTATACTCGTTATACTTTGCGATCACCGTATCCTGATCTTCTGTATCATTCGGCAACGACATCAAGAACTCTTTAAAGCTCATCAAGCGATTATAGGCCGACTGTCCAGGTTGGGCTTGGGATGACACCGGTGCAGATGTCGGACTCGAGAATCCATTGGTTTCAGCCTCAATGCCACAATATCCACCTCCTTTTGCTTGCCTAGGTAAAGGGGCATTAGCTGAGCTGCCATCTGGCAAAAGTGTACTCCTGTTCATCCGACAGATTGTCTTATCCCGTTGCGAAGATGATTCGACAAGAGCATCACTGTAAACCTCGCCGTATTTATCAGCGGATTTATGAGGGCCTCTGCAAGAATTATTATACTTCCATAAAGTATATGTCTTAGCACAAATTGTTAAGCCGGGTAATTTGCTTTTTGGAGCATAAGCGAAGCATTTAATATATTTTCCATAATGTAACGCCGATCGAGCTGAACTAGCATTTTTACAAGAATTTTTAGATGACAATTAGCCAAAAACATAATCAAAGAAACCGTTTGATAAAATATACAATTAACATTAAACTTTCGACTCCAAACTAGGATTCGAACCCCGGACTATCGGATAAAAAAATTGAAAATATAGTGGAACCTGATTCTTCCTGGACACCAAATCATTATACATTTTAATGTTAGATAGGTCTTGTCGTGATTTCACGCAAGTCCAAATCACGAAATAAGAAATAAATGAAAACCAATCGCTCATGTTTACTTTCGTCCAGCCTCGCCGTCCAGACAGTGTCTACTCGGTTTTACGCTCGCTGACGTTGGCGATGGTGCTAAAGAAGGCTCGTCAAAGCCATCACCATACTCGTGAACTGCACGGCTCAGTTTGATACCTCCGCAAGCCGCCATTACCGGTCCATCTTCAGCGGCAGTAGACTCGTGTGGTTGACCAGAAGCCGAAACGGAAGTTGCGTCAAACATCTGTTTAGCAACTTTAGCACCAAATGTCGTTTCTAATTCGAAGCGATCATAAGTGGACCAACGGTCATGAAGCCATTTAATATGTGACGGGTCTGATCTAAAGCAAAACAAACCAATAAAAATAAATAAGATACAAACATATCAATAAATAGACAAGCGTACAAAGACAACAAAGAATCGTCACACAGCTAGCTGCGCGAGCAAATAGAGCTAAAAAATTCCAACAGTTCCGCAATGTTTGATCTTCAAACAAAATTAAATGTTATGTATGATACCGCTTTCAAACGCCATACAAATTTCAAGAAGCCTGGACTAGAAAACTACTATAACACCGTAAACAACCAATACTCAATCGAAACATTTTAAATTCGGCATCTGATACCAAATTTTAAAGATGAAAATGCGCTGAACCGCTAGCCACCGGCAGTCCCAGATATTTTTGAAATGTGGGGAGGTCTTTCTTTATGTTTTTGTACATCAACTGTGACCAGTAATTTTTTCATTTGTGCTTCTGAAAATCAGCTGTATATTAAACATTTGAGAGGGGGCGCCTTCCCACCTAAGACCGCCCTACATTAAGCCTACCTTGGCAATCTCACCTTTTATCTATCGCTGGCTTCTTAACACAAGAAACGTCTTCATCCACTCCGTGGTTGTGTTCACCCCTCCGCTCTGCACGTTTCTGTTCCTGCTTCAGTATCTTTGGTTTTTGTGGTGTCGGCTGTCGTGATGGTTCGCGTAGCTTCATTCGTACTACGTCGAGCGGCGTCACAGCATCTTTGGGCAACTGGACCACTGATTTTACAGTAACGTTGCCTGTGCGTCGTTGTTCATGTCGATGTCGCCGCTTTCCTGGCCGGTCCATCGGCGGTTCTGTCTGCAACGTCAACGAAGACGCCTCGCGGGATGCCGCACGAGACGACACTCTTTGAGACATTCTTCGCGACGTTTCATAAGACAATTCTCCAGATACCTGTGTAGACGCTCGTTTAGACCCACTTCGAGTCACCTCTCCAGACACAAACGTCGCATCGCTCGTTGCCGATTGCGACGACGACCAAGACGACATCCTTCGGCGTCGTCCAGGGTCGCAATCGTAGTTGCCGCGACGATTTGTCGATCGTCGACGACTCGTCGAGCGTCGACGCCGGTGACGGCGCTTACTGGTATCGATATGCGACGGCGTCATCGTCGAACCCTGTTTTCGCTGCTTGGGGCGTCGACCGCCAGGGCGATCTTCTGGCGACCGCGTTCCACTTCTGTCGGCGGATAAACGCGAGCTCCGACGACGGCGACGCCGGCTACGTTGTCGACGTCGTTTATCGGCCCTCGCTTTGTTGCGTTTACTATTGCGATGATTGCTATTATCGTGATGAATACTGTTGCTGCTGCCATTGGTACTATTTTGTGACGACGCGCTGTACCGGCGTGGATTGCTAAAACGAATCAAAACATGGTATTTGCGGTGAACGTTACAAAGACTACCAAACTTTTTCTGCCAAACCTTAGAACTTACCAATAACCATTGTCTATCACTGCACGTTCCAGGAGCCATTTTGAAAATTAATTCATTGTGTGACATTATTGACAAAATTACTGTGAACGGCGCATTGTAGTGATATACGAGGAAAACGTCAATCTACAATATATCATCACACTACTAAATCTTCTTACTTATTAAAAACGCCGTCACAACTACTGTCACTGTCGCCACAACTATTTCTAATCTGCGGCGACCGCTTCAACGTTTCTTCTCCAACGTGACAACGGTGGTCACCGCCATTAGGCGAAGGTGGGGGCGGCGACGACGAAATGTCGCGACTTGATCGCGATGCTGCAAACGACGGCGACGATGATGGGGACACTACCGCGTCAACTGTCGCCGCCGCTGCCGTCGTTTCCGTAGCAGCCGCTGTAGGAGTCGTATCCAACTGTCGCCGCAACCCGCAGCCGACAGCTGTCGTCACCGATTGCGTGCTTACCGCTGATTGTTCGACCGTCACGTTAGATTGTTGCTGTTGTTGCGCAATAACAAGTCGACGGCCGCTGTTGGCAACGTCCAAGCGAACAGCAACTTTAGTCGGTGGCAGTCGACGGCCGGCAGCGCTATGTGACGACAATGACGACGACTGAGCCATCATTGCTGCTGTCGAAAGCGGTATGCGCTGGTCTGAATTGTCGCGAACCGCTGCTATGATCTCTGCAGCAATGCCACTTTCGATCCCCACCGAGCAGTTGTTATCAGTGGTCATTTCAAGGTTATCCCTATGCAGCAATGGCTGTGGCGAAATTAGTGGCCGGTGCTGGCGGTGTTGTTGTTGCGCTGGCGGAAATGGTTCCGGTGGTGGCGGTGACGACGGATCTCGTGGCACCGAATGGTCCGAAAAGCCAACAGGATCCGCAACAACATAGCTGGGTTCTGATGATTTTTCCTGGCAAGCAGCGACAATTACCGTCTCATTCGCAGGTAAGGACAATTGTTTACTTGTTTGACTAGTAGAGCTTAAAACAATATAAGACTACAGCGTTGTTATAATGGCATTCAATAACTGGTACACGAAATAATTAACACTAGTCTATTACAATATTTGAGCGATTATTGATTCTGGGTTTTCCCTAATTTCAAAGATACCAGCGCATACAGCAGCTGTCGGTAACCTGACAGCTGCACCAAATAAAACATGCTTTTCTCGTGTAAACAATAATAATACATGAATTTTACCTTGAATTATTATGCGGGGTATTTGCTTCAATATTTCCACCGCTTGCAATGCTTCGAACACTGGGCACCATATTATTACCAACAGCAGATCGTCTCAAATATTCTCTGCGACAATAAAACATTCGATTATAATTTTGCGTTTGACCATTGTTTGCGATAAACAAAATACCATTACTCGATGTTTTTAAATTGGAAAACTCACTGGATTAGTATCTAGTAAGTGTGGCGTGATATCATGAAACGAGCATGTAACTTGCCATGCCTGCGCTCGTTTAATGGTCAAGCTATACGGCATGCAGAACTAAACACCCTACGTAGCACATATAACTCAATAACGATAATATCAATTTGTTAATGAAATCTAACTCCATCACTTTGCAATTTAACTTTAGCCCGTTATTCGGCAAGGCGATAGCATTGTTTCGCACAATAGTGAGGTCTGATTTAAAGGCAACAATCTATTCTTTACAAACCTCCTCCAGTATTACGTCCTTGTTTAACAACCCTTCAAGGGTCATGAAAACACTGAATTAAAATCGTTTACAGGTTTCGCACAATGTTGTGATAAAATGAAGTTTTACTGCTGTTATATTATTAGCCCTATCCTCAACAATTGTATCAATTTTCGGCAATAAATACTGTTAAAGACAGCCGTTAAATAACTAACCTCAAATCTACAGTTTCATGACATCGTACAATACTACCGCGATTATTCGTACTATCCGTATCTACGACGCCACTTGCAATTCCTAATTTATCGCCTAGCGTAAACTTCTTCGCGCTACCACCCCCTGACAGTTCAGGAACGGGCCGGCGCAATTTCGTTGGGGAAACAGTCGGATTATGTTGATAGGTGGCAGGTGGCTCAGCTTCGTGATCGTCGGACTTGAACGTCGATGGGGACAACAGAGGTGGAGGTTTTTGTCGCCGTGGGGGAACCGCGGGGGGCGGAATCGATAATAGAGACGGAATATTGTGAACTGGCACATCATCATCGTAGCTTAACAGCGGGTATCCAAAACGTTCACGACTTCCAGAATTGGGCGAAAACTCACGAATCGGGGCATCAATGTAATCGCTATTGCTATTGTAATTAGTATTATGCGCCACAGGTCTGTCTCGATGGTAATCGTCATTTTCACTCGACTGTGAACTAAAACATAAGATAAGTACATAGCTAACTTATCTTCCGAGGCTAAACAGCAATTAGCTAATTTCCAATTGAAAACTAAGCTTTTCGGAGCAGACATCATATATTTTGTTATTTAAAATATTTTAAGAATACATACCTTCCACGTGATTGTTCGGGTCTAGAATCCTTCTGATGTTGATTATCGCTCTTTCTAGCAAACTTCGGAGAGCTAGGCCGCCGGTAGTGATAGTCAGTGTCATTTTTTTCATAATAAAGTTGCCCAACGCCAGCTAAAACTCACCATAAAACAACTAAATTTAAAATCAATTAATCTTTATGTAGTAATATTATAATTACAATATTATAATTACAAGATACAATAAAATTCGTCCCGATAATAATTGTTTTACACCAGTCTTAATGGGTCCAATTGCGCTACTAAATTTATTACACAACATTAACCAAATATACATGTAAATTCATCATTTTCATTTTTCAGTCGCATGCCCTTGCGTCCCGATAACAGGTGTTTTACACCAAATTTAATGATTTCAATTGCGCTACTGAATTTATTACTCAAATGTAACTAAATTTAATTTAAAATTCCTGATTTTAATTTTTCAGTCGCATGCCCTATGACGACTACGCTTGAATAAACAAATTTCTAGCACAAATTTAAGCAAATCACGAACTTACCAAACTCGGGATCCGGAGAATACCGTTTCCTTGAATTTGACGACCCGCTAAACGTTTCCTCATGCCGACGCATACGACCATAAGCCGGATTTGCCTAAAATAATTCAATCACAGAGGCATTCCTAATAAAATTTTTTGTCCTGTTCCAGAATGGTTTCTTGACTAATAGCTATCAATCCGACAATTCTACCTTACATTCCAAGGAATACTTTAATTCTTTTGTCGGCTTTGGTGCCCATTTCAGGGTGGCACCGAATCCACGTTGTGACCGAGTCCGAATCTACTGCTAAGTTACCGAATCCGAACGTTGTATTTTTTCGACCTGCAAAACTAATAACAATCATTATTCCGACAAAAATTGACTTTTTCGCTAATAGCACATTTCGAGCCCCTTGACCTAAAATAAAAAATATTGATTTATATAACAAATTACATATTTTTTAAAATTTTTAGTGTCTAAAAATGTAAGCATATTACATTGCCAGGCATTGTTGGATTCGGCTTTAGGATTTGGTCTCTTCACAAACAAATCCGAACTGCCAATTTTTGCCGAATCTGAATTCAAATTTTTGTTGCCACCCTGGCAAATCTCTCCAAATTCGGCTATTAACTCCCGTATTCAAATTTGTAACGACCATGAATAAAAACGAAGCGTCACCAGAAACTCGAATTGGGTTTAAAATTGCAGCGAGACAACAGGGAATGGCGATTGAAAAGTCTTAAATACTCAAAAAGCAAAAAAGCAAATATGAATGCCAAAACTGGACTACGAATATAATTGTCTCCTTTTTGAAAATACATAGCATCAACATTATTTGCTCACTAAAAGTAAAAACGAAACTGCTAAAAGCCATCTAAGCTTCGTTTGAAATCCAGTCATTAAAACGCCGTATCACCAGTGGTGAATACCAAATCTTCCACCGTACACAGTTATAATAATGATAAAGAGTTCGCGAACGTGAAGCCAAACGTAATTTTAAGTCATAAACCAACACAAGATTTGGTTTTTCGCCAATGCCTATTACTATCTGGTGCTATATCCTGCATCAATTAAGGCCCGTATTCGCTATTTTAACTCAGAATACTTTAAATTTCACCTCTGCTACTTGACTTCGCACCCATTGTCCGCTGCGACTATCTTCTTGGGCTCGAAGTCGAGGCCTCGATCTGTTATCTGAACAGTTTCCAATCACCGATTGCACACTATTTGCTGTTGAGCGATGAGATCTTTGTTGAATAAAATCTTGACGATGTTTCGCCTGCCAGTCCTGATAATGCCTTGACATCGGTTATTACATTTAATCTTGGTTACCATTTAGAAATCATAACTAAATTTCAGGAAACATCATGCAACAGGTTCAAAAACATTTCAAAGACCTTTGTAGCCCAAATAGGCTTAGAATCACATTAGTATGCGCACACGAATTTATCACAGTCCCGGTGTTGTGGCTAATCGCTACAGCAAAATTACACCAGCCACGACGTAATCCCCCCTCAGCAAGCTCATTAGCACGTTATCATTGCCTCCAAACTCCGCTTGATGAGTTAATTTTAATCACGTTGCTCGGCACCTAAACTTTCCTAAGAATCTTTCAACGTTATTTTGTTAGTGAACTCCACTTTTGTGAAGGATATGAGTTTAAGATAGTTGATATCTTTGATAGTGAATCGAACCAAACTTATTGTTGCTGCAACGTTACAAGGATAATGTACTCCTAGGCTAAATTAGAAAATTAGTGTGCTCGATGTGCATTCTTAAGTTAATGTTTACACCAGATGGCAATTCCGTCAAACATAAATGAACGCTTAGTTTGTTGATGCGGAATCAATACCTGCTGAAAGCAGCACTGAGAAATCAAAATAAAAAAATTTGCCTGTTGAATTTATAAATTCATCAAGCAGACTTTAAAATCAAAGAAGGGAGAATTACCGGGGAAGACTAATTACGTCTAAAACTTCATTTTAAAACCATTAGCTACAAATGTCAAAAATGCTGATACCTATATAACTTCAACACCCCTAAACCGCTCAACGCTTTCTATTATGATCGTTAAGCAACAACACAATCAAAAATTTTACTTTAATCAATCAGTGAACGGATTTCATTAGAGTTGCTAGTTGCTAGAAGACACTACATTTTGAACATTTTAAAACAAATGGACATTTTGCGTTTTCCTTATATAAAACAACGATATATATAACTGTATAAACCCAGTATATGAAATAGTCGCCTATTTACAATAATTACTCATGAGCTCAATGGAAAATCTAGGAAGGATGCAAAGAACTCACGCGGGCCAGGCAAAGAACTCACGCGAGCCAGTATGGCCAAGCGGTTATGATACACAGCTTCTATCCTATAATCCCTAGTTCAAATCTCAGCTTAAAAATAATTGAAAGTGTTCGCGGTAGAAAAGGATAAAATTAAAGCTACTAATCATTTCGATTTTGTTCTTTCAGTTAATTTCAATAATTTCACAGGAATATTCAACGGATTCAGACTTGTCAGATCGACTTCCGCCAAAAATAGCTTGCCTTGTTCTGTAGTTGAACTGAGCGTAGTGACTTGGCGAGGTGCTGCAATCAACTTAAAGATCACTACAAGCACAAATAAAACAATAAAACAGTCCATAATCATTGTCTTCCGAAGAAAATAAACTACATTGCTTTTATTCAATATTCTCAACTGTATGCAGAACAAAATCATTACCGGCAAATGCAAAATCTGTTAAATTAATTACTTTTGCAAACAGTCTTAAATGATTTTGAAAAATTCCATGCTTTCCGGGGATAACAGGTTGATATGTGTCATGAGCCGAATACTCAACTGAGTGAAGAAGTAATCGTTTTCGAACATGTGTAAAGCGCAATGCTGTACTTACCTGGTTTCAATGAACCGGTTGCGTTAGCTTCCAGCAACTGCGTGATATACTTCGTGCGATCACTGTCATCAGGAAGTGACCGTACTTCTTCAGCAAGTTCTTCCAACAAATCCAATAAAATAAACATCTCTAAAATAAAAAAATCTTAAAAGCCAAAAGAAAGAAGTGCATAATACATGACACATCCGTCAAAGTATTCCCTGAAATACCCAGCTAAGTGTTGCACCCCACCTTTCCAGAAAATATTCCATCTCACCAATATTTATTCAACCTGTCCTCGAACTATCCTACTCCTGCCCAAATTTCCATCTTTCCCCAAGCAATTAGTGCACACCTTTTCTCAAGATAAAACGCACTTACCCAACGAATTAAGGACAACAACATTGTTAGGCATTCCACGCAGCAATCCAGCTATATACGTATACAACCGTCCATAGCTGATGGCATAATGACGTCCACCAATAGCAATACGATCACCTTGTGCTGTTTGTTCAACTTCTGAAGGCCGTTGTGCAGTTGGACCAATCACTTGTGCTTGAGATCTTTCCGCATGCCCAAGTGACCGGCCAATTACTGCGTACGCATCAGCAAGAACGTAAGAATAATCCGGTCGCCCAGCTAACGTTTTTGACGCTATCGACGAAAATGTCTGTAAACAGTAGCTGTAACCCATTATTAGCTTCCCCTACACTTTTCTTCGCGAACGCCTATTAGGCGGATTATTGATAATAATACTTATCTACCTATCTGTTCCAAGATGAATGAAACGAGAAATTTTATGTTCATTGACCCAAGTCTGTATACCAAATTCCATAACATTTTCAGAATTAAAAGAACAGGTAATTTCATGACTTAAGTTTCATTATCAACCAAATGCAATAGAAGAAACTTAGACAAACCCATTTTGTACGTTTACTGCAAGCGCCTACATAATCTACTTTGTGTTACGATAGTTTCGATCATCGTTTTGTAAGTTTATCTACCCTAATCTTCAAATTCTTATTTTAAGCTAGATGGTGACACATAGTAAGCTCAATGCATACATCTCTCAGTTTTACAAAAATCAAACTATATATAAATATTTACATTAATTGCTTTCATCAGATTGTTGTTATCTTGTTCTTCAGTTACGAATGTTCGCTCGTCACCAGGAAATATTTTGTTTACTGAAAATATTCATACTTTTCGACAGTATTAAATTCAGCTTTGCTTCATGTAGTAATTTAGCCCTGAATCTATATTTTCAGTATCACTTACTGCTACTAGTGGTAGGTATGCGTTCGCAACAACACACCTTGTATTGCTGTATTTGTTAACTATAAATAACCAAAAATTGGACAACGTATAGAAAATAAACAGTCTAATTGCGAACATGGGTGGGGTATGTAGCAGGGTTCAATCGGATGTCCAGCTCCGGCTCAGCGCTGGTACGTATTCTATATAGCTGCATATTTATTGCTGAAAAGTATAACAAAACTCCATATTGCATCATTACAGTGGTTTATACATCCCATCTTTAAATTTACCTTTCGAAATCAACGGAATTGTAGACACCAGTTTGTCAAAATAATCAGAAACCTACAACAAAAAAACTGCGTTTAATCTATGTCATCGCCGATTTTCTTCATTGAGAAACATTTAAATATTCACTAAACGAAATCAATCGGCGGCAAATTATTTTTGGCAACATCAAAACACGAATTTATTCTCGTACATCAAATTAATTTGTATAACACAACAAAACTTTAAAAACCAAATTTCAAAGGCTCATGCGCTTAAAACACAGCCCGATGTCGAATCCATTTCGATTATTTGATAACACCATAAATTAAGAAACAAAATGTAACAAATAAAACTAACTAAATTCTTCCAGTAAACAACAAGCATTCGGCTGAAAGTCTAACAAAATGGATCTGGTTTTTTTGTTTCATCGTTCCCTTCATCAAAAAATGGTAGCATGCGATTACCCACTTATTATGTCGAACACCAAACCCCTCTTAAAACATCCTAACCTGTTTTGTAGTTTTTGTATCCACACATTTTTTCAACGCAAGTGCATGATGTTTCGGATAGTATTTGCTGAAATTAACAATAGAACAATAATTCATTAAGTATAAGAGGAATCATTCTAAAATTACAGCAAAGTTTTATTTTCTTTTACAATTCATTTTTCCAACAAGTTGCACAATGTACCTTGTTTTGCCATTCGACGGTTGCCAGTCTTGATCCACAGTTACATATTTTAAACTTTTAAATGTTTCGCTACGATTTCAAGACTTCGACCCATCTGTGCCACTTAAGAGACTACATACATAGGTCCATTACTATTACCCTACAGTCACTGTTCCACAAATAATTACTGTGAAATACTCTTTATGCTCAGACTTTGCTAAAAACGAATGATTTTTCGGACATCTAATTGTGAGGCCCATCTTGTAAGACAGTGTTGTCCTGCCCATAACCATTACACCTTAACCAAGCATGAAAATTGATCCGATATCGCTAATGCGGGATTGTTCAGGTCGTTAGTCAACATAGTAAACTTTCAAATTTATAATCTTGACGTATTACACAACTTACTTTTCCATCGTTCTCAACAACTGCAATTTATCCTCAAAACTCCACGTCTCAGTGATGACCTCAGTATCAGAGGAAGACGTTGATCCTGAGTGTGACACTCCGCCATTTCGCGAGTGCTCGTCCACGAAACTACGTACAGCATCCTTAAAATTTCTCGGCTTTATTGGTTCTAACTCAGACCCCTCAGGTATAACAGGAGGGTCTTTTCCCACGTCCACTATTACACCGTCAGACAACTTGCTACCGCCAACACCAGTGACGTCAGTTTTTCCAACTCCGGACACCATTGTCGTTTTGGTCGCGCTTGACCGCAGCCTGTTCCTGCCCGTGTTGCGTGCCTTCTTACTTTTTAAGCTTGTATCAGTACCTTTTGAGTCGACTACATCAGTCTCACTGTTAGTGACAGATGTATCCGGAAAAGCTGAATACGATTCACCATTTGTCTCATGCAAATTTCTAGTATCCGCTCCTTGGTTTGGTATATCCGATTCCCGCATCTCTATACGGCTAGCACGAATAGCTTGCCGCAAACTACCCGCACTTCTGTCAACCTGGTTATCAGTTCTCGATATACTGTTGGCTAAACCCGCCACATTATCTACTACTGATGCTGCAATCACTTCGGTCTTTACCGAATGAGAAGTTCCATTCGCGATGTATGTTTCTGACCCTGCAGTAAAAGCTGGTTTTTCTGATGAAAACGACCCAACATGGTCATGCATATCAGATTCGTGCTGCAATAAAACGTGTTGTGTATTAGCAATCACAGCACAAACCGCATCTTCAATGGTTGATTGTGTGCACTGTTGTGCTTCTGGGGATAATTTGGTGGGATCGACTTGAATTTCCTGAGCTGATACGTTAAAATTTCTCGACTGGTGATCCTTAAAGACCAAAAACACTAATAAATATCACTTATCGAATTAATAAATTGATGTATATACTGAATGCAGCAATCACAATTACTAAGATACTCCAAGTTATAAGCTGCGCATTAAGCCCATTTGACGCATGAGTCTAACGCCCACCTATATATTGCTTCCGAAAACATATCCACGAGCATAGCATCAGAATCCATACACCATATCCGCGTGTTAAATAATACATCAATAATAAGATGCATAAAGTTGTCTCAAAGAATTAAATGACATAGATAAAAGCAGAACAAACGTTAAGCTGTAAAACACGTACTTACCGCTCCCTTAGAACTTCTTCCAGTTCGTTTACTAGTACCAAATTCATTATCCGGACTCAAAGGCTGAAGTCTCCTAAATTTTCCTCCTGAAGGCGATTGAAAACAAACATCATTTCCAGAGGTCTCGAGCTCCTCCTCATCCGAGCTTTTGTTCTCCTCTGTGAGCAATGGTTTCCGCTGTGTTTTACGACTCATGTCTTAATAGTGAAAAGTTATGTGCTATACTGAAGCCTGAAATAAAAAATACTTCATTTAAACTTTTTGCTTACAGGATGCAAACAGATTTAGATTTCCTCGTGCGTTCGCGAAGCCGTTAAAAACAAGTCTCATGCTGATGCTGCACATTGGTTAAAATACTGATGCATATGAAATGCCTTCATATGCGCTGTTTTACTAGTGTGCTACGCTGTGTACTTCGTAGCTACTATTCAATGTGTATTACGTGGTGACTTTTTTATGTGTGCGCTATCTGTAATATAATGGGATATTCACTCCAGCGTGCAATACCGATGTCAGACTAGGTAGGATCCGTGATTTTAGACCCGTGGGTCAGCAAGACGCAGTTACCCCTGCATCACGCAACCCGCCTTACTAACTGCTTGTATCGTCGTGTATATTTTGTAAATTTTGTAAATTATGTGTCAACCGTAGGCTGCCGACAAGCATACTACGCTATGTGCATTGTATATATTGCATATGCAGCAGGACAAGCATGTCTGACATGATTACACTCGACAACCTAAAGTAACCCCAGTTGGCCACTTAGTAAAAGTGCCACAAGCAACTATACGCAGATCAAAAAGATTCTTGCAACTATACGCAGAACAAAAATATTCTTTCAAAATGTAATACTTGCTTCCCTTCCGTGTTTACATTGAAAAACGCTTTACTGAAACACAACAAGCCCCCGGTTTTGTTTTGATATATGTTTTCTTCCCTGTGTTCAAAAATATTAAATTTCTCACATAATACTACTAGCCATGTTGTTAAAGACGAATGAATGATTTATTTTACTATAGGTTCAGTGTATATAAAAAGCAACTAAAATTGACCATGGTTAAAATTCCACAACCTCTACTTCAAAACCGAACACCAATACGAGTAGATAGCCAACGCGAACTCGAACGGAAAACTCACAAATTTTAGAATGTGTTAAATGACCTGTTGTCAAAATGTATTTAATGACAATTCACTAAAATGCAGCAAACTCCACCACAAATACGCCACAAACATAAAGCTTGTTTGGAAACACGGAAAAGCGGAAAATACATTAGCCTGGATATTCTCTGGTTCGGTAGGGAAATCTGTAGTGTAAAACTTTGCTTGGAAACGCGAAAACTGTAAAATCTAAACGTTAGATTATTCTAAAAACCTTGTTTGGAAACTGGGAAAAGTGGAAAACCTAAACGTTTAGATTATTTTTGAGTTGATAGGAAAATCTGAAGCATAGGTTTTGCTTGAAACACTGAAAATGGAAAATTTGAAAAACGGGAAAAGTGTAAATTTTAAACTCCGATGATTTTTCCTGGGTTCGTATGGAAAAGCTGAACGAAAGGTTTTGTTTGGAAAAGGGCAAATGTTATGGGTCATACACGTTAAAATGCACGCACATATGTAAAAAAATGTCCCTCTCTTTTGGGTGCCTGCGTTGTCCCTACCCACTCTCTTTATACACTGTGTGAGATGTCAGTATGTCATTGTCTGAAGTTTTAGACAATGAATATGCTCTAGGTATAAATATTTACTTGTCCTGACATCTTTATCAGGAACTGTTATTATACATAGTCCCTCGGAAGGGACTCAGTTTTTTGTGTTGAATGATGTGCGTGAATATTTGTGCACTACAGACAACATGTTTCATCCAGAGTCCCTGCCGACAGAGTTTAGACAATCACCACTATCTAAGTACAGCTATGAAACTGTACCTTGCTTCCAGCTAGGATGTGTATTTCGATACTGTTCCAAATGGGGGGTGGACCATTTATTACATCGGCGCGTGCATTTTAACGTGGATGACACATTAAAAATTAAAGACGTATTTAATTCAGACATTTTTTAGTTCCCCCACAACGGAAAATACCCCCCCCCGCCACAATCTTTCACGTATACACAAATTGCGGGACCCCTCTGCGATTTGAAGGGATAGTAAAGCAGGGTGGGGAGCTGCCGCTTCTTCTTTATCTCACAATGAAAAACTACCCCTCACCACAATCTTTCGCGATTATTAGACTAATACTGAAACCCCCGGGCGACTTGAAATGAGACTATAAGCAGGATGACCACCAAACTGTTCAAAACTATTTCAGTCATTTTAGCGGCTTTAATAATAAATGCTCAGCGCAGGGGGCTTAGGGGACGCCTCCATCCTGCTTGCTTAGTATCCCTATTATCAGGTCTTGTGGGGAAAATTTGAAGCGTAAAATTTGTTTGCAGAACGGAAAAGCAGAAAATGAAAACCCAAATTTTTCATGGTTTGGTAGGGAAAATCTGAAGCGTAGCCACTCCTGTATGACGGCAAGGAATTCCGCACGTTTGTAGAATAAATTACATGCATAATTTTGGCTGGGAACACTTAGGCGTTTAAATTTTCTACTTTTCCCGTTTTATTAACAAAACGAACGCTTCAGAATTTTTCTGCCTGACCAAGAAAAACCTATATGTCTAAATATTCGACTTTTCCCCTTTTCCAAACAAAACCTTTGGTCCATATTTTCCCTGCCTGAGCCATTGAAAACCTATGCATTTTGAATTTTTCCTACCAACCAAAAAGAATCATATGCCTAGGCTTGAATTTTCCACTTTTCCCATTTTTCGAACCGAAGCAGACATGCCAATGTTCCAGCCAGACCAACCAAAACAAGAGAAATATCGCAAAGCCGAATTTTGGCATTCCGATTCGAAAGCCTAAATTTATTTTTGGTAAAACACCAACAGCGAAACCGACATGATCTTAAAGCAGGCAGCACATATCGCGTCTAAGTACGTACTTTGTCATGTTTACACCAGATTTCAGTGTACTGTCCGCAGTGCCTGAGAAGACATAAATGAGGGCACCCCCCAAACTCCAGGGTGGGGTCTTCCAAACTCGCGAGCAAAGCGAGTAAGAAGCCAGACGCATTTTATAACTTCGGCGGTTTTTGTTTCAACCGCTTAGGGTGGGGGCCTCTTTAGGAGTAGGGACACCCCCAAATGGGAGTATGGGAAGTGGCTGCTCCGGCCCTGATTGTCAGTCACAGGTTTATGGTTATTGCAGGTAGTGTTTAGAATACAATAATGTAACTAAGATACGTTGTATTCTTTGAATTGTACCCGTTGCTATGCTACATTTTATTTTGTATTTGTTTTTTTTTTCTGTTCATTCTAATTTATCTAAAGACAGTTCGTTTAAAGCATCATTTTAGCCGGTGATTGGCTGATATGTTTGAAAGCTCCAATTTTTATTAAATATTAACCTTTCGCCGCACAA
The DNA here is from genome assembly GCA_030248215.1 of Enoplolaimus lenunculus. Classification (NCBI taxonomy): domain Eukaryota; kingdom Metazoa; phylum Nematoda; class Enoplea; order Enoplida; family Thoracostomopsidae; genus Enoplolaimus; species Enoplolaimus lenunculus. Next base: position 179,878 of record JASANG010000424.1, on the reverse strand, counting down.
GAGTATACTATGAGCAACTAAATGAATATTGCGAGCACGCCGTGCAATCAATGCAGTGTTTGCCAAGTCGTTTTTATAAATGTACCATGAAAAAAATACCTTTCAATACTTGAAAGCCCTCTCACTGTAAATTTCAGTGATTTGAGTTTAACTCAGAATGAGTTGAATCACTCAATCTGAGTTTGGACTATCAGAACTCAAAATTTTGATTTGATTCAATTCATTGAATGGGAATGGAGTCTCACGAAAACAACAGTACAGTAGCTGTCCCACGAGAAAAGATGTTATATACATGCCAAATTATTAGAAGTGAGTTGATTCTTTAGAATAGTTTATTTTTAAGCATTGAAAACTTACTTATGGCAGTCATATATTCGTCTTGAAAAACCTAAGAAACCATAACAATCATAAGTTACAATGACGCAAAATTTACATTTTTTTTCTCAGATTGTGAACTTTATGGGATCAAAATATTGCAAAAACTTTTAAATCTAATACTCCACTAAAGCCCTATATTTACACGTGCAAGTTGTTGCTGCGAGAACTTGCAGCTACAACTTGCACTTGCAAGTTTTGCAGCTGCAAATAATTCATTAAAAAATGATAGCTTAAAATTTAGTTCACATGTTCGAATAACCATATGCAAGTTCACTGAATTTATTGAAGCCGTTTTCTCATTGGCTGATGAAAAAATACAAGTTCTTCGTACAATTTGCAACTGTAAGTTGTCGCAGCAAAAACTTGCACGTTAGCCTTAAACATTATCTGTCACCGCGGCCTAAAGTTTTCCTCGAACAAATTAAATTGGCTCGTCAGAAATCATATAGCTAACAGAGTTTGCATTTATTTTGAATATTGAAACTTTGTGCGTTGTTTTGAATAAAGTTGCATAAATTCTATATTATTCCTGATTTTGGTCACATGTATCGTTTTTATGTCAGCAGACAAAGATCTGATTACGAAAATCAGACAGATTAATTTGTCATCTATCATTAATTGGCATAAATTCCAATGTTATGCCCCAGAGTTGCATCTATAATTCCACTAATTAACCCTTCAAGCCTTCGAACAATCTTTCGTTTAACTTGTATACGAGTGCTTTGTCGGAGGCGTAAATTTAATACATTCACCACGTTTTGTCAAAAAACGTGAACACGCAAAATTCAAGGGTATATCTGCATTATTAAAACTGGAACGCTCCACATACGTTTACTGGGCAGTGTTCTAGCGCAGAAGAACACTAAAGTCTGACAGTACAGTATATTTATTAGCTATTGCAAACGTATGCCCCGATATTTCTAGAAATCGTTCTAAATTAGAATTTGTGCATATAGGAAGTGCGTTGCATAGCATATCCTAAAGTATTCATGACGGAAACGGTTATTGAAAACACAGTTTTACTGCGCTAAACGTGTAACGATAGCCGTTTTCATTGATTTCTGGCGTGAAATCAACAATAATCAGACGATATACAAAATATTCATGTGAGAAAGGGTTAAATCAAAAAATATTTCAGTTTTTTACTATCTTTAACAAAAGAAATATTCTTTAAAAAATTAATAAATAAAAATAAAACATATTAACAACAGAAACCAAGTATTAAACAATGGGTTGTACTTGTTCGACTGTATTTGGTATACTGTTAGCATTGCTAATTATCGCTTTCATTGCTGATTGCGGTTTAGGCTATGCGTCGTGGTCTAAAACCAAATCAAACGAATTGATGACAACATGGATCGGGATTACAGGATCGTGTACCCATGTTAAAGTTGGCACCGCAGAGAAGTTTAGTTGCTCGTCTGCAATGGTAAATGCTTTAACTCCGTATACACTGTAAATTCCAATCAGTTGATTAATCAATTCAGCTAGCGAGTTGGTTATTTCTGAATTAATATCAGTATACATTAGCTTACTCTGAGTTGATTTGATTCTCACTCTGAGTTGAGTTGACGCTGGGTGAGTTGATTAATTAACTCATAATGAATTGAATCAACTCAAATTTCTGAGTTCTGAAAGTCCTAACTCATACTGAGTGATTCAACTCATTCTGAGTTAAAATCAACTCACTGAAATTTACAGTGAACACTGTAAGCTTCAGTGAGTTTATTTTCACTCATAATGAGTTGAATCACTCAGTCCAAGTTAGGACTATCAGAACTCAGAATTTTGAGTCAATTAAATTCATTCTGAATTAATTACTCAATCATTCTGAATTAATTATATACTCAATTCACCCAAGGTAACTCAACTCGGAGTGAGAATTAACTCAACTGAGAGTGAGTTAAATGTTTACTGATATTAATCCAGAAATAACCCACACGCTAGCTGAACAGAATAATCAACTCATTGGAATTTACAGTGTAATAGTGCTCACAGTACTGTAAAAATTGCGTCTGAACGATTACTTCAATCTTCTCAACCGGAGTTTGCCACGAAATGGTTCGATTTTGCAACCCTTTTTGCAGATTTCAACTTCGAGTGGCCAGTGCTGAGTTTTTCATTTCTAAATTTTAACTTTTAAAATTTCATAGTGGGAAAAAATTTTTCTTAAAAATTTCGGCCCATGTAAAGATCAGGGGCGGAACATTTTTCTATGGCACTAGAAAAGAGTAAGCTTAAGCGCTGGACTATTTTTTTAAGATGCTTATAATACGGTTCCGCCCCTGTTGAATACATTGGCCAACATTTCAAAAAATTTTAGAAATTGTTCCGTTCAACTTTCATAGCTGGATCGAACCATTTTATCATAGATATTCTGCGACTAGGCAACAAATTAACTTATTTTAGTGGAATAACTGATTTGCTGTATTCAAATCGTAGGAAAAGTGGCAAACATTATACTGTTGATCTTTTTGAAATATAAAATCTAACTTTTAAAAAAGACCAAGACTGACGAATGAATGATCAGGAGAAGTCGCGAGAAGCTCAAATATGCAAAAATTATCTGTTGAACTATTTTAGGCAAACAGTGGCTTGGGGTACCAAAAACCGAAAAATATATCAATATCACTATATGGCCTTGGACATTACTATATTAACAGTGTTAACTCTCTTATATCATCCTGTATTGAGGTTTTATGAAAAACTTTGGCCAAATGTTTTAACTTGAAGATTTCATATTTCAAAATTGGCCCATATTCTTCAGATGCGTCCTGTGTTTCAGTGGCATTGCAGCAGGGCATTAAAGCATAAGCTTAGACTAGTTTTTTGCTTAGGTTTTTGGTGGTGTCATCGGACGGCGCCGTACGGATGACGGACAGCACTGGACGTCCTCAAAAGGATATATAGCGTTACCCTTTAGTTTTCAACACTTAGGTTTAAGCTTATCCTTAAAAATATGCTTTATCAACTAATATGGTCATATAATTAAAATTGATCAACTTTTGCATATATTACAACTTACAGAAGAAAAATTATAAAAAATTGTCGCACGGCATCAAACAGATTTTGCTTATATTTTTGTTATTAACGCATAGTGGCGCCCGGCGCCGTTCCGCAATGTCTGGCACACTAAAGTATAGCGCAATCCTTATTCGGTAAATATTAAAAACTTAACGAGTAAAACCTTTGACTTAAATCGATTTCAAAATTCAGTTAGAAAACTGATGCATATTTCTCTAGAATTTGCATTATTTAATGCTCGACGCTTGTTCTCAAGTTTAGATAAATTGAATATAAAGCGCATATTGCATACACAGCTCAGATTTATTAAAGCTGAAACGATTCACATACGTATTTTGGGCAACGTTCCAGCAGATTCATATGTTTACGCAACGTATGGAAATTAAATAGAAGATTTCACCGGTGGAAAACTGTTTCCATTTTCATAGAACAATAAATGTTGTATATTTTGTTCTATAAACGCACTGTAAATTTCAGTGAGTTGATTTTAACTCATAATGAATTGAATCAGTCAGTCTGAGTTAGTACTATCGGGACTCAGAATATTGAGTTGATTCAATTCATTCTGGGTAATTCATCAACTCATCCAGAGTCAACGCAACTCAGCGTGAGAATCAACTCAAATCAGGGTGAGTTAATGTTTACTGTTATTAATTCAGGAATAACGAACCTGCTAGCTGAATTGATTAATCAACTCATTGGAATTTACAGTGTTGAGAGCGCTTCCCGCCCTTAAATAGGAGACCTTACTCCGTGTGATTCTGCAAACTTGTTAGTCATATTTTATAGAAAAATAGTGTAAATTCTGTACTGTCAGAAAATTAGATCACTGTATTAACTTCCTTCGTTCACCACGATATTCTCTAGCACACTATAAATTCAAGTGAGTTGATTTTAACTCAGAATCAGTTGAATCCACTCAGAAATGTGAGCTCTGAATTAGGTCTATCATAACTCAAATTGTGGAATTAAATTAACTCATTCTGAGTTAATTAATTAACTTTCCCGGAATTAAACCAACTCAGAGCGAGTTAACGTTTACTGTTTTTAACTCAGAAATAAACCAGAAATGAGTAATTCGCTATTTGAGTTGATTAATCAACTCATCGGAATTTACAGTGCATGTTATGATTAACTTTTAGATGTACGTATCTAAGTGCATACCGTTTTGAAACACAGTATAACCTAGTAATATCTCGATCTGCCTTAATTTTACACAAGGCTTGCTGTTTTTCAACCGCAAGTGAACGCACTTTGCAAAAGTGAAATTACGGCTTCTACCGTATGTGCTGAAAGGCGAAAGATGGAATGCCTTCAATCCTACTTTCAAATCTGAAAGCTTAGGCAAGGCTTGTTTAAAAACAAATAATACTTTGGAATGTATACCAAAACGCAATAGATTTGGAGAGTTGCATATGTGTGCAATTACGGATTACTACACTGTAAAATTCGATGAGTTGATTTAATTCAATCAAAGAAAGAATTAATCATTTATGGTTATTTCTGAATTAATAATAGTAAATTTTATCTCACGCTGTGTTGTTTGAATTCCGGATGAGTTGATTAATTAACTCAGAATAAGTTGAAACAGTTCACAATTCTGAGTTCTGAAAGACCTAACTCAGAGCTCAGACTTCTGAGTGGGTTCAATTCATTCTGAGTTAAAATTAACTTACTGGGATTTACAGTGAGTTAAAACTCTGCGATTTGTAACACTGACACAAAACAAAGCAAATTTTGTGTTAGCAACGAAATAATTGCGTTTCAGAACAACAGCCCACCAGCATGGAGGGTTGCAGTTGTGGTTCTGATGTCACTCGGATGGATCGCATTATTAATTGCATTAATCGCATCGTGCGGTATATGCTGTAGTTGTTGCAGGTATTGTTTGCATACGCCAGTATGCTTCTATTGTTATTTTTTCACACTTCTTCTTCGCTACCGTGTAAGCATATAATTTTCTTTGAAACTAGTACACTGTAAAATTACGGTGAGTTGATTTTAACTTAGAATAAGTTCTATAGCTCAGTCAGAGTCAGGATAATCAGAACTCATAAATTTTGATTTGATTGAACTCATACTGAGTTAATTGATTAACTGATTCGGAATAAAATCGACAGAGAGTGATAACCATCTTTTAGTTCAGAGTGAGTTAATACTTTTTACCGTCGTTAATAGCTCATGAATAATTTACTCGCTAGCTGAGTTGACTACTCAACTCATCATGGAATTTACAGTATATAATAAAAATTCTAAAATGTGTTCATTTGAAAGCGTCAAGTGGCATTTATTTTGCTATTTTTTCAACGTTAGAGTTTGAAACGCGAAAAGCGAGTACCATACGGTTTATTTCGGGACAGATTTGTTATTTTAGCATATAAAAAGGATAATTCATTGCTATTTTTCACTGCATTATGAATTTCAATACGAAACGATTAGTCAACTAAGCTAGCGAATTAGTTCTTTCTGAGTTAAAATATCAATAAACGTTAACTCACGCTGAGTTAAGTTATTTCTGGGTAAGTTATATAATTAACCCAGAATGAGTTGAACCAACTTAGTATTTTGAGTTCTAAAGGTCCTGATTCAGATTAAGTAATTCAACTAATTTTGCATCAAAATTATTCACCACTGTTCTTTACAGCGACTATTGTAACATACTGTATTTATTTTATTCAGTATTTTTGTTATTTTTGCGCATATTTTTAATTTTGTTGTTATGCAACATTCAGGTTGCTCTCGCCAATGTCAAGAAATGTCCATGTTATTATTGGAAAGTAGCAATAAAATAACAGCTATTTCTTGCACCATGTAATTATTTTCAAACTATTTAGCTAGTATGTTGTTTTTGCAGCCTATTCTTAGTACATGTTCGAAAAATGGCAGGGTATTTTGACAACGTATTTTTTCTTGCGGCAAATACAGAATTTACGGAAAAATTTGGATTAAACGCTTAACATTGAATTTTCAGGCCAAATTTTAATTTTTGCGACAAAATTTAAACTTTCTCGCCAAAATTGGAATTGTCCCGCCAAAATTTGAATTTTCTCGCCAACATTTGAATTTTCCCGCCAAAAGTTGAATTTCCCGCCAAAATCGAACTTCGCGCTAAAATTTGTATTTGACACCAAAATTTAATTTCCCCGCCAAAATTAGAATTTCCCCCCAAAATTTGAAAAAATGAAAGATTTAAACCTTACACTGTATTTCAAAAATTGGTGTTTTTTACATTTGTAAAGCTACCTAAAACTTTGGACATTATTTTTAGAGAGTGTTCGCAAATTAGCTAGGTATTAAAAAGTTGGGACATTTTTGACATTGGCGAGCGCATATAACCCGAATGATACATTATTTCAACGAGAAAAATTTGCACTGTACATTCCGATGAGTATTACCTCGCTCTGAGTTAATTTAATTCTGGGAGAGTTAATTATTTAACGCAGAATAAGTTCATTCAATTCAGAATTCTGAATTCTGAAAGACATAATTCAGAGCTCAGACTTCTGAGCTGATGCAACTCGTTCTGAGTTAAAATCAACTCACTGGAATTTACAGTGTGCGATATTAATATACATTTTAGACGTAACTTAATTATTGCAATTTTTTAGAACTCGTACGCCTGCTATGATTCTAGTTGCATGCGCGTTAATTGCAGCTTTGCTACTACTGATAGCTGCAATTATTTGGATTGCAGAAATGAGCGAGCATGATGGTTATAAGTTTGACTACGGGTTTTACATCGCATGGGTTTGCAGTAAGCGTTTAGCTAAATTGCAGTTTTTGAGCAACATAGTTTTGGATATACTAAAATGTATACTTTCTAAAAGCTTATAGTAACATAATTAAAGCTTAAGCTAATTCAGCAGGAATAAATTAATTTTCTAGAATAACCAAAAGGTTACGCTTAAACTCATTTAAAACATACACATTTTCAGTTTAAGCTAAACTTAATAAGTTCTTAAATACACATAAATTCTAGGCTGCACTCGTTACTCAAACCAAAAACAAGTTAAACTTTAACTCGTTTTAATTTTAAAACCATGCTAGTCTAATTTAAAGTTACAATTCTAGTTTAGTTTAAGCGTCCAGCTATTTAAGTTTTATTTATAAAGTTTAATTAAGCTATAGTTTAAATTTAAGCTTTTTTAATATTTCACGCGTACTCTCGCTCGACCCACATGTCATTTGGCTAACAATCAAATTTGTCATACATAAATTAATTTCTCTGAACGGGCGGGGTAGAAGCCACATGCTTCTCGATATTTGGCCCCGTGTAAAGATCAGGGGCGGAACGTTTTTCTGTGGGACTGCAATAGCATAAGCCTAAGCTTTAGACTATTTTTTGTTTGGCCTAGGCTTAGGCTTTGGCTAAGGCTTAGGAATATGCTGATTCTTACGCTTAGGTAAGGTTTTGGCTTAGGCTTAGGATTAGAAAATATGCTTATAATACTGTTCCGCCCCCGTTCTTTACATTGGCCGATATTTGTAAGAAACGAGTAAAGAACACTGTTATAGGTTTCAAAATAACCTTTTAGAAATAACCTTTCAGAGCTCACAAATTAAAAACATTGCCCGTTCGCTCGTCAAACTTTCTTTTGTGCATAACGTCTGCAAACACTAAAAAAGCTAAACTAAACACACATTGGCTGCGTTTGTGAACCCTGTTTATGTACGACTTAGTACTTAACGCATGTATCAAGCAATTACTTAACCATTTTGCTTTTTTTAAAAGCATAGTTTACGTTAAAGTAAATACTGAAATCACTGACGAAATTTAATACTGATTAACAGTCAACGCATACTAACTTTGGTTTAATTGAAATTGTAGACTCGTAATGTGTCGGTAATATACAGCAAAACATATGGTTTTCTTGTTATAATAGTGGTTCAAGATTTCAGTAACCCAGCCATTGTCCTATACACAAAAAAGTATTTCTGAATTTATTCAGAAACGTATTTTCTGTGGCAAATCTGAAACGTTTTTCTGATATTTAAGACAATTTTTTTGAAAATAACTGGAAACCGTTTATTTTCAGACTTTATTTCAAAACTTTTTAGAAAAATTTCCTGTTATAACACAAATATTTTTCAAGTGCACCTTGGTAATTATATTTCTTAAATGTAAGAAATTTTTTCTTAAATATCAGAAATATTATTTTGAGTGTAGTTTAACTTTAACCAATCGACATCAAATGTTAATTACATATTGTTATTACAGTCGTACTGTTGTTGATAATTGCGTTATGGGGCGCGTATGTGTTGTACAAGAAAGGTGACTTGGTACATTACGAGCCAAATGTTATCGCAGTATCGAGTCCCGATGCAGATTTGGGATACAAAGATTTCTAACTTGCCGAAATCAGCATTGAATGATGCGCAAACACTGTAAATTCCAGTGAGTTGATTTTAACTCAAAATGAGTTGAATCACTCAGTCTGAGTTAGGACTATCAGAACTCACAATTCTGAGTTGATTCAACTCATTATGATTTAGTTTAACAATTCACACGGAGTCAACTCAACTCACAGTGAGAATCCAATGATGCGCAAACACTGTAAATTCCAGTGAGTTGATTTTAACTCAAAATGAGTTGAATCACTCAGTCTGAGTTAGGACTATCAGAACTCACAATTCTGAGTTGATTCAACTCATTATGATTTAGTTTAACAATTCACACGGAGTCAACTCAACTCACAGTGAGAATCAAGTTAACTCAGAATGAATTAAAGTTTACTGTTATTAACTCAGAATTAACTAACTTTCCGTCTGAGTTGATTAACTATAACTCATTGGAATTTACAGTGAAGGCGTACGAACACTGCAAAAAAATGGAGAGTCAAATTGAGAAATTTTATATCTGTTATAAATATTTCGAAATGACGTATGCCACGTCTCCTACTGCGTACATTTTCAAAATTGTATTTTATGAAAGTTGTGTATAAAAGCCCTGTCCACATGTTGCAAGCTATTTTCAGTTTCATTTTTTCAATTTTGAAATTCCAACTCCGCGTCGCCAAACAGTGAGTTTCGACGATGGATATGGGTTTTTCTAAGCTGACCTTTATAATGGCAGCAAGGAGTTTAGGATTGTACACTGTAAATTTCAGTGAGTTGATTTAATTCATAATAAATTGAATCACTCAGTCTGAGTTAGGACTATCAGAACTCAGAATTTTGAGTTAATTCAATTCACTCTGAGTTAATTGATCACCTTATCTAGAGTCAACTTAACTCAAAGTAACAACTCAACTCAGGGTGCGTTAATGCCTACTGATATTAATTCAGAAATAACCAACTCGCTCGCTGAATTTTTTAATCAACTCATTGGAATTTACAGTGTAGCCTGCTCATCCTGTTCGAGAAACAAAACAATGTTAGGTGCAAGGGGGATGTGGTTGACATACAAGCTTAGAAACGACACTAAAACTTTTCCGGGTTTAGGCCAAGATTTTTCCTTTTGCAACTGAGCGTACTCTGGCTACAGACCTGAAAGAATTTGCGGCATAACCTACAGATAAAGGTCAAACTTCTCACAGGATAAGACAGATGTACTGTTCTATATAATTTACGGCCTGTGCTATTTTACGACAGTTCTGTTTCCTGGTGTGATTCCAAAATAGTTACGCTGACGTTTTAGACTATATTTTTTTGGCTAGACTTAGGCTTATGTTTAGGGGCCCATGTAAAAATTAGGGGCGGAAAGTTTTTGTGTGGGACAGCAGTAGAGTAAGCTTGCGCTTTAGACTAATTTTTTGCTTGGCTTAGGCTTAGGCTTATGATTATTAGGGTTAGGATCCCATGTAAAGATCAGAGCGGAAAGTTTTTTGCGGGACTAGAATAGACGAAGACTAAGCTTTAGACAATTTTTTTGCTTGGTTTAGACGTAGGCTTAGGCTTAGGAATATGCTCATTCTTACGCTTAGGCTTAGGCTTAGGCTTTAGGCGTAGGAATATGCTCATTCTTACGCTTAGGCTTAGGCTTAGGCTTTAGGCGTAGGAATATGCTCATTCTTACGCTTAGGCTTAGGCTTAGGCTTTAGGCTTAGAAATATCCTCATTCTTGCGCTTGGGTTTAGGCTTAAGCTTAGGAGTATATATGCTCATAATGCTGTTCCGCCCCTGTTCTTTACATTGGCCGGCGTAGGAATGATCTTAATCTTCCAATACGGTCCTAAAAGTAACATTAGCCTAATTTACAACGTACAGCCTATAAAGATTCGTTATCATGATAGCCATCAAGTTCTGGGTGTACCACAGCGCTTTAATTTTAGGCTTAAACCTAACTTAGGTTATAATTTAGATTTGAACTTTGTAAATTATTTCATCTAACCTATTTCTAGGTGTTGTATTACTATTTGTGGCCTCTGTTTCGTCTGTGATATTTTTCTTTAATTCTGCAGTCTGGTTTCTAATATCAAAGCAATATTATTGGTAGTTTGCCAGTTTCGTATACTCTTTGACAGCGCAGATTGTAAGCAAAATTGAATAATTTACCGATTTGGAACTCACAGTTCTGTTTTTAATGATATATAGTATATATTATAATAGGTGTCGGTTCAATATTTTTGAAAAAGTATACTAAAAACATCACCATCACTGTAAATTGCAATGAGTTGATTAATCAATTCAGCTAGCGAGTTGGTTATTTCTGAATTAATATCAGCAAGAGTGGATGATCACTCTGAGTTGAGTTGATTTTCGCTCTGAGTTGAGTTGACTCGGGGTGAGTCGATTAATTAACTCTGAATGAATTGTCAATCAACTCAAAATTCTGAGTTCTGATAGTCCTACCTCAAACATAGTAATTCAACTCATTCTGAATTAAAATCAATTCACTGAAATTTACAGTGATACTTGTTGTTAACACTGATATTTTGGACAAATTAAAAAAATATTCGACGACTGCCAAACGGTTTTTAAATATATTCGTTACCAAATAAAGCATATAATTTGAAAGTATCAAAATGTGTCACTGTTAAGTCCAATGAGTTGATTAATCAACTCAGAGAGAAATTTATTTATTTCTGGTCATTTTTGAGTTTATAACAGTAACCATTAACCCACTGAGTTAATTTAATACCTGATAAGTTGTTTAATTAACTCCGAATGTGATAGATTAACTAAAAATTCAGAGTTCTGAAAAACCTAACTTATGGATTTGGTCTTTCATAATTCTGAATTCTGCTAAAACAACTCACCCGCAATTAAATCAACACAGAGCGCGTTAACATTTACTGTTATTAAGTCAGATATAACCAGAAATAACTAATTTGCTTTCTTAATTGATTAATCAACTCATCGAAATTTACAGTGTGAAGGCTTCAGTTTGTCAATTTGTCCACGACTATACGCCATTATCGGCGAGTAAATTGATTTCTGTATGTTGAATATTACAAATTATAAATCCTTATTATGAAGTAGCTCAGTAATTTGCAAGAATGAAAATTTTTAATCACAGCAATATTTACATTCTCTATGCTCAAATACCTTATGGTCCACATCCATAAACGCTTATTAAAATGATATATTCGTCAGCTCAACTGTCATAGCTTGCATTGCTGAATGCAAATTAGTTAATAGCTAGGGCCAATGTATAGAACAAAGGCGGAACAGTATTATAAGCACATTCCTAAGCCCTAGCCTAAGCCAAAGCCTAAAACCTAAGCCAAGCAAAAGCAATAGTTTAAAAAGCGTATGCTTACGCTATTGCAATCCCACAGAAAAATGTTCCGCTCCTGATCTTTACATGGGCTATAGCTAGAAACAATCTATTCAGATTGCTGGGGCTCCAAAACCCTTTGATCCTAGAGACAAATAGGTTGTAACACTAATTAGTACCTAATAAGTGGAATATGTAAAAAATTAGGTTTAATCAATTAATTATATTAGCTTATAGCTAATAATCGGCTTAAATTTTGGAAACTCTAATGTGCGCTGTACATCCCAGAATAATAAGCATTCAAACAAAAAAGTTTATCAAACTCCGAGCACTGGTTCCTGAGATTCTCGTCGAATTGAGAGCCTTACGAACGGATATAAGGTCGGACATCCACTTTAAACATAAAACGCTTCGTTAAGCTTCAAACTTGCGAGTGGAGTTTCCCTTCGCCGAAAAAAGCAATCTTTTCCTTGAAACATAAATCTACTTAATATTCACTACCTCTGGTTTTAGACAACATTCTACAGCGCGAATAGGAAGTCTAAGTGGTTGACCCTTCTATAAAATTTCGTTTTCCTACTTTGAAGCAAATATTCTCTCTAAAAGGTTAAACCAATTTGATTTAAGCTTAAATCGTTTAATTTAACTTAGACTAACATATTTATTAGATTTAACGCTAGTTGTAGTTAAACTTTATTTTTGGTTTAACACGTGTAGCCAAAAATTTTCGTGCATCTAAGAATTCATTAAGTTTAGTTAAAGCCAAAAATGTGTAAGACATTAAATGCGTTTAAGGCGTGAACCTATTTGGTAATTTAATTAAATTAAAAAGTTAGCTTAATGCTGATAAGCTGAAATCAAATTGGTTTAAGTGTTTAGAGAGCATATTTGATTTTACTGTTGTTAACTCAGAAGTAACCAGAAATGACTAATTCACTTCCTGACTTGATTAATTCATTGGAGTTTACAGTGTACGGATAATTTTTGAATTAATAAATACAAAACGGAAAGCGGACAATGTGAAATTAACCGTTTTATTTTAGCTGAGATATATATATATATATATATATATATATATATATATATATATATATATATATATATATGTATATATATATATAGGGGGTCGCTTTAAATGGATTTATGGTGATATTGATATATATATATATCAATATATAGTGTTATATAATTTATGTATACGTATATATCAGGGTTCAACGGGAATTCCTGCAAAAATTTTAAATACTGGAAACTTTGTCTTTGAAAAATTTTTATGTCAAAATTAGTGTTTTTCTACCTATTTCAATTTTGATACTAAAATTGTTCATGATGTGTTTCCGCAAAACTTACTGATGAAATAGCTTAAAATTCTCTTAAGTAATTTTTGGCAAGTTTTACAAAAAGTTCAACAGTAATTTGGTGATGAAAATCATTTCAAATTTCGGTTCCTGTTCCTGTTCCGATTCCTGCATATACATATACATATATATTTGCTGCTGTTGATGACTGGTTCGTCACAAACACTATTTTTGATCAGGAAAGGTTAAAAAACGTACCGAAATGAAATAAACCTTAAGCCAATAATATTCAATAAAACCCTGTTTTATTTTCATATGATCCAATCAAATTAAGTTTGCCATGTAATAATTGCTGTTCTAACTTTTTACTGAACAGCAAATGGCAGTTTGGAGCCACACAGTTGCCAGTAGAGATAAATTAACAGTTTTACCTTTGTGATTGACACGTTTTAATCCCAATTTTATCATGAAAAAACCAAAACTTTCAAAATGTATTTTTTACAGCCGAATTTTCAGGTAATTTTTTGAAAAATTACTTAAATTTTATTAAATGTAAATTTAAGTAAATTTTTATCTTTGTGATTGACACTTTTTACCAATTTTAACATAAAAAACCAAAACTTTTGGAATATATTTTTTTACACCTGTAATTTTCGGGTAAACTTTTCAAAAATTACATATATTTTATAAAATGTAAATTTAAGTAAATTTCAAAATATCTCAATATTTTTTTTGTGTTTCATCCGAAGCGACTCGATTCAAGTGATGGAAAAAAGTTTGTATCTTCTGGATCTTCCAAGCCTGAATAATGCTGTTGAGGCCGCCGGATGTATCCAATAGCCGGTTTGGCACCGAAAAAGCTTCGTGGAGCGGAATAACTTCCGCCGATAATTGCTAAAAATAATTAAATACCATTATGGAGTACCTGTCCACAGTAAGTACACCTTCCCACTACCCAGAGCGAGTCTAGCGGCCAAAGATTTGGGATTTTTAAAAATAATTTCTTAGATACTTTTTAAGTTTGAATTAAAAGAAACTTTTTTGAAATTATCACCTTTTTTGCAAAATCATGGTTTCGCCAACGTTCCTATTTTCAAATACCTACACTGTAAATTGCAATGAGTTGATTTAATCAATTCAAAAAGCTAGTTGGTTATTTCTGAGTTAATAACAGCAAACTTTGACCCATTCTCACATGAATATTTTTTATTTTCCGTGAGACCTACTTTTATCCTAGGATTCGAACTCCAATGACTGGAGTGGGAGGCGAATACCATCACCACTCAGCTATAGGAGCTTGACGCTCGAGCCAGAGGGGGCTCTCACGTCTTGTGGTGATTTAGTACTATGTATACGGGTTGCAATTGTTAAACACGGTGCGATATATACTATTTAACGTATATACACTGCGCTGAGTTGCCTACAGGCAACTCAGTGTGAGAAGGGGTTAACTCACTCTGAGTTGAGTTGATTCTCAGTCTGAGTTGTGTTGACTCTGGCTGAGTTGATTAATTAACTCATAATGATTTGAATCAACTCAAAATTGTGATTTCTGATAGTCCTAACTCAGACTGAGTAATTCAACTCATTCTCAGTTAAAATCAACTCACTGAAATTTACTGTGTAAATAGGCACCAATTTTTTAAAAAATCTTGTCAAAATACCAAACGCTTTTAACATTTTTACAAAACCGTCGCCACATATGGTATAATTCACATTTTTGACACTAAAAAAATTGTGTTTTGTTTACACTAGCGATTAAAATTTTAAACTTTGTCTAATTGCAGAAAACTCACGTTGAAATATAGGCGCGTTTGCAATTGCGAAACGCGTTTAAAATAAGAAAAATATTTCACCCAAATTTTTTATTATTAAAAAACAAAATTTCGACAATTTATCATTTCACTAAATTTTAAATATCCACAATTTTTTAATGGTCAGGGTGACGTTGCAGTTGCTGCGAAGTTATCATTCTGAGACGTGCGGCATTTCGTGTTTATACGATGCCGTACCGCACCGGAGCGCACCGGATGGCACCGGATAATACCAAATGGTACGAAACGGCAGAAGACGGCATCCGACCACAGCAGACAGCACCAGATTATTATCGTCCAAAAAGTATAGCGCCATCGTTGAAAAACAATGTTTTGTTTGACGTTTAAAATATATAAAACTTAACTCTGATCAGAAGGCGTTACTGAAGCCAAACCAAAATTATAACCAAACTACATCAAAGCGCTTCCAAAACGACCCAATCCCTCCAAATACACAATCGTTTTCTGTTGCTAGTGTTTTGCATATCATTTACATATGTCCAGAACCTTTCCTTTGTCCACACACAGTAAATTCCAATGAGTTGATTAATCAATTCAGCTAACGAGTTTGGTTATTTCTGAATTGATATCAGTAAACATTAACTCACACTGAGTTGTGCTGATTCGCATTCTGAGTTGAGTTGACTATGAGCGAGTTGATTAATTAACTCAGAATGAGTTGAATCAACTCAAAATTCTGAGTTCTGACAGTCCTAAATCAGGCTGAGTGATTTAACTCATTCTGAGTTAAATTCAACTCACTGACATTTGCAGTGCAGTTCGCCCACGCCACATCATTAACCGCCATGCTGCGCAGGCCTGTACCCACGACCTTATACTAGAACGGCAAAACCTTTCAAGGCAGGCACCCAAGCATGTCATATGACTTGCTACGTCATCAGTCGTCACCATATGGTATCGTACGTGAGCGAATTCGCGTACGATACCGCATAGTGACGGACGGTGACGGACGTCGTCCAAAAGCATTGGGCTATCCTTACAGTATTCCGGCCAAATTTCAGTAGGAACAGTCGCTCGGCGCACAATTCGCACAATCATCGGTTTTTTCTCCATTCGATGAGGGATCAAAAACCGTTTACGAGGAGGCGTTCCGCTGTCCAACAGGTGCGGTTCATCTGTAATGACTGACATCCCGGTTGAAACATTATCAGTGTCAATTTTGTCGAGTTAAGTTGAACTCACGTTCAGATTTAGCTCGGAATGTGGTGTAAAAAGAACAAATATGAACTGAAATGCTTGTGTGCTGCAAAAAACGGTGAGTCAAATAGTCTCTCTCGGAAATAGGCTTTTCGGGACTACAAACACTGAGTTAAATTCGACTCCGCCAGAGTCAAGTTCGACTCGCTGAGCGACTCCTGGTGAGTCGAATTTGACTCTAAATAGGCTTTTCGGAACTACAAACACTGAGTTAAATTCGACACCGCCAGAGTCAAGTTCGACTCACTGAGCGACTCCTGGTGAGTCGAATTTGACTCTCGCAGAGTCGAATTTGACTCAATTTGTGTAGTCCGTAAAAGCCTATTTCGGAGAGTCAATTTGACTCACCATGTTTCGCAGTGTAATATTGGGTGTTAAAATTTAGCTTGCAGTTGAGTTTAATTGAACTTTTAAGCAAATTTAATTCAGGATCTGAGCAAAGTTCAACTTTGAAGTGAGTGATACGAGCTGAAAAACGTAGGTTATGGACGCAAAAAGTTTACTGTTAAAAAATACACTGCAAAAAATGGTGAGTCAAATTGATTCTCTCCGAAATGGGCTCTACGAGACTACACAAACTGCGTCAAATTCGACTCACTTAGTCGCACGTTTGACTCTGGCCGAGTCTAATTTGACTCAGTATATGTTGTCCCATGGAGCCTATTTCGAAGGGAGTCAATTTGATTCACCATTTTTTCAGTGTAATCAAACATAAATTCTAACAATAACATCACATAGAATTATACAACTAAGCCAATATCGTTCGCTTATGCCCTTTGTCCTCACCGTATCCAACTAAATTTTCTAGGGTTAGGGAAGCAGAATATTTCGTGCGGCGCATTTGGCGATTTTATATGATGGCCCATGTATAGAACAGGGCCGCAATAGTAGTATAAGCATATTCATAAGCCTAAACGTAAGCCTAAGCAAAAAAATTAGTCTAAAGCTTAAACTGACTCTATTATAGCCCGTCCGGAAAGCAATCCGGCCCTGTTCTATACATGGGCCTACGTGATTAACAAATGGGGTCTAATTTTTAATGAGCACCGAAATTTATCCAAGGGGATTGAGCCCATCTGACGAACCATTGGCAACGGCAAAACGCACTTACCATCAAACACCGCAATAGTTGACTTGCGTTCTATTCTGTGCGGCAACAAAAACCGTTTGTCGTATAAATGCATTGGCACTGAAAGACAGACAGTAATTTGAAATAGTTTACCTTAAACTTTCTTACGTGCCAGTAGCCAGGGGTGCGGGCTTGTAAGGCTCAGCCCCCCTTCTTGGAACTTTGCATGCCATGCCCTCCCCAGAAAATTTTTAACGTTGATAGTATTTAAGTCGCCGGAAACACTTGTATTCCCCTTCTGAAAAATGATCAGTTTCCCTAGCAAACTAAGCTGGCTACGGGCGTGTTTTCTTAAAAATTCTATTTTTTACCCATTCTCGAATCAAATTACATATATTTCAATTTGTACTCAAACGTCGGTTTAGAGTCGAAAATGACCAATGAAACATTATAGCAGCGCCTGCCGAGTGAACAAACGAATGCTCCTTAAACGGTATTGTAGAGATTTTGTACTGCGCATATGCGAAATAATTATTTTAACAAATTCTTACGACTTCCAGGCAATCCTAACCGTTGTGTACGAGCAATTCTGTGAGGCAACAAGAATCGCTTCATTCTAAACGCTGAAATTTAAACAAAAAAATTCAAAAAGAAATATAAAAATAGCACTTTATCACCAGTTAGTAGTAGGTTTTCAAATAAGATTTTCCAACTATCAGTATTTTTGGTAATAAAACTTTGAAACTTTAGGCCGAAGTTAAAAAATTGTTTCGCGGACCACGAAGAAAGCGGACCCCAAAATCATCACTTAGGGGACCCGATCCTTGGGGCCACATTTTGGCATGTATATACATATATACATATATACATAAATATATATAACGTTTGAATAACAAAATGAAGTGCTTCAATATATTAATGCATTTCCTGGTACCTACACTGTAAATTTCAATGAGTTGATTAATCATTTCAGCTAGCGAGTTAGTTATTTCTGAATTAATATCAGTAAGCATTAACTCACTCTGAGTTGAGTTGACTCAGGGTGAGTTGATTAATTAACTCAGAACGAATTGAATCAACTCAAAGTTCTGAGTTCTGATAGTACTAACTCAGGCTGATTGATTCAACTCATTCTGAGTTAAAATCATCTCAGTGAAATTTACAGTCTAAAAGAATAAAAGCCTTACCGCACGAGGCTGGCTCGGTTAACATAAGTAGCATAATGGTCACAGCTACCGGAACGCCTAGCACAAGTCGTAGCATTCTTAAATTTGTATTAAATATGTTAAAATTTATTAGTTTATGCTATTATAACTTATAAATTTAATTTCTTAAAAATATACATGCATTTGATTGGTGTATTCAGTATATTTAAGGTTTTTTACTTTCCTGTCTCGCAAGATCCCGTGAAAAATAATGCGAAATTTTTTGCAAGAATTAAAAATGTGCCCTCGGTCGATGCTCGCCACCCTGGAATCAGGGGAGTCCGCAATTTGGGAAGAACCGAATAAATTTGGAGGGCATGTACACTGTATAAATTCCAGTGAGTTGATTAATCGACCCAGATAGAGAATTAGTTATATTTGGTCATTTCTGAGTTAATAACAGTAAATATTAAAGTCACTCTGAGCTGATTTGATTCTGGGTTAGTTGATTGAATTAACTCAGATTGAGTTCAATCAGTTCATAATTCTGAGTTCTGAAACACATAATTCAGAGCTCAAACCTCTGAATGGATTTAACTCAAACTAGCTGGAATTTACAGTGCACAATTTCAATTTAAGTTTGTTTACTTTTAGACCGAGACTATTAAGGGGGGGGGGCGCACGGCCCCACAATGCCCCCCGTGGGGACAACCCTGCCCAGAATCATCACCACTGAGACATTTCGGATGTATGGTTTTGAGGCACGCTTTCTATTCGAGGAAGTCAATGAAACCACATTTCTCCAATTAATTTAATTTATAACGTCAAATATCATCTATTGCTTAACAAAATTTCGCTTGTTTACGAGCTTAAAATAAGTTTTAGTCTACGCGAGTGTTGCCTGAGTTTGTGTCGACCCTTATGAATTAATAGCAAAACGCCCCACAGGCGAGTTCAACTACCCTGGAAAATTTTGTGACTTCGTGAAAATGTTCTAAAACACGCTTGTATCTCGTAGTCGATCTATCAAAAACAGATGTGTTCTCTCTTAAACTTTTTATCGTCTTCTAAATACGTGGAGGGTCTACATTTGCATGTTAAGCTAGCATTCACTGTAAATTCCAATGAGTTCAATAATCAACTCAGAGATAGAATGTGTTATTTCTGGCTATTTCTGAGTTAATAACAGTAGATATTAAGTCACTCTGAATTGATTTTTAATTCCGTGTGAGTTGACAAATTAACTCAGGATGAGTTAAATCAATTCAGACTTCTGAGCTCTGAAAGACCTAATTCAGAGCTCAGACCTTTGAGTGGATACAATTCATTCTGAGTTAAAATCAACTCACGGAAATTTACAGTGACTGAAATACACCATTATTACCAAGGTCGTGACTGTAGTAATAAGATTGCGGTATTTGAAGCTATATCCCACACTGCAAATTTGAATGAGTTAATTAATCCATTCAGCTAGCGAGTTAGTTGATTCTGGATGAGATGACCAATTAACTCACAATTAAAAAATCTATTTATATAAAAGCAAGAATGCCCCACAAACGTAATTTGGGCAAACTTCCAGCATTACTTTGTTTACAATATTTTCTTAGAACAAAAACGTGATTGTTCTGTGTATAAAGAAACTTTGCACGCAGGGTTGTTGTACATTCGTTAACTTTTGCGCATTGAGCAAACCTGGCTAACTTGTTAATATAATACGAGTAAACTGGGTTCTGCTATTTATATACGAACATTTCTGCGTCACTCCATAACGTGAACGGTAAATCTATTACACCAGCTAAATGTAATTTAGACTTTTCCTAAGAATACCACGACAGTAGTATAAAAAACTCATCTTTATAATGCCATCGTACTAATTTGTAATCACACAGTATGTACATGGTTCATCAAACTATAGTGATTCCTAAATATATATCACACTTGCAAAAAATGATAAGTTAAATTATAATAATCTACAACGATTGCTCAAACGACAATTGCCCGAAAGACAATTGCCTAACCGCGACAATTGTCCAAACGCGTGTTAGATATTCCGACATTTCCGCAATTGTCGGTTTATCAACTGTCGCATTTGGGAAATAGACGCATTTGGGCAATTGTTTTGGTGCAGTTGTCGTATTTGCACAATTGTCGTTTGGGCAATCATCGAATTTTGGCAATTGTCATTTGGGCAGTTATAACGGCAAAATATTACCCAAAACAGGCATGCTGTATTTACCATGAATGTCAAATCTTTAGTTTTCCGAGAGTCAAATTTATCTCAGTTTTACGGAATTCAAATCTGTTTTGAATCAAGTTAATAGAACGAAGTTATCCTATTACGCTGAGAGAGTCTAACCTCATTTGCACCATAGTTAAATTTGATTCAAGACAAAATGCATACTCTCTTGAATCAAGTTTAACTCTGAAGCGAGTGAAGTTGGACTCTCTCAGAGTCACAGTATAAACTTCACACAGTGTGTTTGACTAACTTGACTCAAAACAGACTTTAATTACAGTTAAAAACTGACATAAGTTTAACTTTGATGTGAGTGACGTTATCCGGTGACTCTGATAGAGAATCCAACTTCGCTGACATCAAAGTTACGTTTGGTTTACGACAGAATTCATGCAGCTTTGTATTAAATTTTTTAAATTTTAGTAAAAGTTGACTCTTGTAACAGTGTCTGTTTCACTGCGTAGGACTGTTTAAAAATCGTATCTCTGCAACTTAGCTAATTTATCAAAAATGGGGGGTCAATTCAGTAACTTAGACATGTTCACACTTTCCAAAGAAGCGATGGTTCGTTCATTACACCACAATTTGTTAAAGCGAACAATACAAACCTATTAAACATGATTAAAGCTTAAATGTGAACAGTAAATTATGCAAAAACAGTGTCTACATATAGCTTAATAATTTCGACTTCACCTTGACAAAAACTTTCTGTCAGACATTTTGGGTACTAATATAAGCCCGTCAAGTTTTCTGTCTTTTTTCAAAAGTGGGTGGTCAAAAACGCCTACCAAATCTTATACTTAAAAAGTGGGGGTCAGTGACCCCAACCTTCCCTCGGGATTGGAGTCCATATATAACAAATATGCGTCTTTGGTTCAACTAAAAGTCGATAATGACATTTTATACTTACAGACACATGATACTTTGCTTAAATTCGCATATATAGATTACAGGATGTACGGTGTGTGTTTCATTTCCGTTCCTACCCAAGGGCGCGGAACGAATTTTTTCAAGAGGTGTCAAACTGAAGCGCAGCCAGAGTAAGCCTCCACCTGCGGGTTTCCCGTGAACTCGATCGATATCCCAGGCACCCCTTGTACCCAAGTGGTTGGGCTACCCCCCTCGTTTCGTTGGGCGGAAGATACCGTCGAAAACACGAATTACGTCATACATGCAGGCCAAACTTCTGAAATCTTACTTAAGTACTTACTAAATTTTGCTTATGCCAATTTATAAGCCACTAACTCAAGTCTGGATACATTCCATTATACACAGAAGGGAACCAGTTGCATACTTTTATTCCCGGAGTGAATTGTTTGGTCTTGCAATGGCGAATCAACGGAATTACGGTCGCTAACATTTGTATTTCCATAGCTCCTAATCTAATTTAAATTTTAATATATATATATATATATATATATATATATATATATATATATATATATATATATATATATATATATATATATAAAATTTCTTTACAGAAATCAAGCTCCAGCTATTATTAGTTCCCATAATAAGCTGTAATGATGAAGAAATTTTCCTAAATTCTTTAAACGCAGACGAAGACATAGCTATTGTATTGTTATGCTTATGGGCCCACATTGTCAAATGCATATAGCACCTATCACCAGTTAGTAATAGGTTTTCAAACTAACGAACTGACTGCTGCAATTGCAGATATCAAACTTTGTACAGGAGTAGAATAAATGGCATGCAACAAATGTACTGAATTTCAAATCTCACCATTTCTTGGTCCGAATGTTTACAATATCTATTACAAGCTGGTAAATAGGTGCTAGACATAGTTGAGAATACGGGCTCAGGTTTGTGGACAGTAGAACGTATCACATAGGCTCAGGTGACTCGGACAAACGCTTCGCATCGTAGAACAGTTTTAACATCTGCTGTGTGTCATCTTTAATTCAACTCATCATGTTCTGTGTGTAAATATTGCCAAACCATCACATCTCTCCCTAAAGTTTGGTGGGGTCCCCGTTAAAATTTTTACCGACGGCTTCGGTTCGATCACCAATAGCCGGTAGGGTTTCAAACAGACTTGATGACGTATTTGAAAACGACCATCTAACGACAACTGATAATAGGTGGTACACACTGTTGAGAATATTAGTCAAAATATTACGCTGTCTCGTTTGCTTTGTTAAATATGGTTTAACTTTTGATAACAAACCATTATTTTGTCTGGCATTTTTTTCCGTTTTCTTAACTTAGGGCTGCGGGCCTTTGATGAGGGGCGACATTCTAGTCCATATTCGTTGCTGGAGGTTAAGATAGTGCACTGTTGAACTATCGTTATAATAAGGGGGTCCAAATCAATCTCAGGGTTCAATATTTTGGTCGTTTTATTTCTGATGCTGAACCCTCAACATTTACATTCTTCAGTATTCGATTTGCGGCCAATGTAAAGAACAGGGCGTAAAACAGTATTATAAGCATATTCCTGAGCCTAAGCCTAAGCGTAAGAATGAGCATATTCCTAAGCCTAAGCCTAAGTCTAAGCCTAAGCGCAAGCGTAAAAATGAGCATATTCTCATGCCTAAGTCTAAACCGAAGCCAAGCAAAAAATTAGTCTGAACCTTAAGCTTACTCTATTGCAGTCCCGCAGAAAAACGTTCCGTCCCTGATCTTTACATGGGCCCGACTTGCTTATGCAAATTTTTGCGAATCAATCACTTAAACAATAGCATAATCATTTGTTTTTGCCCTGTAATTTAATGTTTGTAATAAATCATTTCTTGAAAAAAGAATAAGATGAAAAATTTAAGTAAAAATGCACAAGTGTTTATTTATTAACTGAACAAAAATTGAGGTTCTTTCTTGAGGGTCACACCACCGGCTTGCAAAATAGTCCTGCATAACGAATCAGGCCCATGTATACAACAGGGCCGGAATTGTTTTCCGGCGGGTCTGTAATAGAGTCAGTTTAAGCATTAAACTATTAATTTTTTGCTTTAGGCTTAAGCTTCGAAATAGGCTCATCTTTACGCTTAGGCTTAGGCTTTAGCCTTAGGCTTAGGCATGAGAATATGCTTATACTATTGTTCCGGCCCTTTTAATAAGCCCTATTCACACATGCACGTTTTTGCTGCGAAAACATGGAGCTGCAAATTGCACGCAAAACTTGCATTTTTTCATCAGCTTATGAAAAAGTGACTGCAATAAATTCTATGAACTTGTATGGTTATCCACAAATGTGAACTAAATACCGAGCTATCATGGTTAATGAATTATTTGCAGCTGCAAAGTTTTCGAACGGGATTTTGGACAAAACTTGTAAGTGCAAGTTGCAGCTGCAAGATTTCGCAGCAAAAGCTTGCACGTGTGAATAGGGTTTAACTGATATTTTACTGTGCCCTCAACTGTGGGAGCCAAGCTATAGATGAGAGCCAACGGCGTACAAGCGTATTCCTAAGCCTAAGCCAACGAGTAGAACTCTATGCTCCGTAGGGAAAAACGTTTACAATTAACACATGACTATTATTTCAGTTTTGAGCGAGCAAACACGTACTGTAGTGACCCGAATAAGAGAGGGGTGATATTTATTTGGCCTCTTCAGAGGGTACCTCCTTGTTATTCGGTTACGGACTGTTATTTATTTTTAACCCACGCTCCGCCGCCCTTCGTTACTGATATATTTGCGGTAATGTATTATCCGTTCAATTAAACGTGTATTTGTCTTGGTCAATAGCTTGAGCGATAATACAAGGTCATACTTAGGAATGTACTTTCAAAATTTAAGTACGCTTTAAAGTTTCGACCTCAAATTATTTGGTCATGGATTCATTTATGTGCTAGAACTAGGGTAAATTGACATTTACGGATTCTAATTAGGGTTTAGGGACTCTATCGGCTTACGGGCTCTTATTAGGGATACGGACTCCAATTGATTCGGCTCAAGATGGGACCCCCTCTTATTACCCCCCTTATTCGGGTCAATACAGTATGAAGATCGTATAAAACACCATGCATTGTGTATTTTTTAATATATAAACATATCAAACAAAAAACTTAGGCTTACGATTTAGGAAAACGTTCAGCATTCTGAGACACCTAAGCCAGTATCAAATCTACGTATTTTCACATTCAGTTACTTTCAAAATATAAAAAAACAAGCGTAACATATCTATTGTAGTAAATGCATGATTAGTATTATTGTTCATGAAAGTTGCAAAAAGTATAAACTTCTACGTTGCTACAAAATTGAAAATATTTTGGCCAATGTAACGAACAGGGGCGGAACAGTATTATAAGCATATTCATAACCGTAAGCCTAAGCCTTAAAGCTAAGCGTAAAAATCAGCATATTCCTAAGCTTAAGCCTAAGCCTAAGCCAAGCAACGACCCTCGAAATTATAGTGCAAGCACGCACAGATTTGAACAAGAAATACCTATCTATCAGTCGTATGTTACCATAAAATATAAAGTTTTATCAGGTTTATTTTCTGAACTTAATTTACGTAGTAAAAAAATAAAAATTTAAACGGTCATAACTTTTGAACCGATGCTTATACAGCCATAAAAATGGTACCGTTGAATTCCGCGCATCGAATACTTTTAAAGTACAGTATTTTCAATAATTTCAAAACTAGGCATATTCCGTACTTTCGCCATTTTATTCTGTGCATCACAGAATCTGCGTGTCTGTATTCTCAAATATACGAAACAATTAAATAAAGTTGACGTGAAAAAAATCCATATTTTTGAATTTTGCGTTGGGGGCGACCCTTAAATGTAACAAGCCCCCTACCATTTGCATGGCATACCGAAAGCAACCGCGGTGATTTTTAATCACCTTGAGCAGAGATGACTTAAATGTTATTGCGATGACAATTTAAAAATGTCAAAAACTATCAGAAATTAAAAAATGAACCTAGAAAACATTAATCTACTTTTTGTGGCTGCTTCCAGGCAACGCGGCTTTTGATTTTTCCGCCTGTTCAAATCTCGGGCCAATGTAAAGAACAGGATGGAACAGTATTTTATAAGCATATTCCTAAGCCGCCTAAGCCTAAACCTAAGCGTATGAATGGCATATTTCTAAGCCTAACCATAAGCGTATGAATTGGCATATTTCTAAGCCTAAACCTAAGCCAAGCAAAAAACAGTCTAAAGCTTAAACTTACTCTGTTCTCGTCCCACAGACAAACTCTCCGCCCCTGTTCTGTACATGGGCCGAAACTGGGGCGAATTTGACTAATTAATTATGGTCTGATTTCATTTTAGGAACGTTTTTTTGGAATTTTTCAAACTTCAAATTTCAACAAAAACAATTAAAAACAATCATAGTTTAGTGAAATAAATATAAAAAATGAAAAACCAGAATAATTTTAGCATTGCAATTTTATAAACTATTATCTAATCATACTTTATAGTGATGAGCAGTTAAGCAATGAAAATACTCGATTATTATTATTATTATTATTATTGGTTTTATGGGTTAACTTGCATTTATTATACTAGCCAGCCAGGCAATGCATAATGCGCGCACAAGTTAGCGACCCCACAACAATATACATGCAATTTTTTCCACAAACCAATCACATTTCTGTTCTAAGAAAATATGGTAAACAAAGTAAGGCTGGGAAGTTGCGGCCCATGTAAAGAAACATCGGCGGAACGTTTTTAGTGGGACTAGAATAGAGTAAGCTGAAGCTTTAGACTAATTTTTGTTTGGTTTAGGCTTAGGCTTAGGAATAAACTCATTCTTACGCTTAGGCACAGGCTTAGTCTTACGCTTACGCTTAGCAAATATGCTTATAATACTGTTCCGCCGCTGTTCTTTACATTGGTCAACGTTGCCCTAAATACGTATTTAGGGCATTTATGTTTTAACTATAAGATGGAAACATTTTTAAACAAGTGCGATAATTTTGACATTGTATATAATATACAATTTTTATAATATTGCAATGTAAAGAATGTCATCTACTTTAGCGGCTTTCGAAGATAAATTGAGGTCCATGACCACTTCAACCAATTTCCTTGAGGTATAAATGAAAAACGTCCACCCCTGCTACATTCATAGAATAGGTTGGTATGGGCGCTTTCCATTTACGTCTACGGGGTGTGACTCCCTCCTGAACCGCCCGCTATTTCAGTGAACCATATTACAGAGGACAGGAGCTGCCATTGGGAACCCCGCATTCAGCGGTTCCTTAGAGTTCCCGAAACACACAAAAGTACTTCATTACCAATGATAACTGTTCAAATAATGAATTGCTTAGTATGGCCGTTTGGAGGGCTGCATCACCATTGTGCTTGTGGTTCTTTGAATCAGCGAAATGTTTGGGACACAACAGTTGCGCCACTGATTGTAAAGTAAAAAGTGCCCGTACACTGTAAAATCCAATGAGTTGATTAATCAATTCAGCTTGCGAGTTAGTTATTTCTGAATTAATATAAGTAAACATTTACTCGCTCTGAGTTAAGTTGGATTCTTACTCTAGAGTTGAGTTGACTATGGGCGAGTTGATTAATTAACCCCGAATGAATTGAATCAACTCAAAATTCTGAGTTCTGATAGTCCTTACTCAGAATGAGTGATTCAACTCATTCTGAGTTAAAATGAACTCGCTAAAATTTACAGTGTACCACACTACTCTGTGGGTGAAGAAACTTTTGTGGTGAGGTATTAAGTAGACAAGTATACCCGTTTTGAGGCTACATATATTTTAGAAAAATGGATTCTGAAACTCAAAGAAAAGTTGCGCTAATTAAAAGTAAACATTATTTGTCGTCCACAGCAAACCGATACCTTGTATTACGATTTTCAGTTGCAAATATTAAAAAAGTTTATAAAATATTAAAATATTAAAAACATTTACTTAAATAGAAGCCATCATTAATAAATTCATTTGTTAATGTAATAAGAAACTTAAAGATAATGTTTCTCAAATTATGAACGTACACTGTAAATTTCAGTGAGTTAATTTACAACTCAGAATGAGTTGAATCACTCAGTCTGAGTTAGGACTATCAGAACTGAGAATTGCAGGTTGATTCAACAGAATGTGAGTTAATTGATCAGTTTACCAGGAATGAAATCAGCTGAGAAAGAAAATCAACTCAACTCACAGTGAGTTAATGTTTACTAGTATTAATTCAGAAATAGCCAACTCGCTAGCTGAATTGATTACTCAACTCTTTGGAATTTATAGTGTGCTAAAAGCCTACCGTCAAGGAAGAATGTTTTCAACTTACAACGGTGAAATTTATCAATCATATTTTACGCACGCTATAAATTGCAGTGAGTTGACGATCAAATCAGAGAACGAATTAGTCATTTCTGGTTAATTTTGAGCTAATAACAGTACACACTCAGTCTGAGCTGTCTAAATTCCGGGTGAGTTAACCGACTCAGAATCAGTTCAATCAATTCGAAATTCTGTCACATGTAAGGACCAGGGGCGGATCGTTTTTCTGTGGGACTAGGATAGAGGAAGCTTAAGCTTCAGGCTTGTTTTTGTTTGGCCTAGGGTTAGGCTTACCAATATGCTTAATATACTGTTCCGCTCCTGACAGGAGACGTTTTTAATACATTTCGGATCGTTCCGTTTTCTCACAATGCAGCACAACATTAATGCGTTTACGATCAATCAACTTTTACGTTCTGACACAGGCTTAGGCTTGATAATATTCTAACGCTTGCCGTACGCAATTTTAACTCGGAATGAGTTAAATTATTTAGTCTGAGTTAGGACTATCAGAACTCAGAATTGTGAGTTGATTTAACTCAATCTGAGTTAACTGATCAACTCTCTCGGAATCAAATCAACTGAGACCGAAAATCAATTCAACTCAGAGCGAGTGAATGCTTATTGATATTAATTTAGAAACAACTAACTCGCTAGCTGAATTAATTATTCAACTAATTGGAATTTAAATCAGAAAGTGTTATAGAATGAAATTTAGATTTTTCATAGTGTAAAGATTAATTCGTGTGGATGATATATATATATATATATATATATATATATATATATATATATATATATATATATATATATATATATATATATATATATATATATATATATATATATAGATATATATATACTAAAAATTTTAATACAGAGAGTTTACAAAGAATACTTAGATTCGGTTCATTCTAGATCTGTCGGTGTGATTTCGTTTGGAAAATTTAAAAAATATATCTAATTTAGGAAAGAGCTTAAAATTCGTTTTTTCCTAAATAATACGTGAATCGTTATCGTAAGATGGTCAAATTTAAAATGAACAATAAATCATATTAACTGTACATTTTTACTTAAAATACCAGAAACCAATAACCGGAACGTACTGACGCAATGTCATTTAATACAAAATTCATAAATGTTAATTAATATTTTATTTTTGATTTTTATTTATAAAAACCATGCAATTTCACAATAATTTTGTCAACGGTGCCACAAAATGTTTTACACTCGTACGCTAACGTGAGGTCGTCTTAATATCGTCTTCTTCGTAGGTTTGATTTTAGACAAAGTATATTTTTTGCTAAAGCTTAGGCTTAGGCTTAGAAATATACTTAATCCACAGTTACGGTCTTAAAAGCAAATTTAGCTAAAATCTCAGTAGTATAAAAACGTAAAATATTTAATATAAAACTACTGCGTACACAAGCTTATGTAATGAAATATTAACACATTATGTGTGGACCATTAAACATGAAATGGCGAACACCTCCCACTCGAGTATCTGGGGGTCGAATCCTATCTTGAAATACCGTCTCATATGGAACAAGAAATATTCATGCGAGAAAGGGTTAAACTTATAGTTTCTCGGTTGTTACTGTAAAGATTATGAACGTCCGCGTTTTGTTTCATAAAATAAAAACATGTGTGAATTGTTTTGAAATCTAAACTCTTATCTGATGTTGCGCATTTTTATGTTACGTCATTTCATTTTCAATTAGCTTTGCGTAAAATTTTGTAACTTTGAGGCAAAAGCTTGCAAAAAAAGTACGGCTTCTTAAATAAAAACAACTGCAAAATCATTCATATCTTCAGCGCAATAATATTTTCCGGAAACCTGTAAATTTAAGCCAACGAAACTAAAATTTAAATGAATTATATGCAGTGTTAAGCTTGAAATAGCGAAACATTAACAACAGTTCTTAATACACTGTAAATTCCAGTGAGTTGATTTTTATCTCAAAATGAGTCGAATTCATTTATTAGTATGAACTCTGCATAAGGTCGTTCAGAATTCAGAATTCAGATTTGACTGAATTCATTCTGAGTTTATAAATCAACTCACCCGGAATTAAATCAATGCTAATTTAGACACATTCACAAATGACTAATCCGCTCTCTGAGTACAATGTACCATTTATTAGTAGATGTAATAATATGGTCGTAAATAGAGTCTATTAAAGACGTCAAACCATAAGAATAGCATAGATTGCTCTGAGATGCAACAGGCGTTTCGGCAATCCGCCCCTTGTTCACTGTAAATCCCAGTGAGGTTCAACCTGAGTTAGGGCTTTCAGAACTCAGAGCTCTGAGTCAATAAAACTCAGTCTGACTTAATTATTTAACTTACCCTTAATAAACTGATCTCAGAGTCATAATCAATTCAACTGGGAGTGAGTTAATGCTAACTGTTATTAACTCTGAAATAAATAACTCTCTAGCTGAGTTGAGTAATCAAATCATTGAAATTTGCAGTGTTCCCAGTAAATTCCAATGAGTTGATTAATCAACTCAGTGGGAAAAGTAGTTATTTGTTGTCCTTTGTTACTCAATAATAGTAAATATTACCTCACTCTGAGCTGATTCAATTCTGAGAGAGAGTGAATTATCTCAGAATGAGTTGAACCGCCATTCTGAATTGTGAGTTGTGAAAGACTTAATTTTGAAGTAGTCTTCTCAGCATTCTGATTTGATTCAACTTATTCAGAGTTAACTAGACAGCTCACCCGGAATTAAATCAACTTGAAGTGAGTAACTATTTTTATTAATCAACTCATTTCAGTTGACAACGTTCGGCTCATATAATTTCCAAATAGACCTAATGAAACGTGTTATGCTAAAACTTTAAAACTCAGTATTGTAGTTCGAAGCTTACATGACCTACACTGTAAATTTTAGTGAGTCGATTTTAATTCAGAATGAGTTGAATCACTCAGTCTGAGTTAGAACTATCAGAATTCAGAATTCTGACTTGATTCAACTCAGTATGATTTAAGTAATTATCTCCCAAGAGTCAACTCAACTCACAGTGAGAATCAGCTCAACTCAGAGTGAGTTGAAGTTTACTGTTATTAACTAAGAAATATTAACATAGTTTCCGTCTGAGTTGATTAATTAACTTATTGGAATTTACCGTGTATCATCATTCGGCTACATCAGTTTTTATGTTAATAGTTTCGTAGCCTTAAAATTTATAAGCATCCGACATTAACACTTGCATGTTTGGGCTTCCAAGCAGAAAAATTCTCACAGCAGCAATTAATTTATGTTGCAGAACCAATGTATTCTCATTAAATTAGATAATTTCTAACTTTACCAATATCAAACGTTTGTTGCACTCCGGTTACGAACGGTGTCGTATGCACTGTAAATTTCAGTTACTAGATTTTAACACAGAATGATGTTGAATCACTCAGTCTGAGTTAGGATTATTAGAACTCATAATTCTGAGTTACGTTTGTTGCTCTCAGGACGGCGACGACGTACTGTAAACTTCAGAGAGTTGATTTTAAGTCAGAATGAGTTGAATCATTCAGTCTGAGTTTAGATCAGAACTCATATAATTCGGAGTTGATGCAACTCATTCTGATTTCGTTAATCAACTCCGATAGAATCAACGCATCTCACGTTAAGAATCAGCGAAGCTCAGAGGAAGTTAATAGTATTTGCTGTTATTTTCAGAAATAACTAGCTTTTCGTCTGCGTTGCCTAATCAACTCATTGGAATTTACAGTGCGGCATCGTACCAACCACGGACGGCATTAATAAATAATCAAAAAGTACAGCGCAATCCTAACATGTCATTAGATGCAAAATTTTAACATTTAAGGATATAGACACAGCTACTGCTGTGGTTATGTTAGGATTGTAATAATCTGACAACGACATGTGACAAAACCATGTGAACAGCTTAAAACAAGAGACATCTATAAGCTTCTTTACGTTATGAAGCTGAGAAGAATGTTCTGTCTTTAATCTTCACCCAGCAGCTTAGAAAATTTTCTCTACACTGTAAGTTTCAGTGAGTTGATTTTTTAACTCAGAATGAGTTGAATCACTCAGTCTGGGTTAGGACTATCAAAACTCAGAATTTTGAGTTGATTCAATTCATTCTGAGTTAATTAACCAACTCACCCAGAATCAACTCAATTCAGATTGATAATCACATCAACTCAGAGTGAGTTAACGTTTACTGGTATTAATTCAGAAATAACCAACTCGCTAGCTGAATTGATTAATCAACTCATTTGAATTTACAGGGTATACGTTTCGCATAACGCAAAATATAGAACGATCATCTATATCGTAGGCGCCGGAGGTGGGGGGAGGCAGGGGGGCACTTGCCCCCCAATGTTCAGGTTGAGGGTTCCAGCCCCTGATATTCCCCAGAGCTCACAATATCACACTGTAAATTCCAGTGAGTTGATTTTAACTCAGAATGAGTTGAATCCACTCAGAGGTCTGACCTCTGAATTAGGTCTTTCAGAACTCAGGAATCTGAATTGATTTAACTCATCCTGAGTTTATTTGTCAACTCAGCCGGAATTAAATCAACTCGCAGTGAGTTAATATCTACTGTTATTTACTCAGAAATAGCCAGAAAAAAAACTAATTCTCTCTCTAAATTGATTAATCAACTCAGTAGAATTTACAGTGAACTGAAAATCAACCTTCGACTCCGGCAGAAAATCAACGTTTCGCTTTTGCTCCGATACAAGTTTTGCCGGAGGATTCGGTAAAATATATACAAAGTAAAAATTTTCCGTTGCTATAAGCTGTCCCATTAGTCGAGTTTGTTTTTAACTTTAAGACAGTTTGGAATGTTTTAATTTCCGAAATTTGGCAAAAAAATTAGGTAAGCTTAAAAACAAGTTTTTGGCAAAACTTTAAGCAGTAGACTATTGAAATTTGTAAATTCAACATCACTTTTATTACCTGTTTTGTTCCATCTCTGGCTTTAAGCTTCGGCAACCGAAACTGTAGGAACCTGATGACAAACAAATTTTACTGGATTTGAAACCATCACTCCTGTTGCAACCAAGACAACGTGATTCCAACGTCATAAGTCTGAATCAGGCCTTTCACACCTCAGAATTCTGAATTCATTGAACTCATTCTGAAGTCAATTATGATCAACTCACCCGAAATTAAATCAGCTCCGACTGAGTTAATGTTTACTGTTCTTAAAACTCAGACATATCCAGAAATGACTATTTCGTTCTTTCCGGTGATTATCAACTCATTGTAACTTGTTGTATGCACGAAAATTTGACAGCACCATGCTCAAATTACGTATCGAGGGCGTTTAAACTCTATCGATCAGAGCTCTGATTCAATTCAACTCATTCTGAGATAATAAATCAACTCAGCGAATTTCGGCTCAACTCAGAATAAAAATCAACTCAACTCATATTGAGTTAATATTTAATAATATTAATTCAAAAACAATTAACTCACTAGTTCAGCTGATTAATCAACTAATTACAGTTCACAGTGCAACGACTCGCAAATTCGATTACAATTTTGCAGCCAACTTTCGTATTTTTCTAAAACTTTCTTTTACTAATTGGTTCGGTATTACTTCTAATTAATAAACGTCCTATTGTCTATTCAAAATTTGCATTAAACGACAAAAAATCTATATTCAGCAACGAAACTGCTTTAAAATTACTTAAAATTTATGAAAAATTGGGCCAGTGTTACTGTAAGGGGCGTAACACTAGATTAAGCACATTCTTAAGCCTAAGCCAAAGTCTAAGCCTAAGCAAGAAATGTAATCTAGAGTCTAAACCATCTCTTTTATGGACCCACCAGAAACCTTGACGCCCCTTAAAGTAACTTGGGTCAAAAATTGTGTCAAAAGATTTGTGGCTTTTTTGTGGTGTCATAATGACGTTATGGACTTTTGATTTTGTCAGAATGACGTCATGCGCTTATTCATTCGAAAACACGTCATTCGCATCACTTTGTTATCTTCAAATTAATTTTGAACTGATAACACTGTCGAAAAGCTATTTAAAGCAAGATTATTAACTGAAGTTACAATATTAATATTTGTGATTATTGCCAAACTGTAAAACTTTAGTAGTCTTGAACGCTTTTTTGGTTTATTTTGGATTGCATTTAGATGAGTTTCAACTATTGTTCTGCGCGTCCAAGCTTTCATTCATCCCCATTGCAAATATCTGCACACTGTAAATTTCAGTGAGTTGATTTTAATTCATAATGAGTTGAATCACTCAGTCTGAGTTAGAACTATCAGAACTCTTAATTTTGAGTCGATTCGATTCATTCTGAGTTAATTAACAAACTCACCCAAAGTCAGCTCAACTCATAGTGAGAATCAACTCAACTCGACACAGAGAGTTAATGTTTACTATTATTAATTCAGAAATGACCAACTCGCTAGCTGAATTGATTAATCAACTCATTGGAATTTACAGCGCAATTTGAACGGATATAAAGGATTTTGTAAGGTAAAATTTTTTAGTTCAATTGAAAATTTCGGCTATCAATTGAATTACCCCTCGGAGAGTGTCAATTAACGTTTCTTGTTGTACTTTCACGAACTCATGGGTTCAAGGTTACCTTAGAATTTTTTCTAGAAAAACAATTTTTTGTCTCAGAAATTTTGCGATAAAATGATAAGGTCCCTAAGCCTACCTTACAATTTTTCGCTGCCTATGGCATGTATAGCATACAGTAAAAATTGCGTTTCATAACGTTTGCCAGCCCGCCCCCTTCAGAAATTTCTGAATCCGCCTCAACACTATTTGTACACAATGTAAATTCCAATGAGTCGATTAATCATTTCAGCTAGCGAGTTAAATATTTCTGAATTAAAATCACTAAACATTAACTCACTCTCACATCATTTGATTCTCACTCTTAGTTGAGTTGACTGTAGGTGAGTGGATTAATTAACTCAGACTGAATTAAATAAACTCAACACTCTGAGTTCTGATAGTCCAAATTCAGACTGAGTTTTTCAACTCATTCTGAGATAAGATCAACTCACTGCAATTTACAATGCAGAACAATTTACCATGCGGGTATATCCGGGGTCTTAAAACGATTTGGTTTTCAAATTGGTAAATCGTACCTGATTGTAAATAAGAGTGTGTTTACCTGCACATTAAATATTATCATTCCGGAAGCTTGCTTAGTAATAATTCGCCATATCTCAGAATTACTTGAACAACGCATAATTGTGCAAAACCTTTATAAACCAGAACCTGCCTACGTATTAAAAACAGAACGGTTACAGTAATATAAGCATATTTCCAAACCTAAGCCTAAGCTTAAGCCTAAGCGTAAAATTGAGCTTATACCTAAGCCTAAGCAAAAGTTTATTTAAAGCTTTCAGCTTAATACTTTATTGCAATTTCGAAAAAAAACGTTCAGCCCCTGATCTTTAATATATACATGGTCTACAGAACCAAAAGTATCAGAAGTAATAAATTTAAAATTAATTTTAAAAAATTAAAATATAACAAATCAAATTTGAAAAATTGTCATACCAATGGAAGCGAAGATGTTTACGCATTCAAAGGGCCAAATGGTCAATTCAGATTCAACGCATGGACCAAACCCAATGCCTGGAACCACAAGTACAACAAGATATTCTGCCGCTGACCGCGACGTTCATATTACCGAAGCTTATCGGCAATTTGAACACCGACTTACAATGCAATATAAGGTAAAATTGGATGGATAGCCAGAAATTTGTCGGCTGAGATGATATCAAGTGACGATATGTCATCCGTGACCCACCGTGACACGTCAGTAGATGATCCATGAACCAGGGTGCAACTGTAGGTCCGCTTCCGGGTCCGTCAGAAAATCAACCGGCGACTCTGGTAGTATTTTTGTCAGAGGTTTTAATAATTTTGATAGTGAATTTATAAGTGGTTTTAAAAATTGTATCGTGCAGCGCGTTTGGCAAATAGTTTTGGTACAATAACACCGCCTGACCGAAATAAAGATGACACGACCAATCAAAATTCTGCAAAATTCTACCGTAAAACTTATGACCCATTTTTAAAATTCCAACTAAGCATCGAGCAAGAGTTTTGGCGGAATACCTCTGTTTTGGTTCAAGGAAGCCTCTCAGAGCAATAGATCGGCCTATAGCAAAAGAGATATTTTCATTGGTTCATGAAAGGCCCTCAGTGCCATAGATTGGCCTACAGCAAAAGAGATATTTTCATTGGTTCATGGGAGGCCCTACGGAGCCATAGATTGGCCTATAGCAAAAGAGATATTTTCATTGGTTCATGAAAGGCCCTCAGACCCATAGATTGGCCTACAGCAAAAGAGATATTTTCATTGGTTCATGGAAGACTCTCAGAGCCATAGATTGACCTATAGCAAAACAGACATTTCCAAATGAACTTGGAATATCACATTAGATTTAAGTCTTTGATAGTAAAGTATACCTTAGGCTCAAGTTAAATTTTATTCATTTTTGAATCAATTACATTTAAACTCGATTCTACCTTGGCTAAACAAATTCAACGTGACATTGAACTAGTGATTTCAATTTTATTTCAGCGAAAATTTTAGAAATAACTGGTCTATGTCTGAACACCATTGTATGGAGTAATGTTCACTGAAAATTCCACTGAGTTGATTTTAAATTAAGAATCAATTGAATCCACTCACAAGTCTGACCTCTGACGGGTGTTCTTGGTGTTCGACACCAGGGAAGAATGTTCGCAAGGTGTAGTC
This sequence comes from Enoplolaimus lenunculus, assembly GCA_030248215.1. Lineage (NCBI taxonomy): Eukaryota > Metazoa > Nematoda > Enoplea > Enoplida > Thoracostomopsidae > Enoplolaimus > Enoplolaimus lenunculus. Next base: position 143,093 of record JASANG010000424.1, on the reverse strand, counting down.
TCGGGATCTGGCACTCTGAGACAGTAATGCTTTTAGATTTGTGATCGACCAGAAGACAAACCAATTGCTGAAATTGAAAAAATGATGCAAATGATACCAGGTAACACGAGCCAATTTGCGTTAGACGTCCGTCGCCTACTCTGCGGCTGTTGCTGTCCGTTCGCTGTCGTCACATTTCCATGCCTGTTGTACTACTCAAATTCGGCTAAATTTGTCGTACCCAATAATCATTTTGCGCTGGTTGAAGATCATTCGACTGCCAAACCTGAAACTAAAATCTACGGACCTGGCTATCACTTTTTGGGCGTCTATCGAAGCTTGAAAGAAATTCATTCGTTTCAGAAAAAGGCGAGTAGTTTTATACTGGATTTGTGTTCTCCAATTCAGAATTTGGCCAGTTTTATCCCAAATTTCACGCTCAGGATTTTACACTCAGATCTTTTGTTTCGAAAAAGGCTTTAAGCCTTTTGCTTAAACCTAAGACTAAGCCTAACCCCAGTCTTGAAATGTGCAGAAACAGTGTATAAAATTTCTAAATGATTATAGCAACTATCACAATAAAGTTTCGAAAGTTTTCAAATTAGTTTGAAATGAGTGTCCATATTCTCAAATGTGTATTGCAACTATCGTCAGTTAGTAATAGGTTATCAAAATCGCTAAATGTTGCAGTTGCGGAACCCTAAATTGATACAGAAGTAGAGCACATCAAATGCAAAAAATGTGCTAAACTGTTTGCCTGAGCATTCACTATTTCGAAAGTTACAAGACCTATCGCCAACTGGTGATAGGTACTACACACATTTGAGAATACGAGCAAAGGAAACAACTGCATCAATAAATAGAATGGTCTACACAGTTGTCTAAAAGTTTATTCACTGGTTCAAAAGTTACTCGAATTAAATATAAACTAGTGGCATGAATGCTAACGAGACTATTATTCAATCGTAGCCTAAATATGGTAAAATTTTCAAAATTAAACCATTTTTGGTCAAACAATTGTTGATCCGATAACTAAAATGGCCCATGTATAGAACAGGGCCGGATCGTTTTCCGGAAGGGCTATAATAGAGTCAGTTTAAGCTTTAGACTAATTTTTTGCTTAGGTTTAGGTTTAGGCTTAGGTTTAGGAATAAGCTCATCCCTGCGCTTAGGCTTAGGCTTAGGTTTAGGCTTAGGCTTAGGTTTAGGCTTAGGCTTAGGCTTAGGCTTAGGAATAGGCTCATCCATGCGCTTAGGCTTAGGCTTGGTCTTAGGCTTAGGAATATGCTTATACTACTGTTCCGGCCGTGTTCTATACATGGGCCACAAAAATAAACACCCGTTATTGCCTTGTTAATTGTTGGTTCAGGTGCCACACAATCTGGATTTAACGATCATAACCGTTGACCAAGGAACAATCGCGTTATTTGAATACAATGGACAGTTTAAAATATTCGGGCCAGGATTGCACTTAATCCGTGATACAATGCAGTTTCGAGACACTATCAAATTAAACCAATTCTACATTAAAGTTGGTCCTGAAAAATGGATCACCATCCCGGATCAGTACGACGGGATCGCAATTGATAACGGACGTACGGTCGTTCTCAACGGCGGTATGCAGCATCATTTGTGTCATGAAAATTTTAAATTTGCCAAATTGGTTCCTAAAATAATTTTGACCGATCGAATTGTTACTGACGTACCGAAATATATTGCAAGTTTGACGAAAGCTCACGGTGAACTGCCACAAGTCACTCAAGGCAGTTTAGATCCGGCGATTTATTTGCAAACCAAAACCAAAGACGGCGCGGTAATCTATTTGGATGCGATGTTGTTTTGGGAAATTTTTGTAAGCTTATTTGGTGTTAAGGTTAAAAACCGTATTTTTTTGCCAGTACGAGTTAGGACTGTGAGAACTCAGAATGTTGAATTGATTCAATTCATTGTGAGTTAGTTAATAATCGATACGACCAGAGTCAACTTAACTCAGAGTGAGAGAATCTACTCAACTCCAGAGTAAACTAATGTTTATTGATATTAATTCAGAAATAACCAACTCGCTAGCTGAATTGATTAATCAACTCATTAGAATATACAGTGCAGTTATACTGTGCGTAAAGAGCAAGGTTGCATAGTTTCGCAACTATTATATGATGATATAGAAAAATATGAAAAATTGTGAAATGATGTATATACGCAAGTTATTATAGAAAATTCTGGCCAGTGCATAAAAAGGGCCGTAATAGTAGATTTAGCATATTCCTAAGCCTAATCCTATGCCTTAGCATCACTCACGTGCATACGCAGAAAACTATATTCGGTGGACACCGAATAATTTTGGGGTTCCACTGCAATTGCAATTCAAGATGGTTTACTATTTGACAGAGTCTATTTGGGAAGAACCAGCCGAGGGGGAGTGGCCCTACAGTGCACCTCCCCCGTTGGATGGGAGCGGCCTTGGCCTACCTGTAAGAGTGATCTTATATCGTAGTCTAAGCCTAAGCCTAAGCAAAAATAGTCTAAAGCTTAAACTTACAGTATTGCAGTCGCGCAGAAAAACGTTCCGCCTGTGATCTTTACGTGGGTCAAAATTATCATTTTCTGTAATCGAATTCAGGACACAGAAGCGGCGGCACACAAAGCGATGAACGTCATGGAACTGAAACGCACCGCCGACACGAGTGCGTCAGAACAGGACGAACATTTTCATATCAGTTCAGCGTCGCGTAACATCGACAACCTGCGTCGTACGGTGTTACGTTTCGCTAAATCCTGTCTCGCTGAAAGCGTCGGACACGTCTGTATGACAGACGATGACGCGTTTTTCAGCGACAAACTTGCGTCTCGTCAGGATCGCTCGAAGCGTCGTCCAGACGCCGCCGCGGCGTCTAGACTCACTCCGAGCGCGCCTGATGAGACGACGACGTTGTCGGAGACGCCGTTTGACGTCCAGACATCTCCGGCGGCGCCGTTTGAACCTGGCGTTGGAGCGTTGGTAACGATGAATTTCGCTATTCAAAATTTTTTGAACGCTCAAACTGACACACTTTTGGACAGTTTGAACACTGATTTGGTTGAGTACGGCGTCCGTGTGGCAAAATTAACCATCAACAACGCTCTGCCGATGCCTGAAGTCCAGCTTCAGCTTGACAAGCAAGCGAAAGCAAAAATTGATCGAAACACAGCATTGGTGGTCGCTGAAACACAGCGGCAAGTGGCCGAAGAACAAATGCGAACCAACAGGGTGAATCAGCTCGGAGACGCTAAAAACGCCTACGATGCTGCATGCATTGAACGCGACACAATTGCAACGTGCGCTCAAAGCGATGCAGATCGTGAGCGTATTATCGCCCAAGGCAGACGAGACGCTGCTAGGTTGCAAGAAGAGACCGCACTCGGTCGTCAACTTGCGCTCCTTAGCAGTGTTTCGGCTGCCGCGCAGGCGTTTAATGCCGGCGCTGGCGATAAGGTCTACATCGTTGGTAGCCCGATGGAAGCGATGACTAAAATCGCCGCTGGCGTACTGCCAAAAATGTTTCCCGGAAGTACGGCAGAATCGACAGAAGAAATTGAGCAACGCGAGACTGTTAATGCAACAGATCTGGATTAATTTGCGGTTGAAATGAACTGGTTTGCAAAGACATGACTTAAGTTGACCTCTATACTTGAAATATTGTTTTCTTACATTTAATATATTTTGTCTCAATGTAAATACCTATATGTGTGTATATGTCGTGCCCCAAACAGCTATTTGCCCCAATTGGCAACTGGAACGTCCCAAACGATAATTTCTGTTCGGGGCATTAATTAATATATTTTGTCTCAATGTATATGAATCTACTTGTATATGTGTGTATATGTTGTGCCCCAAACAGCTATTTGCTCCAATTGGCAACTGGAACGTGCCAAACGATAATTGTTGTTCGGGGCACGTAATACATTTAATATATTTTGTCTTAATATAAATAAATCTACTCATATATGTGTATATGTCGTGCCCCAAACAGCTATTTGCTCCAATTGGCAACTGGAACGTCCCAAACGATAATTGCTGTTCGGGACAGAGACCAAACAACTACTGGAACGCAAACTGACTTTGATTGGCGGATTATACAGACTAAACAGCTGCTGAAATAGACAATGCGTTTTTTACTTCGGTTGTTTTGACTAGCCAATCAAATTGCGTCTCTACAATCCTTCATCCCATATAAACCATCTTTAATTTATAGTTTGCAAATGTAGTGACGACGAATACTGTGCAAGTCAGTTCTTCCGAATACAATCAAACCAGAACAACCAATAATAAAAAATTAGTCTGCATTCCAATACTGTAGTGACCGAATAAGATGAGGGTGTAATAAGAAAGGGTGCCCATTTTGAGTCACGATCATTAGGAGTCCGTATCACCAATGAGAGTCCGCAAGCGGATGGCAATGGCGGATCCATGGGGGGTGGTTACCCCGGATCCTGAATCCGTCACTGGCGGATGGAGTTCCTAAACCCTAATTAGTAGCGTACAAATGACTACAGGACCAAATAAAGATGAGTTCGAAACTTTGAAACATACTGAATTTTGAAAGTACATTCCTAAGTATAACTTTGCATTATCGCTAAACGTTTTATTCAACGGATACTTACAATAAGTTCAATCAGCTTAAAAGCTCAATAACCGAACAATCAGAATTCCGGCATCGTAGCAGCACTCAGTCGGAATCGAAAGATAAATTTTGCCGGAATTTTAGCCGGAATCGGAATTCCGATGGAACCCTGGCTTTTTGGCTATGAAACACATTTTAAGCTTTAGGATTAACCATTTGATTCGCAAAATTTTCAACACTGCCATCAGTATTACATGTAAAACACCTACATTTTAAGTATATACAAAATTTTCGTAAACTTTGTATATATTTTGCCTAGTAAAATGCGCATTAGATGTTGTGTTGTTAGCATTATTTCTTTTCTAACTTAAAACTACTTTGTGGCGTGTAAAAATTACTTAAAAAACTTAATAACAAAATGTTTACACGATTTTTGACAGCATTTTGAAATTATAACACTCGCTTACGTGTAAATTTTTATGGCGCAGTAGAAAAAAAGGTGTATTTTTGTATTATACATTAGTTTTTGTGGTTTTTTGTTAAAACAATCGCTCATATTCTCCTCAAATGTGTTTATCGACTATCATCAGTTAGTAATCGGTTTTCAAACTCAATAATAAACAATTGCAGTTGTTGAACTCGAAAATTTGTACACATTGATCATTTGAGAGCGGTGGTTTGTAAGCAAATGTCATATGACGTTCGAGTTTTGTCTGTTGACCCTATATAAGAGCCCGAACTTTAGCGTTGACATCGAATCAACACGGGACAAACCGTGTCCCGCCTGCCCCGGTTATAACGTGAACCCCGCATTAATACTGATGAAAACGCTCTGGTGAGTTGATCAAACTCAAAGTTTGAAGGAATTTAGAATCCTTTTCTCTTTCATATTTTATATATTTCATCGGAAATCTAATTTCAAGCAAGGATTCGAACGTCAAATTCTTATATACGATTCGTTCAACTTCATTTTTCAACTACCGGGTGTTTCAGAAGTAACTACAGACTGTTTGATGCTAACTATCGGTTGACTGGGCAGAGGTAGCTCGCCTGTTTTTTGTATAATTATAAACAAGTATTAAAAGTATTAAAAGTTTACTTTACATTACGACGAGAGATCTCAGAACAGCTCTGTCTGTGCACCGCCAAGCTGAATGCATTTCTCCAGTCCGGATGGTACAGATCGGCAAACTTTGGCGCATAAGTCCACTGGAATTTTAGAAAACGCTGATTTTATTCTGTCATCAATTCTTGAGGGTCCTTCGCCCTACTTCCATAAACATCTTCTTTCGCAACACCCCAAAGAAAGAAGTCAGGCGGAGTTAAGTCTGGTAACCTAGCTGGCCTCTCGATGGTACCTCTGCGGCCGATCCATCGATTCGGGAACCTTTCGTCCAGCCAAGCGCGGAGTTCGGTAGCGTAGTGAGCTGGGGCTCCGTCATGCATGAAAACAAGGTCCTCAGTTGCGATTTGCGGGTAGACATTCACAGATAAAAGTTCCAAATAGCTGGTTTTATTGACATTTCCGTCCAAAAAAGAATGGACCAACGATGCCGTGTGAACAAATTCCGGCCCAAACACAGACTTCAGGGGCGTTGACCTCTTTGCTAATCGTGACATGTGGATAGTCTTCAGACAAATAAACAATTATGGCGATTAACATGACCATTGAGCTTGAAAACTGCCTCGTCGGTCCACAAAATGCGTTCAAGGTCCAACGCACTGCTTTCCACCATGTCCATAAATGTCTGACAAAACTGGGCTCTGCGATCGAAATCATCATCAGAGATTCCATGGGTAAGACGGGGTCGAAAGGGCTTCAAGTTAAGCTCCTTGTAAAGGCAAAAAACGGAAGTGTGAGAATACCCAGCTGGAGGGAAGTCCTTCGAGTTGACTTCTGGGGGCTCCTGAATACCGCAGCGCTTAATGCAGCTTTCTGCTCCCCACTTGTGGCAGACCTTGGACGACCCGGCCTCAGCCGTTCCGCTACACTACCAGTGTCCTCGAATCTGGAAATAATATCAGTCATCGTCTTGCGAATAGGAGGGATTGAGTTGAAATGATTTTTCCACTGGCGTGAGACTTCAGCATAATTTCCGTATTTATAGTAAAGTTTTACAACACAGATTTTTTCAGGGAGAGATCGTCGTGGGAGTTACTTCTGAAACACCCTGTATGTATGCTTGACGCTTTGAGCACAAGATGTCTCACAGCTTATGAAAATTTTTTTGCTGTGCATAAAACTCACAAATTGTGGCCAATGTAAATAACAGGGGCGGAACAGTATTATACGCAAATTCCTAAGCCTAAGCCTAAGCGTAAAGCCTACGCCTAATGCTAAGCCTAAGCGTAAGAATGAGCATATATCTAAGTCTTGCCTAAGCCTAAGGCTAAGCCGAGTAAAAAAACTAGTCTAAAGCTTTCAAGCTTACTCTTTTCTAGTCCCACAGAAAAACGTTCCGCCCTGATCTTTACATGGACCAAAATTGTTAACGTTAATGAGAGTACTTAGAATCTGTATTCCTTTATTGTGGGATAAATTTGAACCTTAAACTATAACAAATACGGCTGTGTTTTCAACTGAAACTATATTTTCTTGACAGAAATTCGCTTTTGAATTTAAATTCAGTTACATTTTTTTGTTTTTCTACTCGAAAATAGAATATTTTAAGAGTAATTTATTTGCGTCAAAAAAGTGACAAAGAAACTTTGTTCAAGATTTTTAGACAAAGACATCATTATTGGTCGAAGATATTCTCTGTTTGTCGGTTGGTTTTCGCGTTGAATCAGTACAGTTTTAATATCGTTTTTGATTTAATAAAAATTGTTCAAAATTTTTAAAAAGTTTTTCCTTTTTTGAACAATTTTAAGAATAATTTTTGGCCTTTTAAACGCGTAATTTGTGGCTTTCTTTAATGAATGATTTGAACTAAAAATTCTGACAGAATATTCGGCTGGATTTGTCGAGGTACTTAAACGTTTTTGTTTGTGTGCTGGTTCGATTACAGCGAGTTGTTTAATCAGCTCAGAGAGAAAATTAGTTATTTTTGGTCATTTCTGAGTTAAAATCAGTAAATATTAACTCGCTCTAAGCTGATTTAATTCCAGGTGACTTGCTTAATTAACTCATAATGAGCTAAGGCAATTCAGAATTCTGAGTTCTAAAAAACCTAAATTCAGAGCTCAGGCTTCTTCAATTCATGCTGAATTAAAATCAGCTCACGGTAATTTACAGTGTGGTCTATATGCTAAGAAAAAACAGAAATTTCAGAGGCGATTTCTAAAGACTGCACCGTTTAAGCTACTCATAATAAATTCTTTAACTACTTGATACTTAGGAAGGCCAATGTTGAGAACAGTGGATGAATAGCAGTATAAGCACATTAATAAGCCTAAGGCGTAGCCTAAGGGGAAAAATGATGTTACACCTACTAAGCTTAAGCCTAAATCTAAGCAAAAATTAGTCTAAAGCTTAATCTTAATATATACTCTATTCCAGTCCCATAGAAAAACGTTCCGTCCCTGATCTTTACACGGGCCGTGTGTGCTAACTGTCATGTTTCATCGGTGTTTTATTTGCAAAAACACTGACACTGTGAATGATTTCAGAAAAACTATTTAATTTTTGATATTTTGGTCTTAATTTTAATAAGTATTTTTGAAAAATTTCATCTCAATTCCACACAATTCAGGTTTTTATAAACACTTAGAGTTTCGTTTTTAGGAACGTAATGTTTAAAGATTTTATGAAAACATTAAAAAATAGTTTTTATTTTGAGAAAAAATTGTTTCCTTTGACTGCAGGCGAAAGTTTGTGGCCGAACAGATCACTCTGTGTTAATATTGACACAGAAACTGTGTAAATATTTACACAGCAATGTGTTAATTGACACACGATCGAAGCGGAATCTAAATGTAAAAAAACATCAAATTTTGAAGATATACTTGAGAATGCATTTTGACCCAAAATAATTTTTCACGTTGATTTTTATTTCGAACAGAATGTTTCCATTTTGACTAAATTTGTCTTTATTTGAAGTGAAATTCATATACTTACAAAAATTTTTTGTCAAAATTTCTTAAAATATTAAAAAAATATGTAGTTAATTTTATACGATATATGTTTTCTCAACTTTATTCTGCAAAATTTTAGGAAAGGAAATTGTAAAGCTCTATTCACACGCGCAAGTTTTTGCAGCAAAAATTGCACGTGCAATTGCATGTGCAAGAGTTTGGTCGCAAAGCAGCATTGAATTTCACACGGCTGCAAATTATTCACTGAAATTCATATGATTTAATTTATTTCGCACCTATGAACACAGTTGCAAGCCGCTTGAGAATTTCTTGCAACTGCAGTTTGATTGGTCAATCGGAATGTTTCTTTTAAAATACTTGAAGCTGCAAGTATTTAATGCAAATTTCTGCTTCGAGTTCTTGCAGCAAAAATTTACACGTGTGAATGGGGCTTAAAACAAATGTTTCATTGAGGAGTCGGCCAATGTTATTTTTAGGGACGTACCAGTAGATCAAGCGTATTTCTAAGTCTAAGCTTAACCTAAGCAGAAAAAATGTAATCTGGAAACTAAACCTACTCTTTTACAGACTCACATAAAACCTGGACGCCCCTAAAAGTAACATGGTCCGAGGAATCTATTGCTGTTGCATGTTCCTCTTGTTGTTTTTCCTAAAACAGTTGAGCGAAACCCGCACATTAAATGTTTTTCAATTTATGTTCAACGAACTTTAGAGTCATAAATTAATTTAAGAATTTTATATTTTTACTTTGCAATTTTCTCACTTTTGGTTTATTAGCACTTTTACAACAAACTTACCTCAATATATTTCACCAAGGTACAAATCACGGCCGTGAAAGTAGTATAAGCATATTCCTAAACCTAAACCTGAGCGTAAAATAAAGCAAAAAAGTTTAAGGCTTAAACTCGCACGGCCAATGTTACTTCGATTGTCGTAATAGTAGTAGTATAAGCAATTTTCTAGGCCCATTACTAGTTGATGCCTGACCCTACGCCTATGCGTGAGCGTAAGTCTAAGCAAAACTTAAGTTTACTCTATTGCAGTCGCGCCAAATAGCTGTCCTCATATGACCTATACATGAGCCAAATATTGTAAGAACAGTGTTTTTTATAATACAAACTCTCGTTCAGCTTGTTTACGCTCTTTTGTGATAGGTTGAAATTTAGGCCAGTGAAAACTCAAATGGATGTACAGTGTAAATTTCAGTGAGATGATTTTAACTCAGAATGAGTCGAATTACTTAGTCTGAGTTAGGACTATCAGAACTCAGAATTTTGAGTTGATTCATTTCATTCTGAGCTAATTAATCAACCAACACAGAGTCAACTCAACTCAGAGTGAGAATCAACTCAAATGAGAGTGAGTTAATGTTTACTGATATTATGCGTCGTCCACAGTTATTTGGGTACGGGGTGTGGAATGTCTCATCGACCGTTGACGACTGCTGTCAACCGGCTCTTCCTTAATTTTTCAACGGCAGCTGCCCTAGGAGAAGTTTTACAGCAACCGTCAATACGTTTGAAATTTTTAAACATAAAGTTTTTGGTTATAATTTTCGTCTTTTATTTTTTAAGTAGTTGTCTACACTTTATTTCGAAGACATGTCTGTAGACAACTACTCAAATTTCAAAATCGCATTCGCTTACAGCTACTATTTTTCATTTGGAACCTTTAGATGGTTGTCCTTTTTGCTTATAACACCAACAGCGATGCGGGTAGTTTAAAGCTAGGGCTTAGATGGTTGCTGGCATTCAGAAATATAGCAGTCTAGTTGCCATATCACTACTGCCACAGTACGTTTTTAAAAAATAGATTTTTTTAGTTTTTTTTTAATTTTTTTAATTTTTTAAACATCCGTTCCAAATGAACCGACCTCACGGCGAATTTTTTCGTATAGGGCTGGAATATATGTCTGGTGCTGCACTCGTGTTTGTTTTCTCAAAACGCAGGGGCGGCCCTCAACATATAGGCACAATCTGGGCAACGCCGTCAAAATAAACCAATAGAAGAGGGGCGGAAAGAATATAAAAAGCATAGCCAAAGCGGCCCATGTATAAAATAGGGCCGTAACATTTTCCGTCAGGCTGTAAAATAGAGTCAGTTTAAGCTTGAGACTAACGTTCTACTAGACATAGTCTTTAGGCTTACGTTTAGGAATAGCCTCATCTTTACGCTTTATAGCTTGGGCTTAGGCATATGCTATACTACCGTTACGACTGGTTGGGTGTTGCACCGGTCCATGTTTTTGGCTTTTAGGGCCATCCTTCTTTTGGCGAAACTGAAAAAGTAGGCGTAAAGAATATACACGATGTTTGTGCAAAGAACTGGGGCGGAACCGTATAAAGAATTTTCCTTTAAGCCTAAGCCTAAGCCTAAGCGCAAGAACGAGCTTAAACCTAACCCTAAGCCAAGCAAGAAAAATTGCCTAAGCCTAAGCCAAGCAAGAAAAATTAGTCTTAATAAAGCATAAGCTAACACAGAAAAATGTTCCGCCCTCTTTTATACATTTGCCGGTGTTTGAACTACTACCCCAGTTTTTAAAAAACACACTGGCGTTTTTTAATTTTGCAGCAAACAGAAAAATAAACGAAAACGCAAAACAACAACGACTTACAAAATGTGAAAAACCAACGCTTTAAAATATATACAAAATATATATGAAATAACACGCCAGGACCGGATTCAAGGGGCCCACTGCTGTTTAGGGCGCTATCCGTACCTGTGAACCGTATGAAATAGGAATTCTTGTTCATCTGACGCCCGGGTCTCATACCATTTTAAGGCCCTGATACGAAACAAACGCCAATAACCATACGCTCCTGCGCAGATCAAAGGATTCAAATTGCACAGACTGAAAAAAAAACAAAAAATATATACGACACAAGACGGTGACAATAACTAATTCGGAAGCTGAATTGATTAATCAACTCTTTGGAATTTACAGAGTAGCACCAATCACAAGTTAGCAATAGATTCAAAAATGCAAGAATATTAATTTAAATACTCAGCTCAGCAATGCGTAAATATTATCTTACTTATTAAAAATGGCTTTTATACATTTAGTACCCAAGACCCGACCCCGAATGTTCAGATTTTTCCACGTCATTGTAACAACATTCCAAATCCTACTCGTGTTCGCTTTGCCCAGTCGGTCTCAGGCTCCCTCCACGGCCGTGGACATGCCCACTGACGGAAGGCTAGCGAGTCCTATTCCAGGCTGCCAATCGCTACTGTCTTACGATACTTCGCAGTACTCTGCCGATGGTCCGTCGTGCTTTTGTGATCCTGAATTTCATGTTGTTCCTAAAGCGATTACGGTATCGTGTTTGTATGGTTCCACCCTTCACGATTTGAACCGGACACTAGATTTGATTCGAAAAGCTAGTAAGTCAATAGTTTATGCGGTGGGTTTTTTATATAGTCAATTCCTCCGGAGACCAAAATTTATCGTAAGCCTAAACCTAAGCCTAAGACCGAAAGCTGCGACCCAAGTAATTTTAATCGGGTCTGATTTTCCCACTGGGCATCGACAGAGATTTACGCTTCGACGAAATTATCAAACTTATGCTTAGACTTTCAATTATTCTTTAAGCTTAAACCTAAACCTAAAGCCGAAAAGTTGCAGCCTATGTTAGTTTAAAGAGCATTTTGGAACGGCACAGGCATAGCGATAACTTAGGCTTAGCCTTTATCATCTTTCTTATGCATAAAGGATTATGCTTAGACTAGTCTTACCCGTATGCTGGTCCATGTTACTTTTAGTGCCGTCCCGGTTTCTGGTCGGTCTCTAAAAGAGTAGGCTTACATTCTAGACTACTTTTTTGCTTAGGCTTAGGCTTAGGTTTAGGAATACGCTTTTGCAACGCTTAGGCTTAGGCTTAGGCTTGGGACTACGCTTAATCTACTGTTACAGAGCATTGGCCTTTACGCTTGCTTTACGTTTACAGTTAAACTTTTGCTTAAGCCTAAAGTTAAGGAACAGAAATAATGAAATCGAAGTTCTCACAATGGGATGCTCATGTGTACATTAATAGCGCTTCGTTTTCTGCTGGACTGCAATAGACTAAGCTTAGACTAATTTTTTGCTTAGCTTTAGGCTTACGCTTTAGGCTTAGTAATACGTTTATACCACTGTTCCGGCCCTGTTCTATACATTGGCCGTGTGGTTTCAGAAACTATTTCTACAATTGCTGAAAACACTAAATTTCGTCAAAATTACATTAAATTTTTGAGTAAAAAAACTTTGACTCAGAATTTAACTAATCGTTAATCGACTCTCAAATGTAACCTCTATCAACAGATGCAAAATGTTTAAAAATTTAAATTTTCAATTTTTTTTCAGACTGGAATCAAATACATCAGTTGTACGCAAACAAAATCCGCCTATCAGCCAATCAACGACCACAATCGAACAACTCATCGCGTTTAAGTCGAATCAGCTCACGACTATTCTCGTCGTTGAACATTTCTGAAATTGAATTTGAAAATTGTGAGGGGTCGGGTGTTTTAGAATTTGACCCAGGGGCTCTAGATGCTCTACAGCCGTCATTGAAAAAATTCACCCTCACGTCGTGTTATTTTGCTAATCATTCGCTGCCGAGTGCTCTATTTGATGGAGGCTATTTTAGACAGCTTCGATCCGTTACTATGTCAAAAACTGGATTACGAGGGGTGATACCGAGCGGAAGTTTTAAGGTGGGTTCAATTTTGACAGTCAACTTGTCGTCAAACCGGCTCATGTTTCATCAAAACAGGCCAAAGCAGAACGCGTTCAAAATTTCCATTCAATTTTATTGGAAGTTAAATTTCAACTGGAGTTGAACTGGTGGATCTTGAATTGAAGGTGTTTACTTTTATATATCGGTCGATTTCGTCCAAAATCTCCATTCAATTTCAACTGAAATTAAATTTCAACTTGAGTTGAACTGGTGGATTTTGAATTGAAGGCGTTTACCTTTATATATCGGTCGATTTCGTCCAAAATCTCCATTCAATTTCAACTGAAATTAAATTTCAACTTGAGTTGAACTGGTGGATTTTGAATTGAAGGCGTTTACCTTTATATATCGGTCGATTTCGTCCAAAATCTCCATTCAATTTCAACTGAAATTAAATTTCAACTTGAGTTGAACTGGTGGATTTTGAATTGAAGGCGTTTACCTTTATATATCGGTCGATTTCGTCCAAAATCTCCATTCAATTTCAACTGAAATTAAATTTCAACTTGAGTTGAACTGGTGGATTTTGAATTGAAGGCGTTTACCTTTATATATCGGTTGATTTCGTTCAAAATCTCCGTTCAATTTCAACTGAAATTAAATTTCAACTTGAGTTGAGCTGGTGGATCTTGAATTGAAGGTGTTTACCTTTATATATCGGTCGATTTCGTTCAAAATCTCCATTCAATTTCAGCTGAAATTTCAACTGGAGTTGAACGGGTGGATCTTGAATTGAAGGCGTTTACCTTTATATATCGGTTGATTTTGAACGCTTAACGATGGATTACGAAATAGCTTCCTGTGAAAAATTTGTACTGTTCTTACGCGTCACAATAGCCATCCAATACCATATTATTACTGGCTTTGTTTCTGAAATCGTATTCAAGTATTGGCTAAAGTTATACTTAACTTTAGTCGTCGATTTCGGTAAATACTTAACTTTTCGAGCAAAAACAAATAACCGTCAAATGTGAACCATTGTCATGGCAAGAAAGCCATTGGTTTACTTTATATTTAGGAGGCATCATGAGTCTTCAAGTTCAATTAGAGCAAGACGGCAAAATAGTAGCTCGTACTTCTTAATTAGGGTTTCAGAAACCTAGTCACTATTTCGAGTAGACAGTTCAAACAAATTTGTATGTCATTAAATCAAAAGACTTACGCTAATTTCAGGGCGCACCAAATCTAACGTACTTAAACTTAGCGTCAAATCGAATAACATCGTTCGAACCTGACACACTTGCTCAACTGAACTCACTCCGCGAGTTAATCTTAACCTCAAACCAACTGAACCAGTCAATTTTTGCTGAAATTGGCCATTTGGCCAGTTTAAAAAATCTTTCTCTCGTTCGAAATCAAATTCAACAAATACCAACTGAAAGTTTTGGAGGCCTCAACGAGCTAACGCTGCTCGATTTATCTCAAAATAAAATCGCTCAACTTAAAGCTGGATCTCTGTTTGGATTGGTGAAGCTCAAAGTGTTAGCAATACAAGCGAACGCAATTAATCATACAGGTAAGTGCACTGTAAATTCCAATAAAGTTGATTAATCAATTCAGCTAACGAGTTGGGTATTTCTGAATTTATATCACTAAACATTAACTCACTCTGAGTTGAGTTGATTCTCACTCAGAGTTGAGTTGACTCTGGGTGAGTTGGTTAATTAACTCAGAATGAATTGAATCAACTCAAAATTATGAGTTCTAATAGTACTAACTCAGGCTGAGTGATTCACTCTTTTTGAGTTAAAATCAACACAGTGAATTTAATAGTGTGCAATTCTAGGAGGTGTAGTACCCAGACGCCGAGAGCGGCGAAGTAAGCCCAAAGTTTTCGACTATGCTCGGCCCGCTGGTCTATACAGTTGATGACTTCATATTTCGGCCCATGTAAACTATAGGCGCCTGCACCCTAAGCATAAACCTTAACCTAAGCCTAAGCCTAATGCTAATCCTAAGTCTAATGCTCAGCTTAAGCTTTCCAGTCGCTCACAGTTCTCTTGTCTCGTCGTCAAGCGGCCCTTATACTTGTTATGGGCTTCATATTTCAGACGCTGGTGTATTTGACGATACTCCCAGCATCGAAAGACTACATCTTGACGGCAACTTTATCTCCCAAGTGTCGCCTCTGTGGCTTCGCAACATGACCCACGTGACGTACTTAGGGTTGCGTCAAAATGAAATTAAAACAGTAACTGCAGGCGCTTTCTCTGCGGTGCCCAGCGTTCGAATACTGCAACTTGGCAACTCGTATGCGCTAAAACGCTTAGACCGGCATGCATTTAGAGGTTTAGACGCAAACTTAGAACAGTTAATTTTAGCTGAAACTAGAATTAAGTCGTTAAACGGATCCCTGGCCGTATTCACACGGTCAAACTCACTGCGAGTGTTGGATTTAAGTGAAACTTCCGTTGGTACGATTGCTCAAAATGATATTAACCAGTTGCCGAAAAGTTTGCGAAAATTAAAATTGGACCACGGGAGACTAAAGCGGATCGAAGCCGAAGATTTTGGTGCGTTAGAAGCGTTAGCTGAAATTACATTAGCTGGTAAGGTTTGATTTTGTAGCATTTTGTGTCTGAAAAGCCTTCAATTTGATACATTTTACTTAAATTTTTGTTATTTATAACGATTTCGGCGTTTTTAATTCAAATATAGAATAAGCTAAAACGAGCGTTTAAGACTTTAATGAGTTTGAAGCATTAAGCAGAATACCTTGCGAGCCATAAATTTGTTTCTTTGTTAACATTTTCTGGTTTGAAATATTATTTTTTGCTATTAAACTTTTTCTTCAGTAAAGATCAGGAGCGGAATGTTGTTCTGTGGAACTGGAACAGAATAAAAACTTAAGCTTTAATAGGCTATTTTTTGCTTTAGGCTTAGGCTTAAGCTCATTCGCTTACGCTTAGGCGTAGGCTTAGGATTAGAAATACGGTCTATATATATACAACAGTAAATATAAAATAGGAGCTTAATTAGCCCACGGGGGTAAAACCCCCATTTTATGCGGGGTCACGTTACAATTACAGCGAACGGTGTCACGACAATTCGTCGCCCGACAACTTGCAATACAAATGTTTATTATGACGTCATTTTCTTGACATATGGCCAATGTATAGAACAGGGCTGTAATTGTAGTTTGAGCATATTCCTAAGCTTAAGCGCATCAATGCGGTTATACTTAAGCCTAAGCAAAAAATTAGTCTAAAGCTTAAGCTTACTAAATTGCATTCTCGCAGAAAAACGTTCCACCCCTTATCTTTGCATGGGCCCATTTATTAGGCTTAGGCTTACAAATGTTAGATTTAGAAATATGCATATGATTAGGTTTAGGCTTAAGAAGCTGTCTGACAACGATCCGTTCGACCGGTGAACTGCCCTAAATTCAGAAAGTAGCTAAGGGTATCCTTCTGGTTTTATACCATTTCATTTTCAGATAATCCATTTATATGCGATTCAAAATTAGTTCCGTTTGTTGAATGGTATCAAAATGTAACATCCGGTCAAGGCGTCGGTCAAGTGCGTATCGAATCGAGGGCGGATATTTTGTGTCATAAACCCAAATCATTACGAGATATCCCGTTGCATAGTGTAAACGTTAGTGCAATGTTGCAGTACACGGGACAAGAACAAGATTCGCAAGGTATGTTGACTTAGATTTTGATATGCGTGCGGATCCAACGGATCCAAGGATACCACCTACGCTGCCAAAAATAGCGAGTCAAATTGACTCTATCCGAAATAGGCTCTACGAGATTACACAAACTGAGTCAAATTCGATACTCCACCATAGTCAAACATGCGACTAAGTGAGTCGAATTTAACTCTGGTGGAGTCAAATTTGACTATGTTTGTGTAGTCTCGTAGAGCATATTTTGGATAGACTCAAGTTGACTCATTATTTCTTGCAGTGTAGGCAACATCCCCCCATCAGTGATCAAAACTGAAAATTTGTGATGCGATTTATTACTAAAATCGCGTTTGGCTTCTTACTCGCTTCGCTTGCAAGCTTTTTTTCACTATTATAATGTATAATGCGGCCCCTTGTTTAGAAAGGTCTGCATCATCCCTTTGCACACTTCCTTTAATGTAGAATGCTTAGGCTTAAACATTCCTACAACCTTTTCATAAACCTAAACCAAAGCCTGAGCCTAAGCCTAACCAAAATAGCGAAGAAAGTGTACAAAAGCCGTTGATCCATTTCAAATTAGCAAAATTCACAATGTAGGATGATGGTGTTTTTTGAAATATTTTATTTGAATAAAGTTGACTTTAAAGTGTTTTTTGGTAACCAACATCAAAATTGTTTTGTTTCAAACGTACTGTAGTGAACCGAATAAGGGGGTAATAAGATGGTTGGTCCCCATTTTGAGTCTCAGTCAATAGGAGTCCGTATGCCAAGTGAGAGTCCGTAAGCGGATACAGTCATTAAACACTAATTATAGTTCATAAATGTCAATTATCCTTAATTGTAGCGCATAAATGACTCTAGGACCAAATAAAGTTGAGTTCGAAATTTTAAAGCGTACTTAAGTTTTGAATGTACATTCCTAAGTATAACCTTGCATTAACGTTTAATTCAACGGAAAATTGCAATAACGGATATAGATCAGTAACGAAGAGTGGCGAAGCGTCAGTTAAAAATAAATAACAGTCCGTAACCGAACCACAGGGGAGTAACCTCTGGGAGGCCAAATAAATATCTGTCCCCCCTTTAGCCGGAATCATCGTTTTGAGGGAACTGGGATCATTAGTATAACCAAGAGTGTATGATACAAGAGTGAGCAAGTTTTTGGATTCCGCATGGTACAAAATGTACCACCGGGCACTGCGTTTTAGCGAATCCCCCTTGTTTAGAGTTGGGTCGCTGTCACATGCAATAGCTATAATTTAAACTATAAGCGAAGCAATTTTTGTTGCCGGATACATCAAGTGTCATGGTTCGCACAAGTTGTACCCTTCTAAATAAAGAGAGGTGGGCCGAAAACGCAACGCGTGCCAGATACACTCTTTTCTACGCAGAATGTACTCAGTTGTGTACTCTTGTTCAAGTATGCATCATCCACTCTTTGTATAAATGAATCCTTTGTTTCATGAATATTTTCTATTTCATCTCAAATTACAATTTGTGGCGCGTTGTTCATAGTAAGCTCTATGCTTTAAAAAATCGAATATCATTTCAGGACCCACAACAACGACACGCCGGCCTCGAAAATGGTCCAAATTAAAAGTGTCCCTGCCGGATCTGTCACTCAAACACTCAGACAATTCCGGGTCCGGCGACAATTTTGAAACTTCCGCGCCTGTCGTTTGGATTATTATCAGTGTTACTGTGAGCGCAGTCATTCTATGTGCAATTATAATTGTTGTTGCACTTAGTGTTCGCAGTTCAAACGCACGTAGCAACGCGATGACGTCAAGCTTTGCGTTTAAGCCTCAAGAAAACGCAGGCAACGATTTGGAATTTAGACATTTCTCGCTGTTGGATCAAAGTGGCCGATATCAATCAAAAGGAGGCGATCCTGAACACGGCGGACCTGCGGGTCGAAAGGGTGCCATCACGACAAGGGGTAGGTGTCAAGACGAGGGTGCGGCTTCTGAATGACGAGGGTCGTATGTTATGGGCAAGCACAGGTGAACATTTGGACGGACTTTGTTCGGTTGTGAAGGTATCTGAGGGCGGCAATGAAGCGGACATATACCACGCGTAATTTCGAGAGGGGACGCGAAATAATGGTGTGAAATCTCAGTATGCAACTTCTGAAGTTTTTGTCTCCACCGTTTTCCATGTCATACTTGTTGAGCTGACTGTGGGTGTGAATTTGAAGTCTTGAGAAGCATAGATGCGTAAAAACATGAAATTGGATCGTTTTGGAAACAAACATCTGCAGGAAAAACAGAACTTGGCTGGGCTGCGTCCGCTGTATACACTGTAAATTTCAGTGAGTTGATTTTAACTCAGAATGAGTTGAATTACTCAGTCTGAGATAGGAGTGTCAGAACTCATAATTGTGAGGTGATTCAATTCATTCTGACTTAATTAACCAACTCACTCAGAGTCAACTGAACTCTGAGTGAGAATCAATTCGACTCAGAGTGAGTTAATGTTTACTGATATTAATTCAGAAACAACCAACTTGCTGGCTGAATTGATTAATCAACTCATTGCAATTCACAGTGCAACGAGAACTTCTGATATTAACATAAACTTTAGTAAATTGTTTCCTTTTCCAGTTACGTTTAACCTGACTGAACAAGCTATATATTAGGGTACAACCGGACGTCTGCTTGGTTCCTGCTCCGGCAGAAAATCGACCTCCGGTCCCATATATACATATATATATATATATATATTTGTCGTAGTTTTGTTATCAAAAGAATTAAAATCCATCGTCAAAATTTTCTAAAAAAAATTAAATGTTCAATTTGAAAAAGACAGTATTTTTAAGTATAGAAGTGTTGTTATTAAATACTATAGGTTGTAAAACAGGGGTGGATATGACGCACACACCTCCCGAACCATATTGAGAAATCACATGAAAAGAAATACGCAGTTTTACACGCTTAAAAATCTTCCTGGTTTTCGTATGTGCCAAAGGCGCCTTTGTTGCGCCATATTCTGTTTTGGATCGACCAAAAAATCGGTCATCGAACAACCATTTTTATTCTGACTACACCTTGCATGTTTTGTTGTTCAAATTTGTGAATTTCTCGTTTAAAAACATAGTAGTTTACTAGTTTTTAAAATTTAAAATAGCATTAAAACTGCGGTTAACCGAGTTTTTGTTGTTCGCTGTGTTTGCAGAAGACGCGAACTATTAAATCTTTTTTCCGTATTTTAAAATACAGATTTAAAATATTAACACACGGACGTGGATTTAGATGAGCAATAATTAAACCAACGGGACAGTGGTAAGATATCTTACGTGTTTATAAATTCTCGGCCGATGTAAAAGATTAAGGGCAGAACGTTTTTATGTGGGACTGCAATAGAGTAAAGTTAAGCTTTGGACTAATTGTTTTTGCTTAGGCTTATAGCATTAGAAATATGCTGATACTACTGTTGCGGTCCTGTTCTGTACATTGGCCTAGTGTATAGATAAATTATATACTTAGCCATATTTTTCGAAACTTTGTTTAAATTCGTGTTTAAGCTTAGGTTGCGTATAAGCTCATTTTTACGCTTAGGCTTATGCGTATACTACTGGTACGTCCCTGTTCTATTGGCTAAAATCTCAGTATGCGTTTTTCAACCAAATTGCTGAAAAATATTTATACTTATAAGCTTCAGGGTTGAGAAAAAATTTTGCGTTTTTGATACAAAATTTGACTATTTTAAAAGGTAAAAAATGTTTGCTAGAAATATTTAAAAACTGCAAAGGCTCACAAAACACAAACAGTATCGTTCCCTCACCACCGGAAAATGTTGAATCCGCCGACATTTAAATCTCAATTGCTCTATAAATATTAATAGTAAAGTATATGTCGCCGGATACAGTAACAATCGTGTAGTGGTCAAATTTTTAACTTTTGGTGACCTGCTATGCACAAAAACTAAAACTTTGGGTGTAAAAGTAAGAATTTACGAATAGGCGTGTGGCATATGATACCACGGACATGAATATTACTACGCAGGACAACGTAATTTTTGATCACTATTAAAATATTAAAAAGTTAGATTCATGTTGCATTATATGATTTCGAATACTATATTAGTTTCTTCGTTTATGTTTCTAGCAAAAATTTCCTTAAAATATATTCCCAAGTACAAACAATTCAAGTTTCAAACTTTAGTATCATATGGTATTCCACAGGACAATTAAGCTAGTTTACCAGAACTTTGCAAACATTTTCAGACGTATCATATGATACTGACTGACAATATTTCGAATGCTAATATATAATATAGCAGTACAAACAGTAAATGTTTAGGATAACAGACAATTCGAATTATATGAATTTGATAGCGCATCAACGAGAAGACACTGTTACCCGCTATTGTAATAAGGACAAAACGTGTTCCCCGCTGCCGCAGTTATAACGTGAACCGCGTATAACTGAATCACTAATCAAAGGTGTTACTTATAATTTCTGCCGTGACAAAACGTTTTGCAGTATACAGTGCTGTGGAAACACCCATGACCCTTAAGGAAAACCTAATAGGTACTTGGACAACTGTGCCAACGCTGGTCTCCCATACGAGTTGGGAACAATTGTTGAACATTTGGTACAATTCAGGTTAAGTATCCCGTTTTCGCTCCGAGTCTTATCACCGTTATATATTGCTCCCCACATGTTTTTGTCCACCTGCTTTCAGAACAGTTACCATGATTCTCAAGATTGTACTTGAGAAACGGTTGTCAACGACTTCGTATGCGATGATCGCTTGAGATCAGTGATTTGTGTAGCCATTATCATGTTACATTCACATTTAGTCGTAATACCCGCCAATTAAATCACAAACGTTTAATATTAACGTCGAATCAACATAGACAAAACGTGCTCCGGGCTGCCCGAATTATAACGTGAACACCGCGTATACGATTCGCCAAGAAAGTTTTAAGTTAAAAA
This sequence comes from Enoplolaimus lenunculus, assembly GCA_030248215.1. Taxonomy (NCBI): domain Eukaryota; kingdom Metazoa; phylum Nematoda; class Enoplea; order Enoplida; family Thoracostomopsidae; genus Enoplolaimus; species Enoplolaimus lenunculus. The sequence continues at coordinate 121,189 of JASANG010000424.1, read as the reverse complement.
TTATATGCTATTCAATGTGTTTAAGTTTGCCTTTAAAAGTTTCCACTTATTTTTAAGTAAAAGCTTCCGCTAAAATAAAATATTTTCGTTCGTTTTTAAGTGTAATTTGTACATTTAAAAGAACGTTTATATTTCAACCACTCGGAAGATGATATACATATATGAGAACGGATATGCAAAGGGATTCCGCCGTAGATTATTTACTGTAAACTAAAGACAAAATTTGTGTAAAATTAAACAATTTATTTTTTCTATTTTTCCGTATTTCAAAAAGCATCAGTGTTGTGCTTAATAGCGATAGCTTGTACTGAAGGTTCAAAATTTTTAAATTCGCTAGCGGAATAAGCAACCCATATTTCTTACGTTAAGCCATTGCTACATTGGCCCATGTTACTTTAAGGGACGTCAGGTTTCTGGTGGGTCTATAAAAGTGTAGGATTATATTCCATATTACATTTTTTGTTTAGGCTTAGGCTTAGGCTTAGGCTTAGGCTTAGGCTTAGGCTTAGGATTAGGAATACGTTTTTGCAACGCTTTAGGCTTAGGCTTAGGCTTAGGAATACACTTAATCTACTGTTCGCCCCTTAAAGTAACATTGGCCGGTACTTTCAGAGGTGGTTCCTTATAACCAAAAAAGAGTAAAACCCCATTCACACGTGCAAGTTTTTGTAGCGAGAATTGGCAGATGCAACTTGAACGAAATACTTGCTGCTGCAAGTATTTTCAAAAGAACATTCCGATTAGCCAATCAAAATGCAGGTACAAAAAATGGAGCGACTTGCAACTGCGTTCGCAGGGGCGAATTCAATAGCATGAATTCCAGTGAATAATTTGCAGCTGCAAGAACTTCAAAGTTGCTTTGTGACAGAACTTGCGCATGCAAGTTGCACGTACAAATTTTTGCTGCAAAAACTTGCACGCGTAAGTAGGGCTTTTAAGTCTTAAGCTTTAGACCATTTTTTTCCGATTAAGATTACAGGCTTAGGCTTATGATGGCTCATAAGTCTTCCGACATGCCGCCCCAACAATGTTTACCTTAAATATGCACGGGCTACGTCCACAATTTGATTTGTCTGGTTCAATTCTGCATTAGCTTAATACATTTGGCATTCAGAGAACGCTTGTATGCCTGACATTTTAAAGTTTCACAATATTTTTACTGATTTTCGGTATTTTTGTTGTTTTTAAAAAAATTTTTGTAAAATACAGTTTTTTACAAATCAAAAGTTGGAAAAACACGTTATTATTTGCTTTGACTTACAATTGAGTTCATGATATAATACTTGTGTCAGTATCAAATTTTTTTGATTTGTATCATTATACACCGTTTACAAAAATGTTTGAGTGACTGCCACCGATTTGTAAAGGTGTTGGGGCTAAATCGTTTGCAAGTTTTAAAACGTACACTCGTTCGCCCCACCGTATTAACTCTAAGTTCTCTGCAAGGATCATTGGCCCATGTAAAGATCAGGGGCGGAACGTTTTTTTTGTGGGACTGCAATAGAGTAAGCTAAAGCTTTAGTAGACTAATTTTTTCGCTTGGCTTAGGCTTAGGCTTAGGCTTAGGCTTAGGAATAAGCTCATTCTTACCCTTAGGCTTAGGCTTAGGCTTAAGCTTTAGCTTAGGAACATGCTTATAATACTGTTCCGTCCCTGTTCTTTACATGGGCCGGGTCATTTAAAAACAGTTGTACCCTTTTCCGGTCCATTGGTGTTAATCTTATAAAAGACAGCCGTCTCCTTACATTATATACTTCGATGCCAGTTTGCAAAAAGTCTTCGGCCCATGTAAGCGTTTGAAACCGGGACGATATTCTGCAGGGTTGCAATAGAATAAGCTTAAGCTTTGAAATAATTTGTGTAGCTTCGTTTAAGGCTTAGGTAGAAGCTTATTTTTACGCTTAGGCTTAGGCTTATGCTCAAGCTTAGGCTAACGAATATGTTTATACTACTGTTACTGCCCTGATTTATACGTTCGCAAAGTGTTGGGATAATTGGCAGTGAACGATGGCTATTGGTTACACTGTAAATTTCAATGAGTTGATTTTAACTCAGAATGAGTTGAATCATTCAGTCTGAGTCAGGACTATCAGAACTCAGAATTTTGAGTAGATTCAATTATAATTTTGAGTTAAGTAATCAACTCACCCAGAGTCAACTCAACTGACAGTGAGAATAAACTCAACTCAGAGTGAGTCAATGTTTACTGATATTAATTCAGAAATAACCAACTCGCTGGCTGAATTAATTAATCAACTCATTGGAATTTACATTGTACTAACGAGCATTGACAATTGAGTTAGTTTGCTGGATTCTTAGTACAGTCATCTGCAATCTGTTGCCGTGGATAAAAGTTCATAAAAAAGTTAAAATTTCTTACCAAATACTTGACCAACAAGTGGCACGCGCAAGTTGCAGATTCAAACCCTTGTATAAGTGTAATTAAAATATTAAAATTTTAGGCCTATGTAAAGATCATGGGCGGAACGTTTTTCTGTGGGACTGCACAAGAGTAAGCTTAAGGTTTAGACTAATTTTTTGCTTGGCTAGGCTTAAGCTAAGGCTTACAAATATCGTAATTCTTACACTTAGGCTTATGCTTACGCTTAAGCTTAGGAATATGCTTATATTACTGTTCCGCCCCTGTTCTTTACATTGGCCAAATTTTTTTAAGATAATTTTGTATTATTTTGTTTTAAAATAATGGTATTTGGCCGATATCAAGGCACTTACTACACGACACTGCGAAACTGTGAGCCTTATTTTCGCCCTACACAGGTTCCGATGCCCTTAGGCGTGCAACCTTCACGTTGCTGCGGTAAAGTTTCACTCTTAACTCTCGTCAAAGTCAAGTCATTTGTAAACATATTTTTAAATTCAATCTGGTTAATATTCGTCATAATTGACCTATCAGGACAGACCAACTGGTCAAATGTCATCCACAATTTTATGTCGACTCCTGGTGGTAACCATGAAGAGTTATCAACCAGTTTTGCTGAACGGACCACAAGTAATCCTTCAGACTTTGATTCTACAATTGCTAGTGTTGAAATTCCAGCCAATCACCATCATCAACCGAACATTACAGGAGTAACTGCATTGGTTACAGGAGTAACACATTGTAATCAACACAGCTCTCTTCCGCTCTTAGTAACAGTTCTAATCGTACTCTTGATTTGGATAATTTTCGATACAGGAACGATTTGTGCGTGTAATTATTTACTGCCGTATCAATGGATTGTTGCAAGAGTATCTTGGAGTGTGTTTATTACTGTGATTGGCGCTCTGGCAATGGTGTTTTTCGCTGTTAAGCTAAGTACTGTTCATGGTAAGCTTTAATTTCCTATAGTTACCCATATTAGACGGAAGAGAGACTGATATTTATTTTGCATCTCCAAAAACACACCTTCCCCTTGCTGTTCGGTTATACACTGCAAAAATGGTGAGTCAAATTGATTCTCTCCGAAATAGGCTTTTCTAAACTACACAGACTGAGTCAAATTTGTCTTCGCCAGAGTCAAATTCGGTTTAATACTGACAGAGTAGCACGTTTGACTCTGGCGGAGCTGAATTTGATACAATTGGCGTAGTCCCGAAACGCCTATTTCGGAGAAAGTCAATTTGACTCACCATTTTTCAGTGTAGGCTGTTTTATTATTTTTCAATTGGACCCCAACGTTTTACTAATGACATTATCCACTATTTAACTCTGTAGGTTACTTTGGCGTATACTATTAACCTTAAGCATACTGCTACAAATATAATTTTTATATACTTTGAGTAATCAAATTTTGTACTGAACATTACTTAATACAGAAAACCAGTCACGTATTAATCTAATTAGAGTAATTGATAATTGTGAACTGTAATTAGGTAATTTAAAATCTACGTATTTACTGGTTTTAATGTAATGTATAGACTCCTACACTGCAAAAATGATGAGTTAAATCGACTCTCCCTTCTTAGGCTTTTCCGGACTACACAAACTGAGTCAAATTCGACTCCGCAAAAGTCAAATTTGACTCAATAAGCGAGTCATTGAGTCGAATTTGATTCTGGCGGAGTCGAATTTGATTCTGGCGGAGTCGAATTTTGACTCAGTTTGCGTAGTCCGGAAAAGCCTATTTCAGAGAGAGTCAATTTGAGACTCATCATTTTTTGCAGTGTAGTAATCCAAACTAAAACAGCGACTTCCGGTCATTGCAGGCAATACATATAAGCTTGACGATTTTATCATGTTCATAGTTTTTCAGGGAACGATAGTTCAAAGCAACGTTTCGTAGATGTCGTATTTATTTCGCTCCTAATTTATACAGTATTCGAAGTGCTCGCATGCGTATACCTTTACTCGCCTGCGGCACAGTTTTTACGAAACAGAAGCCGACAACTGCAGAAAATTGAAACAGACCAGGCGTCAATGAAATCTCGATTTCAAACATACGAAAGAGCGCTGCTATAACTGAAAAAGTTGGCAGCGAATAAGTTCAACGAAGCATCGCCGTAACCACCCTTGTTAAGATCATTGGTGGAACATTTTTGTGCAGAACTTAGCGGAAGCTTAAGCTTTCGATTCATTTTTTTTGCTTAGGCTTAGGCTTAGTCTTTGGAATACGCTAATGCAACTATTTTGGTCCTGTTTTATGCATCGGTTGCTGTAATGCATCGTTCACAGTCGAAATATTCATTTTGCCACCGAAAACATTATAAGGTAGGGTTTACACGTTTCCATTTTCAAAATTGTCATGCGTTAACCCTAGCATAACGCAAAAAATGCGTTAACCATACCCTAGCACATGCCACAGCCCTATCCTAATACGTGTCACAGAGCAGCATTTCGCATCACGCGTTAGGGTTGGGTTCACGCAATTTTTGCGTTTATGGTAGGGTTAACGCATGACAATTTTGAAAATTGACACGCGTTAACCGTACCTTATAATGTTTTCGGTGGCAAAATGAAATTTTTTATTGTGAACGATACATAACGATATAATTATTTTTAAATTTAAAACATTTTAATTTTGATAAAATTTTGTTAATTTGTTGACTTTTTAGAAATGTTTTCATAGTTTACCGAAACAACGCCCTAAACGCGTGCCGTTAGGCCAAATAAGCCCATCTCGATTGAGAAGGTCTCTATTTTGGAAACCTTTGATCGATTGGGAATAATAAATCTCGGCGTATCCTTGAAGCTGTTGTGGCGTAAAAATGTATGTCTAACAAATGTTTGAGCTAATTTTTATTCGAAACCAACATACGGTTTATACACTTTGGCGAATGTTCGCAGTGATTACAAATAACAAAAGTTACTCGAGAAATTACAATTTGTATATTTAGCGAATTTGATATTTATTTCAAATGAGAATCTGAAAATACACAAGCGGTTGGGTCCATAATTCATGTTAACCAGGTCGCAAGAGTTACAAAAAATATACATACATACATACACACACGTACGATCTAAGTCAAAAAATCTTACAAATGGTTCTGAAAGCAAACCTGAATACGCTTTGGTTGTAAGGTTTTGAGCCAAATAACGTTTCAGATTTGACAAAGTCCAGTTAATTCTTAACATAAATTATCCCGAATTTCCAGGAACATCACAGATTTCAAAGCTATTCCAAAACATACGCAGGTTTGAAGCTGTCTCGACTGTTTTAGCAACAATATACGCTCCAAGCTGTCCAATTGCATCTGTAGAAATATAGGTTTGGTTGCTGTCCTCGCTATCCTGCAAAATGTAAGCTCATAAGCTTTCCTAGCTTTCGCAACAAAGAAATATGTTTCGAAGCTGGCTACGTAACCTTGAAACCTACTGCGTACCGGTGAAATTCTGGTCTATTGCTTTCCAGCCAGAAAAGTATTTATATTAAGTCTAAACCTAAGCCTACTTATGCCTAAGCCTCACTGTAAATTTCATTGAGTTGATATTAACTCAGAATGAGTTGAATCGACTCAGAGGTCTGAGCTCTGAATTAGGTCTTTCAAAACTCAGACTTTTGAATGAACTAATTGTCTCTCTGAGTTCAGCAATCCACTCATCAGGATTAACTGTGTAATCCTACTTACGCTTCAGCCTAGACAAAAAATAGTTTAAAGCTTAAGCTTACTCTATTGCAGCTCGCCGAACAACGTTTCGCCCCTGATGTTTACATCATGAACACGTTCAAAACATACATTTACATTGTGAAACATATAAATGAGATATGAGGCGACAAGCTAAGACATTAAAAGCAAATTAGCCGGACATGTATGGTTGACAGCAAGTATTCTGTTGACAAAAGGATTGGCCTGGACACCGATTTTGAACATTGCATGGACCAACAGGGATCGTTTGTGGCTGACACGGACTTTGAATTGCACCTGAAATTTATAACAACCGTGGTACAATGGAAAAACTATTGTAAGTATGTGAGACATGCGTGTCCGTTATGTGCACATGCAATATAGTACAGTGCGCTGTATGTATGCTAGCTGGCAGCATACGGTCGACATATAATCGACGATCGAAACATTTGGAGGGGCGGGCTACGTGGCGCAGCGGTGGAGTGTTCGCTCAAGGATCCGTAGGCTGAGAGTTCGATCCCTGCTCTGGAGGCCCGCTTTTCCAGCTGCTTTGTTGAAAGGTCTGATGTGCCGGTTTCTGCCTTGACTGACAAATAATTGACAGCATATTGACCATCATATAACGGTAGACTTAGGCGATGCCTTAAAACTGAGTCGTTCTATTGGACTTCATCTGTCGGCGAGAATGTCTTTGTTCGCTTCTGTTCTTTTGCAATAAACTTAAAACCGATTTATGGCCCTGTTAAAACTGTGTGAAAAATTTAAAATTCAACTCACGCGGATCTGCAATGCAAACTTGTAGTCGAACATCAAAGCGAGTACCGCGTGCGCAAGGTCTTCGTATCCATCGGCCACAGTATTCGCTAAAATTTAATTTAACCCTTTAACTCGTAGAGTATACTATGAGCAACTACGTACAAGTAATATATGAGCAACACAGACACTGTGAGCAGTGTTTAACATTTATAACATATATGCGCAGTGAAAAATCTCTACAAGACGAGAGAGCCTTCTCGGGCTCGAGCGTCAAGCTCCTATAGCTGAGTGGTCATCGTAAACGCGTCTCACCCAAGAGACTGGGGATCGAATGTTACCTTGAAAGTGCATCTCATATGAAATTGAAAATATTCATGTAAGAAAGGGTTAAAATTAATTAAAATATTTTTAAAATTTACAAACTGTTTACGCTAATGATGGTCTCGAAGATTCATAGAATAGTTTTGGAAAATGTTAAATTTCTTACTAGCTGTCAGAGTTCGAGTTGTGATTACGACATGGACGGAGCAGCTACTCCTCATATCCCCGTTTGGGGGTGTGCACTACAAAGACACCCCTACCCTAACAATATTTTAAGCAAAAAATTTGAAAATTCTTTTGATTATCGCAAGAGGGGTCCCACGCAGGAATTTTCAGGGGCCCCACCCTATAGACTGCTCAGGCACTGAATAACTAAACCTAAGCCTAAGCGTTGCAAAAGCGCATTCCTAAGCCTAAGGCTAAGCCTAAGCAAAAAATATAGTCGATAATGTATGTAAGCCTGCTCTTTTACAGACCCACCAGAAACCGGGACGTCCCTAAAAGTAACATGGGATGAAGTTGTTATGATTTGCGAATAAAATTTCTTTATAAAATAAAATTAAATATAAATAAATTTTACTTACCTTCGTCTGTTGGTAACCGGAACACACTGTTGATAGCCTTGACCAGCAGGTCTCAGCTTTTCAAGCATCCAACTGCACATACCGCTACCCGCAAACGGACACGGTTTTTTGACAGGCTAAAATAATAATAATAATAATAATAATAATATACATATACATATACATAAAAATTTACAACAAAAATGTTTTCTTTGCCTAATTTTAGTCCTTCTATGTCCATGATATTGAAAGAAATTTTGATTCGAAGTCTTGGTAGGGATTTGGTGTACATTTAAGATATTTAATATATTTAAAACATTTCAAAGTTTAAGACTGTTGAAATTTATATTCTTTACGAGTGTCAGTTATTACCGGCTAATATAAAAATACTAACCGGGCACGCAGGTTGCTGTGGTTGACCGCATACGGGCTATAACAAAAATAATAATGTATAACCAGTCGTAGTGTGACTACATTTATTGAGCGAAGCTCGAACACAAGTAAGCAATTAAGGTAATATGCAAAATAGTTATTAGCTAACTATTAATTTATCGGTTTTGGGGGTTTGTAAGCAATTTCCTCAGATTCCTCGCACCCAAAAACCCTTCAGCCACCCTAATAATTTTTGGAATAATTTAAAGTCCTAATTTTGTCTTGTGAATTAAGCTAATATGCAAATTAGCTATTAGCTAACTACCCAATTATCGGTTTTGGAGATTTGTAAACAATTTATTCAGATTTCTCGCACCCAAAAACCTTCAGTAAACCCTAATAATTATTGATTAATTTATCGGTTTTGGGGGTTTGTAAGCAATTTCCTCAGATTCCTCGCACCCAAAACCCTTCATCCACCCTAATAATTTTTGGAATAATTTAAAGTTCTAGTTTTGTCTTGTTAATTAAGCTAATATGCAAATTAGCTATTAGCTAACTATTCAATTATCGGTTTTGATGTTTGTAAACTATGTATTCAAATTCCTCGCACCTAAAAACCCTTTAGTGCTGAAATTATATTGCTTTTAACCTTAATAATTAGTGAAATATTGTAAAAAGTCCTAATTTAGCCTTATAAACTATGCTAATATGCAAATTATCTATTAGCCAACTGCTCAATTATCGGTTTTGGAGGTTTGTAAACAGTCTACGCAGATCCCTCGCACCAAAAAACCCTTTAATGCTAAAATTAGATTGCTTCTAACTGTAATAATTAGTGAAATATTGTGGAAAGTCCTAATTTTGGCTTAATTAATTATGCAAATTAGCCTGTAGCTAATAAACGGCTTAAAATTGTAAAACCCCAATGCAAGGTTAACACTCCAGGATAATTGGATTTCAAACTAAAAAAGGTTTATCAAAATCGGTTTATCTGTTCCTGAGATACTTTTCGGACGGACAGACAGACAGACGGACGGACGGACATCCACCTTTCGACCCCCAAGTACAAAACATAAAACGCTTCGCGAAAACAGCGACTGTTTTAAATTTTAAACACTTTATAATTTACGTGAAATTTCAAAAATGTTTTATTTTTCTGCCAACATAATTGAGGCGTGCAAATTTTTGACTGGGCTTTCTAAAATTTTAAAGAAAAAATGGCGGATGAGCCGAAGTTTTCAAGATTTTGGATGAATTTCGTAATTTCTTTTAATTTCTAATACTTACAGCACGTCTGTAATGAAAAATTGCAAACAACATACGTTGTTTATAAGTAATTTTGAGCGTAAAACTAACCGAATTTCCAGTATTTCTATAAGGAAAAAGGAGACAGGATCCGATTTTAATCGGAAACGGATATCCGGTTACACCATGATGGATGTTGTTTTAATCTTAATTACACTATGCTTTACCTCAAGCATGCAACAAATCAAAATTTCAAATTCTTAAATCTGTTTTTACGTTAAGAGTTCAGAACAATTTGGTTCTGTTATATAACAATGGTACGTCCGCCTGCACGTCAACTTTCTAAAAGTACATCTGGAATGGCACAAAACTATTTTTTTCGTTTAAGAATTTGGTCACGTCCTAGCCTCAACAAGCCCGTTCTAAGGCTAAAAAATCTGGTGCAAACGGCTTGGAAATGAGTGACGAACACTGATTTTTACCGGAAACGAAAACGGATATTCGGTTACACCCTTTGTTTCACTAACTTATTTTAAGTATAAGTGTTTTAAATATTGAGTAAGTCTTTACTGAAATTATATATAGAAGTAAAACTACTGTTGTCATTTGTTGATTAATTAAATACTAAATGCAAAACTAAGCATTTTGTGTTTGCTTAAAATTAAGTAAATCTTTGCCAAGCGCGATATTAAGTACAATTGACACTTGACTCAGCTAAAGTTTTACTTAATTTCAAGCATATTTTTAGTGAATAGACAGAGCTGTACTTTTTGTAAAATCATTGCGGTGGCCGAACGATTTTTTAAAATATACAAAAAAAAAGTTAAAATCTAAAACTGAAATCCACTGCCCGTTAATTCAGCTAAAACTACGTTATTGGCGTTATATGATGTTAATTTTAAACTAAAAATTAAAAATATTTAAATTTGTCATTTTTTCCGACAACTTTGACTTAAAGAACAAGGTGCGGTTTGCTTGTTCATATCGCTAACAAGTGTTCTAAAACGTCATTTCTTTTAATTTGAAAATAGAAATAAATACTTACCTGACATGCAGGTTGAGGTGGCGGTCCACACACAGGCTGTGGCGGCGGAGGGGGTGGCTGAAATAAATATATATATATATATATATATATATATATATATATATATATATATATATATATATATATATATATATATATATATTTGGGATTTTAATATATATATATATATATATATATATATTGGGACCATTCACTCTTGGTAATAGGAATTCAATTGTTAACAGCGTATTTGTAAAATTTGATTTCCGTGCTTAAAAATTTATAGCGGAAGACAATATTTATTGTTGAATATAAGCGATTGGAATATGCTTAGACGCAAAAAGCACTTACTGGACACGGTGGCTGTGGTGGGGGTCCACACACAGGTTGCGGCGGTGGGAGAGGAGGCTAAAACAAATATAACACAAAATTATTTAAAAACTAATATTTTTAATATTAATCATTTAAAACACAATTTTCGGCAAACTATGTTAAATATTAATATATTAAATAATTTGGCTTTTTGATGCAATTTTGAACGTTTCAACAGTTAATATTAACGCTACATTTAATGGAGATGTGATTGTTAACAAAAACGCAACGCGTGCTGTGTACATTCTTTTCTATTACAACTTTAATCAAAGCAATTGTTTATTGCTATCTGGTATATATACCATTATTTCTATAATTTGGTCACCTGACACGGTTGAGCCGGAGGTGGTCCACACGACGGCTGCGGTTCAATTACGATTGGTTGTGGCTGAAAAAAATTAAAATATCAATAGATTTTCTCAAATTTAAAACTGAACACTCTTGCACACTTTCCCATCGGCTTTTAGGTTTAGGCTCACGTTCAGGCTTATGATTAAGCTAAGGAAAACGTTGAGCTAAGCCTAAGCTTTACCGTGTGCGTAAGCCTTTACCAAAGCCTAATCGAGAGCGTAAGCCGCCGCTTGTAGACGAAAGTGTCGAATAGCAAACGAAAATAGCTTGTGCTCGCTCAGCTTTTACCTGTAGCCAACGGCTTAGACAATGGCTTAGGCTTTAATATGTGGGCTTTATAGTTTAGGTTTCGGCCCAATTTTAACCTACTTAGCGAAAGGTGTAGGCAAAGGCTTACGATTTAAGATTTATGGCTTATTCCTCAACTTGGGCTCCGCCTCAGCCTTAGCCAAAAGCCTAAACAAAAGTTTAGGTTCAGCCACAGAGAAGGCTTTTCGTACAACTAAGAATAAGTCTGAGTAGATTAAGTCTAAGCGTAAATATGGAGTGGAAAATACACAAGGGTGACACTGTAAGTTCAAAAGAGTTAATTAATCAACTCAGGCGGAATGTTAGTTATTTTTCAGTTAACCCTTTCTCACATGAATATTTTCTATTTCCCCTGAGACCTAGTTTTATGCAAGGATTCGAACTCCAGTGACTGGAGTGGGAGGCGTATACCATCACCACTCAGCTATAGCAGCTTGACGCTCGAGCCCGAGGGGGCTCTCACGTCTTGTGGTGATTTATTACTATGTATACGTGTTGCAATTGTTAAACACGGTGCGATATATTATTTACCGTATATACACTGCGCTGAGTTGCCTATAGGCAACTCAATGTGAGAAGGAGTTAATAACAGTAAAGTTCAACACACTCTAAGTTGAGTTGATACTTACTGTGAGTTGAGTTGACTCCGGGTGAGATGATAAATTAAACCAGAATGAGTTGAATCAACTCAAAATTGTGAGTTCTGATAGTCCTAAATCAGACTGAGTGATTCAACTCATTTTGAGTTAAAATCAACTCAATAAAATTTACAGTGCAGGCGTCGAAAGTGATGATAGCCACAATGACATACCTGACACGGGGGCGCAGGAGGCGGTCCACACGTCTGTATCGGTGGCGGCGGTGGGGGCAGTGGATCGATAATAGGTTGGGGCTGAAACAACCGAAAATATGTACCGCGGGCAGTAATACAGTAACCTATAAGCTAGTAAAACACGCATACCCATGGCCAACTCACTTTGCTACGAGTGCTAAAAAATTTATTTAGCAGAAGCTTACAAGGGTTTGCGATGATTACATACAAGCTTTTAACTTTTCTGGTGGGGTAATATTTTTGCAGTGATGGCTCAGGTTTGGCGCCCCTCTGGCTACAGATCCGGATACAGGTTTGATTGCCGGTTATAGAAAAGGTCAGCTGAAAATGAGACGAAAATCTGGTTACACTGTTGGTTATACGCTAACAATTTATGTCTCATATGTATGAACACTATTGTACTGACCCGAATAAGTGAAGAGAGACTGATATTTATTTCACCTTTTCAAATGGTACTTTCACCCGTTCATTATTTGGTTCCGGATTGTTATATATTTTTCAATTTAGGTTCAGTTGCACCACACAAGTTTAACTTTTATACCAGCGTTTTTCTGTGATTTATTCAACTGCCCCTCTTACACTGGCGGAATACTCGTCGTCAGAGATGATTACACTAATCGCAGGGGTTCCTCTAGGCTACCCCTGTCGATTTTTGTATACGTGCAAAAAGGTACAAGGAACATGAATGTAAATTGACATGCGTACTTTAGAATACCGCTATGAGTTAAACTATTTTTCCATTGTAAAGAACAAAGGTGGAACAGTGTAATAAGCATATTCCTAAGCCTAAGCCTAAACCTAAGCGTAATAATGAGCATATTACTAAGCCTAAGCCTAAGCATAAGCATAAGCCTAAGCCTAGCCTAAGCCTAAGCCTAAGCCTAGCCTAAGCCTAAGCCTAAGCCTAGCCTAAGCCTAAGCCTAAGCCTAAGCCTAGCCTAAGCCTAAGCCTAAGCCTAGCCTAAGCCTAAGCCTAAGCCTAAGCCTAGCCTAAGCCTAAGCCTAAGCCTAAGCATAAGCCTAAGCCTAGCCTAAGCCTAAGCCTAAGCCTAAGCCTAGCCTAAGCCTAAGCCTAAGCCTAGCCTAAGCCTAAGCCTAAGCCTAAGCCTAGCCTAAGCCTAAGCCTAAGCCTAAGCCTAGCCTAAGCCTAAGAATGAGTAGATTTGTAAGCGTAAGCTTAAGCCTAAGCCAAACAAAAAAATTAGTCTAAAGCTTAAGCTTAGTCTATTGCAGTCCGACAGGAAAACGTTCCGCCCCTGATCTTTACACGGGCCAAATATTTTAAGTGGTTGCTTACATGGCAAGGCGCTGCTGGTGGAGGTCCACACGGTTGTGGTTGTGGTATATAACGCACTGGCTCGGGCTGAAAATAAAGTATAAATTTTTCGACAAACTTTTCAATATTGTTTTTTATTATAAAATTCAATTTAAATAATTTTTGCTGTTTGATTTTTAAGTTAATTGATATAAATAAATTTTTGTTGGTTAATTTTTAACCTTTGTCTTGTTCAAAATGCAGCAAGCGACAAGCCTACGTTTGTCGAAAATCGAGTAAACGCATGTCACTCAAAGCGTTTAACAATTACTAGTCAACACAGTTGGACAAATGTGCAACTCTCATAATGTACTGGAAAGACGGCTGGTATATTATATCTTCAACAAAAATGTTATTAAGCAAGTCTAAGTGACCAGAGAACTTGGAAAAGTTAGGATATGCTATGTAAAGTACTTTCCTATATGCACAAATTCTAGTTTACAACGATATGTAGAAATATAATAGTTAATTAAATCACAGTACTGTCAGACTTGTTTACTCCTGCGCTGGAACGCTGCCCAAAATACGTATGTGGGGCATTCCGGCTTTAATATATAGAGTACGCGTGCGAATTGTTTCAAATTCATACAATACGAGAGACTCTCTAGGTTTAAAGTTGTATATTGAGCGAGTTGGATAAACGAACTAGTATCAATATGATTTTATGAGATTAAGACCTCAGCAATATGTAAAAGTTGACTGAACCCACATTAAAAACTGTATACGTCGTACTCTTCTCAGTGAAATTTGCAATTTCAAAAATAAAAAATGATGCAAACAAAAGCCTAAGCCTAAGCCTAAGCCTAAACCTAAGCCTACGTCTACGCATACACCTACGCCTAAGCCTAAGCCTAAGCGTAAGCCTTCGCCTAAGCATAAGTCTAAGCCTAAGCCTATTTATATAAAGCGAATCATGAAATACACTCTTTGTTTAGCAGTTTTCGATAAGCCATAATTGCTATTTGCGAAATGACATACCTGACTAAATCCACACGTGCTTGGATACTGACTGCAGTAGTTTTGTTGTTGTCGCCGAACGGTTCGTTCGTTTCGGCACATACGGTCTTCTACGGAAAATAGTTTACCTTTTACGCAAGCTTTGTGTGTCCAAACACCGACTTGTTCCCTTAAAAATATAAAATATCTTTAAATTTAAAAAAAATTTTCTTTAAAAATTGAAATTTCTTTAAATTAATGAAAAAAAGAACAAAATGAAATTATTGTGACAATTATTCGAGGTAGTCATTCAAATATTTCAGTCGAGACAACGTTGTAAATTGTTGTAAATTTCAAAATCATGCAACACGTAACCTGAATCAACACAGCAACAGTCTCGTCTCTTAACTGCACAATATAATGGTTACTTAGTTAATTTTAGCCAATATCTGCAATATGTTGTTAAATTGTTTGGTTTTACGCTAATTTTCCGCGAAATTTTCGAAATTCTTTCTTGAAAATTTCGGCAAAAGTAAAACAAAATGCGCTAAACAGATGAATTTTGCAAAATTAAGGCAAAATTTTATTACCGAAATTGCCCGAAACCTCCGGCAACAATTGTACCGGAGCCGGATCCGTAAGACGATTTTTTTACCGTAGCAGGAGCCGGCCGGAGGCAGACCTCCGGTTGTACCCATATCTACGAAACAGAATGAGCAAATTAAATTCTTAAAAACTAACCACGGCCATTCTTTGGCATTATCCGATGGTTTTAGGCATGCTAAATAGGAATCCTGCGAATTTCCAGGTAACGGATAGACACCCACTGTGCACATATGACCAAGCTGATCTGAAACAAAAGAAAAAACAATTTGCTAAAAATTTAAAGTATATTTTCACATAACAACAGAAAATGTTTTAAATTCAAAACAAATTGTCTAGATGAAATTAAAAGAGAATATGCATCAAAATTAAAAACTGTGCTTTTATTACAAATTATATTTTCATATAACAATAGAAAATGTTTTAAATTCAAAACAAATTTTCTAGAAGAAATTAAGAGAATATGCGTCAAAATTAAAAACTGTGCATTTATTACAAGTTATATTTTTATATAACAATAGAAAATGTTTTAATTTCGAAACAAATTGTCTAGAATAAATTAATAGAATATGCGTCAAAATTAAAAACTGTGTTTTTAGTATAAAGTACATTTTCACATAACAACAGTAAATGTTTTAAATTCGTTGATTTAAATTCAAAACAAATTGTCTAGATGAAATTAAGGGAATATGCGTCAAAATTAAAAACTGTGCATTTATTACAAATTATATTTTCATACAACAATAGAAAAAATTAAAAGCTGTAAATTTTATTAAATGTCATGATCTGCTCTAAAATTAAGCCTATTTTTCAGTATTCGTTCAAAATGTTCATAGTAGACACAAATACAGCTAAACAGTTTGCCTTCTTTTTGATTCGTGGTCCGGTCCTTCGGTAAAACAAATGACAAGGATCGACCAGACCCCGGCGGTTTGCAGAAACTTCTGACGGGGCTGCCGAAAGTTTCATGAAGCGCAATTTTTGCTGTATGCTATGTATGTGCCATTAGCAGCGAAAAATTGTAAGGTAGGGACCGGTTCCTATTATTACAAAACAATTTCTGCGAGAGACAAATTTTAACATAAAGACCAAACCATTTTATCACAAATAGCTTTCCAAGGATGAGTGCGTACGCACTCTCTTCTGGTTCCGCTAGTGGCCATATCCTATAGTCGCTAGCAGTTTGCCTCCGTTTACATTTTAGATTGTCAAACGGTTTTCCCAAGGGAAAACTGATTAAACAATAAAATTAAACGCCAATAGAAGATTCAGCTTACCGTAATCGCTTGCAGCTGTTGATACGGTTATGAATAACCATAGCGCAAATAGTGCCGATATAATCATTATTCGTCAATTCGGTTTTGAATTTTTTAAAAATTTTATTATCTGACAGTTTATGTGGGATTCACGGTATAACTGGGGCAGTCGGGTCATATTTTGTCACATGTTGATTCGAGATGAACACAAATTTCTGCTATTATCATATGATACGGACAGAAAAAAGTCGAATAACATGTGTGATTGCTATACAAAGTACAGGCACACAGGTTATCTCAACATACAAGTGTTCGAATGTCACATGACACTATGAGACAAATTTGGTTAATGTAATATGATATTCCAAATTAACAGCATATATGAAGTGATATTCAGCAAGACGAATTTAGAGTATCATATGATATTCCATTATTCTGGCTCAGTGGCCGTTTTTAAAATGATTATACGATATTGACAGACGATATCGGGAGTATCATATAATGTTGAAAGACAAAACGTGACCGATACATAATGGTAGCAGACAACTACAGTTTTTGGAATATCATATTGGATTACATCACAGACAAAATGTTACACCAACATGTAGAATGTGACAAATCGTGACCGAGCTGCCCCGTTTATAACGTGAACCCCGCATTAAATTGAAAGAAAGTAATTTTTAGAACAAATCGTGCTATCTCAGACACACCTTTGCCAGTTCATATGCTCGCTTAACCTAATTTATAGGCGAAGAATATAACTCTTGTTAGACAAAACGTTTGCAAGCCAGCGTAGCGAGAAACAAGACTTGTTACGCGGTAGAAAACAATCTGTTGCTTTAGAAAAAATGAAATTTTGTCGCCAGCCACCGGAAGTTGTCCTCCGAGCCCTTGTTTGATTTTGAAAACATTTTCGCTTATTTTGACCAACACTAATGTTGTTACTGCAGTCACGACAAAATTTGAGGCAAAGCTTAATTTTAGCCATGTTTCAAACCTACTAGCGGATTCATAAACGGAGAGTTGGGCGTACGCCTCCTATTCAGAAAACTTTTAGTGATGAAATACTAGTTAAGGCCCCACTGTTACAAGTTTTCTCCCTCAAAAAATTGGCACAAATATAGCATAGAGCAAAAAGTTGCGCTTCATAATTTTTGCCATCCCGCCCCTGACGACAGAAATTTCTGGTTCCGCTGTGGTTTCAAACTCAGCCAACCAAACTCAGCCAACAATGAAACGGGTCTGATCATTAACATCGTCTGCAAACAAAATTACCTTAACCAGAAGTGGAATTGAAAATAAATGAAGATTACTTAAATTGAATAAATTAAAATTTAAATTGTAAAAAGTTTAAAAGTATACAAGTTCTATACTTAAAATTCGCGATGACCAATTAACTTTCAACTGCTAAAGAGACGGCAGCTTTCAAATCACAACCACATCTTTATATAAGCAAATTTAGTCAAAATCCACAGCGTCAGCCGCTATTAAAATAAGACGTCGCAAACCCAATTCTAAAGCTTTAATCTATTAATGGACAACTGTTTGAAAAATTAAAACAAAATAATTTGTCAAAAATGGTCATTGTTTAATAGCAAAAGTTTGACGTACAAACAACAGTCAACATTAAAAGACTCGATAAAACGGCGCTGTTTGGCGACGCTAAAAGTTTGCTAATTTTGCAATTCGAAATTTCCTATTTTAAGAAAACAGACAAATTTTTGATTTAGGAAATTTTTGCAACAAAAATACGATTGTGTTTTAGTTCATTTTTGAGAAAAAAATCAGAAATTAAGTAAGACTTCAAGTCGCGCAGCGGTCTTTGACTGCCGCCACCGCATTGGCACTGAAGCGTGTATTCAACTTAAAAATGTCAGATTCAAAATTTGTTCGCTTGCTAAATTAGAAAGTTTTCAAATTTTTTCAAAAAAATGATATATTTAAACAATTTTCTGTCTCTTTTAATTCTTCGGCGTTGCTTTTTATTAAGCTATTTTTGTTCTAAACTGTTTGAGACGCTCAAGAAAACGCTGAAGGTTAATAGAATTAATATTAAAATAAAAAATTTAAAGTACTATTTGTTTGGGAGGCAATGGCGTGAAACAAAAGAATATATGCTATCTGTCAATATTTTGAGGGCAAATTGCGTTTCTGTATGTCTTTATATGACGAATCTACGACATCTTGTCTGCCAACAGTAGATAAAGCCTAAGCCTTAGCATCATGTTAGGTGACAAATTGTCTGGTGTCGAGCAACAAAATGTCGGTCGACGAGTTGTCCGGTACGCGAAATGTGATACCAGCCATCTGACAGAAATGTACAGATTTTGTTTTCTGAAAAACTATTTACCTCAGTCGACAACAGGGTGATTTAAGCTAAATCTGAAACCAAAATAAAGTTTAAACGAATCATTTTGCAAAAAAAGTGTTTTATTTTCACATGCGGTTGAGATGGATTCTCACCGTAAAACTGAATACATGTGCTACAATTGTTCGAAATGAAACAAAAATTACGAAATTCATTCAAAATCTTAAAACCTTCTGTGCAACCGTTATTTTTGTATTAAAATTTTAGAAAACCCAGTGAATGCTCGCACGTCTGAATTGTGTTTGGAAAAAATATCCGTGAAACTTTTTAACAAAAGACGAAAGTTTCAAGCCACAGTGTTTTTATTGAGCGAAGCGAAACTCCGGGCAAAGCTCGGAGTTTCGCGAAGCGTTTTATGTTTTGTATTTGGGGGTCGAAAGGTGGATGTCCGTCCGTCCGTCTGTCCGTCTGTCCGTCTGTCCGTCTGTCCGTCCGAAAAGAATCTCTGGAACGGCTGAACCGATTTTGATAAACTTTTTTTTGTTTGAAAGCCAATTATCTTGGGGTGTTAATCTCGCATTGGAGTTGGAAAATTTTAAGCCGTTTATTAGCTACAGGCCAAGTTGCATAATTAATTAAGCCTAAACTAGGACTTTCACAATATTTCACTAATTATTACAGTTAGAAGCAATCTAATTATAGCATTAAAGAGTTTTTGGGTGCGAGGAATCTGCGTAGACTGTTTACAAATCTCCAAAACCGATAATTGAGCAGTTAGCTAATAGATAATTTGCATATTAGCATAGTTTGTAAGCCTAAATTAGGATTTTTTACAATATTTCACTAATTATTAAGGTTATTAAGGTTAAAAGCAATATAATTTCAGCACTAAAGGGTTTTTTGGTGCGAGGAATTGGAATAAATAGTTTACAAACATCCCAAACCGATAATTGAATAGTTAGCTAACAGTTAATTTGCATATTAGCTTAATTGACAAGACAAAACTAGGACTTTTTAAATTATTTCAATAATTATTAGGGTTTACTGAAGGTTTTTGGGTGCGAAGAATCTGAATAAATTGTTTACAAACCTCCAAAACCGATAATTGAATAGTTAGCTAATAACTAATTTGCATATTAGCTTAATTGACAAAACAAAACTAGGACTTTTTTAATTATTCCAAAAATTATTAGAGTGACTGAAGGGTTTTTGGGTGCGAGGAATCTGAGGAAATTGCATACAAACCTCCAAAACCGATAAATGAATAGTTAGCTAACAACTAATTTGCATATTACCTTAATTGCTTACGTGCGTTCGAGTTTCGCTCAATAAATGTAGTCCCACTACGACTGGTAAAATTCTATTTTGTTCAACTAAAGTTGAATTACTTAACTTCAATGATTTCGTTCAAAGGTAATGTGAAATATACCCCCCTGACTTTGTTCGCCAGTTTGCCCCGTTTTCAACTGCACATGTCTTTGCTCGGCAACTAATTATTGGTATTTCCGTTCAGAAGCATTGTCCGTGTTTTTCTATTATGAATACGCTCGTAATTAGCACTCTGATGCTAGTTTCATAGTTCACTTTAGTTTGCCTGTAGCTAATTGCTTTCATAGCTAAGTTATATTAATGTAAATGACTTGGTTTTCTGTTAGAAGCATAAACGTGGCCCATGTATACAACAAGGCCGAAACAGTAGTATAAGCATATTCCTAAGCCTAAACATAAGCCTAAGCCTAAGCATAAGCATAAGGTGAAATGTATACAACAGGGTCGGAACAGTAATATAGGCATATTCCTAAACTTAAGCCTAAGCCTAAGCTTAAGCCTAAGCATAAAAATGAGCTTATACCTAAGCTTAAGCCTAAGCCTAAGCATAAGCAAAAAATTAGTCTAAAGCTTAAGCTTTCGGCCCTGTTCTATACATGGGCCAGCATAAGGATGAGCCTATTCCTAAGCCTAAGCCTAAGCCTAAGCCTAAGCATAAGGACGAGTCTATTCCTAAGCCTAAGCCTAAGCCTAAACGAAAAAGTAAGTCCAAAGCTTAAATGGACTCTATTATACAGCCCCGCCGGAAAACGATCCGGCCATGTTCTATGCACATGGGCCATAAACGTTATAGCCAAAAATCATATTTGTATAAAATATAATATTTTAGCATTATTGTGCGCAGTTTTATTAAAGGCAAAAGTAAATAAATCACAGTGTCGGACGTTTTAGCCGCATATTTGGTATTAACGTTCTGTCACAGGGTCCCATACACAGAATAGTCTCCCTTAACTGCGTGGGGGTCGCTTTCCATTGTTAATTTGCTAACCAGCTAAATATGATAGTCTATAAACCACAGCCTAATGTTTCATAATGCGTGCTGTATAATTGCTTGACATATTGACAGTTTAAGGGTAGCGCTATATTTGTAGTTCGGCACCGTTCATCATCCGTACGGCGCCGTCCGTCACCATTCCACGCTGTCCGTGACCGTCCGCAACGATATCGTACGTGTGTAATTCGCATACGATACAGCACCGTAACGCAATGTGGGAACAGCTGCGGGACGGGCGACGGACGCATCCGGATAGGTGACGTACGGTCACAGACGCAGCCGGATGGATTTCGTACGGTGACGGACGATATCACGCGACAGGTATACCGCACCCTTAGGAGTCTCAATATCTTGAGTCAAAGGGACGTTTTTCAGAGAACCATGTAAGGACTCATTTTTGGGATTCAGGAGGTGCCAAAACGTCACAGTTTGCTGTCATATACTTCTTGAGTCTTGTTTAAGGCAAGAGTCAATAATGACTATCGACAAGAGTGTGCAACTGAATATACTTTCATCCGGTCCCCTTGAATAATGGGAGAACGCCAGGAACACACCGTGCGCTAAGCCAAAGAAGTAAAGCTGCATTATGCGCTATAAAGAACTACAAACTCATTTGTGTCGGTATTTTACTGCAAAAGAATGAGCACACCCTTAAGCTTAAGCTTAAGCCTAAGCCTAAGCCAAAAGTTAAGCAAAAAATTTGTGCAAAGCTTTAAGCTTACTCTATTCTAGTCCCTCAGAAATACTGTCAGCCCCAGATCTTTACATGGGCGATAAGTTTAAACATTTTTAACTGCAAAAAATGTAATTTCAATTCGTTGCTGAGCCGTGAATTACAAATTTCAAAATTACGTAAAGTATTTTAAGCTTAAATATTGTTCGCCTGTTCTTACAAAACACAAATTTGCAATTTTTCAGTTTTACTTTATTTTCTTTGTCTCTAACAAAGTCAAATTTCTTTACATTTGAACAAAAAATGTTGTTGTCCGGAACGTCAATCGTAACCAAAACGGGCGATTCCGGAACCGGTATTACAATCGGTTGGTAAAGCTTTTGTTACAGACCCTTAGCCAGCTCACCTTGCTAGGGGGGGGGGGGCTAAAAATTATCAGGAGGAGCATACTAGAGTTTTTAGTGTCTTACAGTTACGAAATATTTCAAGGGGGCACTGAGTCCCCTGGCTCCCCTTGGCTACGGGCCGGTTTTGTCGGTTACTGAAATTCGCTTGATACGAAAACAAATGCATTTTTCGTAATTTTTACAAATACTTTATAACTAGTCGTCCAACTTTGCGCAATGCGCAAAAGCGTTAGCGAATAATACATAAAAGTATGTATGCAAATTTTCTAATTATAGAACAATTGTGTCTACGTATGTGCTATGAAACTAATGTAAACAAATATTCTGGAAACTGGCCCAAAATACGTATGTGGGGCCGTTCGAGCATTAATATATAGATTAGATTTTGGGCAACGTTGCAGCATTACTTTCTTTATAATATATTCTTACAACAGAAACGGGATTGTTCCGTGAATGACAATATGCATACAAATTGTTGTGTATTCGCTAAATTTTGCGTTTTGCGCAAAGCCAACTGACTGGTGTATTTAATTAATATATCCTGCTGCAAACCAAAACATTTAGTTCCGCAGTTCTCAGAATTCGTTGATTCAAGAATCTATTACACACAGCTGAGAATAACGATTCGACAGCACAAAACCGCCAAGTTGGTTTAATCAAACCAGCAAACCTTGTTTGAGTTCAAAATTTGTAGCATATATAACTCTGAAAGCTTCTTGTACCACCTTATAAAACATGCCCACGTCCGTTGAACTCTTCGTTTTGAACATTTCATTTCATTTTAGTCTGCCCACGCCGCTTAGCTGACCCAGCCAATGTATAGAACAGGACCGCAACAGTAGCATAAGCATATTCCTCAGTCTAAGTCTATGCCTAGGTGTACACCTAAGCCTAGTACTAAGCCTAAGCCTAAGGCTAAGACGGAGCCTATGTCTAAGCCTAAAGCCTAAGCCTATGTCTAAGCCTATGTAAAGCCTAAGCCTAAGCCTAAGACGAAGCCTAAGCGTAAGCCTAAGCGTATGTCTAAGTCTAAGCCTACACCTATGTCTAAGCCTAAGCCTAAGCCTAAGCCTATGCCTAAGCCTAAGTCTAAGCCTAAGCCTAAGACGAAGCCTAAGCCTAAGCCTAAGACGAAGCCTAAGCCAAAGCCTGAGCCTAAGCCTAAGCCTAAGTCTAAGCCTAAGCGTAAGCCAAAGGCGTAAGGTCAAATGGGGTGAAACCGCAGAACTTCACTCACTTCTAATAATTTACAGCTATTTATGCGAACAAATAATGTATGTTGTGTCTTTGGCATATTGATTTACACACAAACTATATGTATATATATGTACAATTGGTGTTCGACATACTCTAAAGCCTGGTTAATACCAATAGAAAGAGGGTCAAAATATAGTCAGGCATATTGTCATATATATAGGTTCCGGTGTCTTCTTTTAACCATACCCATTTTGCACTAGCGTACACTGTGTTGCCTTGAACTGCAGGACGCCTCTGCCATCGAAAATACCCCTAAATGTTTGCAAAAATAGAATTATCCAATTATAAACAATTATTCAATTACACAGTATTTCTATTTGACAAAAAGTTTTTACAAACGGGTACATTCTTGCAATGTCCCACGTTTTCAACGGTACATCTATGATACAGTGCTATGCTAACATTGAACAGCCAGGAAATATATATACGAAGCAACATTCGGGTTTAGGTTCGTATTCCGTTTGTTTCTACTCACAGTGCTGTTGACATTAATATGATAGGCCGAATAAACTCGAAATAGATGTTGTTTTTTCTCGGCGGCGTAAACACCGAGGGAGTATAGACGCCTGGGTCAATGTTACTTTTAGGGTCGTAACAGTAGATTAAGCATGTTCCTAAGTCTAAGCCTAATCCTAAGCGTTGCAAACGCGTATTCCTTTGCCTTAAAGCCTATGCCTATTAAGCCTAGGCAAAAAATGTAATCTAGAATGTAAAGCCTACTTGTTTACAGACCCACCAGAAACCGAGACAACCCTAAAAGTAACATGGGCCGACGATTGGTTAATTTAGCCAAATTCTTTAAAAGATGAGAAAATTATAAAAAGCGGCCGTTTGCAGTAACGCCATTGGTTGAAATTATCGGAATTCTCAAAATGAAATTTACGCTACGTCGCTGACAGTTTGTATTGTATCCTTATAAGTCTGTCGTCAGACGGGGGTAAGCACGCCGCTGTACCGTTTTACCATAAAAACTTAAGCCTCGTTTCAAGGAATTTGAAATATCAAATTTTTTTCACGATTTACCGTAAATCGACTAATGTATAAGCCACGGCTGCAACAGTAGTACAAGCTTATTCCTCTGAGCCTAAGTCTAAAAGCCTAGGCGTACTATGAGCTTAAACCTAAGCCTTGTTTTAAGGAATTTAAAATATCAAATTTTGTTTCAAAGCATCTTAAATATTAACTGTAACTCGACTAATGCATGAGCCAGGGCTGCAACAGTAATACAAGCATAAGCCTAATCCTTGGCGTAGTATGAGCTTAAACCTAAGCCTAAACGTAATCTAAAAATTTGTCTAAAGCTTAAGCTCACTCTGTTGCAGTCCCGCGGAAAAACGTTCCACTCCTGATTTATACAGCGGCCAAAATTTTGAAGCCGTTCAGCTTTTTTAATTCCATCTAAAAGTTTACAAGGTTCGCAGCCAATCGAACTCGCTGGAGGGGACCAGTAACTTCAGCTGAAGACATTTAGCAGTAGTCCCGATGTTTAAATATTTCTAGTGAATATTATATAACCCGCATTTGATCTATTATCCGTCTATTGCTCTACGTGCCCATAATCGTACGGGCCAATGTAAAGAACAGGGGCGGAACAGTATTATAAGCATATTTCTAAACTTAATAAGCCAAAGCCTAAGCCTACGCGTAAGAATGAGCATATCTTAACCTAAACCTAAGCCTAAGCCAAGCAAAAAAAAATTAGTCTAGAGCTTAAGCTTACTCTTTTTTAGTCTTACTGAAAAACGTTCCGACCTGATCTTAACATGGGTCGTCATACGGAAGATGAAACACGGATATGCACAGAAAGTAAGAGTTTTTTTGCCCAAGGTACCCCTTCTAGTATACTAGCGGATGCGAGCTCAGAACGATTTTACAGTTTCTATGACATCATACTAAATTGATTGAGTCTATTAAATTAAGATAGTGACAAACCCAGTTTTAGGATGTATCTAATGTACTTATAAACGCGGGTATGCTTTGTTTTATAGCTAAAGGCTGGGTGTCTGAAATCTTACTTAAGTTTTTACTTATGTTATTACTTAAGTCGTTATCTAAGTCGCCGACTTAAGTAAATACTTAAATTTTTGAGCACAACAAAACAAACGCCACATAACGGTCATTGTCATTACAAGAAACTAACAGTTTTGCTCTATAGTATAAGGAGGCATCATTAGTCTACAATTTCTATTAGGCCAAGGTTATTTTGAGTGAGCGGTTAATTTGTAGCATACCAATTTTAGTCAGCGACTTAAGTATCTACTTAACTAAAGTACGCTTTTAAAAACGGCAAAATAGCTAAGCAATTACTTAGCTCGTACTTAAGTACTTAGTCGTACTTAAGTAGGGTTTCGGAAACACAACTAACGTGTGGAAGTGCTTAGGCTGCGATGCTAAGGTATTAAATGTGTCATGTAGTTTTTGGCACGTTC
The DNA here is from genome assembly GCA_030248215.1 of Enoplolaimus lenunculus. Lineage (NCBI taxonomy): Eukaryota > Metazoa > Nematoda > Enoplea > Enoplida > Thoracostomopsidae > Enoplolaimus > Enoplolaimus lenunculus. Next base: position 95,471 of record JASANG010000424.1, on the reverse strand, counting down.
CAAACAAATGTAAAATTTTGGTTCCTGACATTTTTGTTGACTTCGACAACGGTTTAATACGATTTTAAACTCATTTTATACACGACCTCAGACAAAGCTCATGCGTAGACAGCATATTAGCAAAAATTTAAGTCTGTAATTACTGTGTGCGTGTCTAGCTAGGAGTAGGACCGGCGCAATAGGATAGAGTATGCCAACAATTTCAACAGACCCGAAGCTAGCTCATCTTGCTATCAGTGGATAAAATTTGTCAGGAGGGGTATACAACGATTTTCGACGACTTACAAGCAAGGTTAAAAATTTTCTGTGGGGGGGGGCAAATTTTTAACAGGGTGACTACAGCTTCGTTGGATTCACTTTGGATAGGGGCCCGAATTACAAGCGTGTTGTTGGAAAACTTCTATCTTATATTTGTGAGCGAGATTCTGAGATCTGCAGGTGCCACACCGATTGTTTGTTTGAAATCAAAATTAACCGGTGATATGTGCTACACATTTTTGAGTATACAAATACTGACGAATACATTTTGTTTAACCCCTTCTCACATTGAGTTGCCTCTGGGCAACTCAGCGCAGTGTATATACGTTGAATAATATATATCGCACCGTGTTTAACAATAGCAACACGTATACTTAGTACTAAATCACCACAAGACGTGAGAGCCCCCTTGGGCTCGAACGTCAAGCTCCTATAGCTGAGTGGTGATGGTATACGCCTCTCACTCCAGTCACCGGAGTTCGAATCCTAGCATAAAAATAAGTCTCAGGCGAAATAGAAAATGTTCATGTGAGAAAGGGTTAATATTTTCGTTCTCTAGCTAAATTTTATATTTTTAGCAGAAAACTACACAGAAATGCTTATTTGTTCCGTATCAGAAATCTTGCCGCAATCAAGATCACAATTTCTATAAACAACTCAACTGAAAAGTTCATGCTGTCTGATAGCGTGAGGTGAAAACTACTACTTCACTCGAAGCGCAGTCTCCTGCCTTTAAGGGTGGTCGTGTTAACGCCACCCCGCATGCGACGTGAAACTTGTTTTAAAATTTTAATATTATTTTTTGAAAATTGTCTAATTATTTGAATTCAAAATTTAATTTTTACGGTAATTGTTGCTAAATTTCTTCAACTGCCCCATTTCTGATCGAGTATTTCAGAAACTGCACCCTTGTACACAGACTAGATTAGGCATATATATTGCGTTAAATTCAGCTACTGGCTCTCAGCGAGGAAAATATGTATATTTTCATGTTATAGGGAGTCTTGAAAAGCCTAATCGTAAAGAATACCCGTTGCTTGACGTATGAAAATCAAAATAAGCTAACAATATTGATCATCAAAACTGGTAGATATATGCCATCAAACGCTAAACCAGCATTAATTTAATATTGGTTGACCAATGTATAGAACAAAGCCTAAACAGTCGTAAAGCATATTGCTAAAGCCTAAGCTTAAGCGTAAGTGTAAGAATGAGCTTATATTTAAGCCTAAGCCTAAGATTGAGCGTAAGAATTAGCTTAGATTTAAGCCTAAGCCTAAGACTAAGCGTAAGAATAAGCTTACACCTAAGCTTAAGCCTTAGCCTAACTCTAATAGCAACAAAATTAGTTTTAGGCTTAAGAAAGTTTATTCTATTGCAGTCCAACACAAAACTGTTCCGCCTCTGGCCTTTGCATGATCCTTGGTCGTTTCGTTCAGTCGTCCGCTGTGTGTACCTTTTTCGCTCTCTGCTCTCTGTTTATGTCTTGTCTGTTTTTTCGTTCTTTGTCTCATCCTGTGTGTCTTTTTGGTTTCACTTCTTCATCATTTCTCGTCGGTGTATCATTGTTTCTGGCTCGTTTTGTTGTTCCTCTCTTCTCTCGTATATCGGCTATTCTCAGTATTTTCACATTCAAGCTTTACGTTGTCCCAAACGTCGCCCTCAAACCCAAACAAACAACGACGACTGTGACGCGACCATTGAAAATAGCCAAATACCCACGTTCACACTAGCGATGTTCACTTGTATGCTAAAGTTTGTGTTTCTAAAGTGTGTATATAACCTCAAACATTCTGTGTGTCCTCGTTTCGCTTAAGTTCGCTAGCTTTTCCATCTGTATATGACACGGGCAAAATAGCTATAACTCGCCACGTGGACTTTAATGTTTGTAGAACCTAAACAGACGATAGTAAGAATGTTTAGAGATTTCCGCTAGAGTATATACACTGTAAAGAATGGTGAGTCAAATTGACTTTCTCCGAAATACGCTTTTCCTGACTACACAAAGTGAGCCAAATTCAACTCCGTCCGAGTCAAATTCGACTCACCACCCGTTTTTGCCGTGTAGCATGAGTTTTCAAGTTGATGCGGGTATTTTTATTCAAAATTATATAGTAATGAACACCAGCAGCGTAGCTAAGTTTCATTTCGTGAGGGTATAATTTTTAAAAAAACAAATTCTTGATTTCTAGAATTCGGAAAGTTATTCTAAATCTTGTTAAAAGTGCTTAACTGTTCGTCTTTACAAATTCTTAGAGGGAATATTTGAATAATTAAGGCCGGAATGCCCTACATACGTAATCAATATTCCAGCATTACTTTATTTACAATATATATTTTCTTAAAACAAAAACGTGATTGTTCTGCGAACAGTAAACTTTGCATACAGATTGTTATACATTCGCTAACATTTGCGTATTGCACAAAGCTGTCCGACTAGTATGTGTAATACAATACAGTGGCGTGGCTAAAATTTTATTTCGCGAAAGTATAATTTTACCAACAATAAAATCTTGATTTCTTGGATCTAGAAATTTATTCTATATCTTGTTTAAAGTAATTTTCTTTACGGAATATATATATCTTTTTCCTTTCACTTAAATTCGACCTTAAAGAACTCGTGTCGTAGTTTAAAGGATGCTAGGAAAGTCTTTAAGCTAAACATGAAGAAATCTGACATTCTTCGCAAGCCTAATAAGCTTATACCTACCTCTCATACAATGGTAACATCAGGATTAGGCTTAAAATTTAAAAATTATACTTATTTGACTATATTTTACAATTCTAGAAATTTTTTGATAAAAGAAATTTTGGCATAAAATTGTTTAAAAAAATTAATGAAAATGGAGGTAGTTTTGACACAGCGGATAAGGTTGAAAAAACTAACAATTTGAGCGTTAGATATTCGTTGCCAGTATCCCATCTTTAACAACTGGCTTTTAAGTATAGGAATAGTTACAGAAATAATGTGTGGTACAAGAGCGTACAACTCTTGGAGTTCCGCATGGTACAAAATGTACAACCGAGCATTGCGTTTTCGGCCGACCCTCTTGTTTGGACGGGAGACGCTGTCACATGTAATAACCCTAAAATTAACCTATAAACGGGACATTTTTGATGCCGGATACATAAAGTATTCATGGTTTGCACATGTTGTAGCTCACCATAAATAAACGGGGGAAGGCCTAAAACGCAACGCGTGTCGGGTACATTTTTGCAAACAAATGAAGCCCGTTTCATATTCTTGTTTGAAATATGCATCATTTACTATTTTAGCTACAGTAATGCAGATTATTCGACAACCTTCTCACGAATGAAACTTTAGCTTAGATTTTGGACAATATGGTAAATATAGCTAAGGTATAATTTCAAACAAACACGACCATATCCGCCTGTGAGTACACTGGACGATCCAAGAAAGGGAATACCACCCCGACCATACTCCCACCCCCTAATAAGGATCAAGCACAAGGTTATTTATTAAAAGGTTTAGCATTAGAAATGTCATTGTGCTTCTCGCTTGCAGTTTTTCCCACGGTTATTTATCTACGATTCCTTTATAGAAATTACTGGATACGCCACTGCCTATTAAGTACGTCTATAAGGCGAGGCAAGCAAATTTTCACTGATAACACAATAGGGTTACGCTATACTATTCGTGCGTTTCCGTCTACGTCCGGCATCGAAAGGTACCGTACGTCACGGTAACGAAAGGCGACGAACGGTGCCGCTCGACGCTGAACGGTGACGCAGGGTGCCGCACAGTGATGAACGGCACCGAACGGCGAAGCACGGCGCCGGACAGTGACGGACGGCGTCGGACGTCATCAAAAGTATTGCGCCACCCTGAATGTTTAACTAAATATGACGTAACCTTTTAAAGCATTGCAAATTAATATCTTTTTATTTAAAAATTTTCAACCAATGCAGTATACGTTGGATTTTGGTACATTTTATTTTAAAATTTTGAAATAATTCTAAAATCAATCTTTGTTTTGTAACCCAGGAGACCAGCATAAATTGTTTCCTGTCCTAAGCCGTAAATTATTGCACAATGAGTTTAGTCAAAATTGCTTTTTCAACCCTTAACCCATATAATATTCACGGTCAATGTATGCAACAGGGGCGGAACAGTAGTATAAGCATATTCCTAAGCCTGAGAGCGTATAACAATGAGTTTTTACGTAAGCCTAAGCTTAAGTCTAAATCTAAGCAGAAAAATTTGTCTAAACGTTATGCTTACTCTATTTCAGTCCCACAGAAAAACGTTCTGCTTCTGATCTTTATCTGGCTCATATTGAGAGTGTTAAACGCTTTTTAATAGTTTCGTTTCTGACAGTTTCATTTCAGAATATATTTCATCAACTGGTCGTTTTAATGGACATTTGCAGGGTTGAAGAGACATGAGAGTTGACCCGATCTTTGATCACTAAATTGATTTCGGTTTAACTCAGATACAGAAACTAAAGTATACAAGTCGAATACGTTTCAAAAGTAGCCAATCACAAACTGACTGATCATTCTTATGCAATAATTAATAGCTGTCTATAAGCCAGAAATCAGGCTGATCATCTGTATCTGTGGTTCTGGTGTTGGCCCATGTATAGAACAAGGCTTGATCGTTTTCCGACGGGGCTGTAATAGAGTCAGTGTAACATTTAGACTAACGTTTTTGCTTATGCTTAGGTTTAGGCTTACGCTTAGGCTTAGGAATAGGCTCATCACGCTTAGGCTTAGGCTTAGGCTTAGACTTAGGCTTAGGAATATGCTTATACTACTGTTAGGGTTCACAGCAAAAAATAGTGAGTCAAATTGACTCTCTCTCCGAAATAGGCTCTACGGGACTACACAAATTGAGTCAAAATTCGAGTCCGGCAGAGTCAAATTCGATTCACTGAGTCGCATGTTTGACTCTGGCGGGGTCGAATTTGACTCAGTTTGTGTAGTCCCGTAGAGCCTATTTCGGAGAGGGTCAATTTGACTCACCATTTTTTGCAGTGTTCTGTTCTATACATGGGTCCTGGTGTTTATTTTATAATGCGTTAACATATTGGTCAGTACTGTCTTTAGTACCTTTTCCAATTAATTCGAGAGCCCGAAATTTTTCTTTGCCATGTTGCTATTACTCAGTTTGAACTGAACAGCTCAGCTTTCTACACATTTCGAATGGAATAATTAATCTGAGTGCTAGAGTCACAATTCGCCACCGTTGCCATGTCTGTCCCTTGGAATAATCTACACAAAGACAAGTAAAAAAAGCATTTACAAAGGCAAGAAAAAAAGCATTTTAATACCCTATACACATGTGCAAGTTTTTGCTGCAAGAACTTGTAACTGCAAATTGCACGCAGAACTTGCATTTTTTCATCAGCCAATGAGAAAGCGGCTGCAATAAATTCAGTGAACTTGCATGGTTATTCGCACATGTGCACTAAATTCCTAACTATGATTTTTAATCAATTATTTGCAGCTGCAATAGTAGTTTTTCGAATGCTATTTTGGACAAAACTTGCATGTACTAGTTGTAGCTGCAAGTTCTTGCAGCAAAAACGTGTACGTGGGAATAGGGTTTTGCAGACTTTAGTGCAATTTTTTGTATCCTTAATGTCAAAAATACTGCGCGCAAATTCAATTTGTACCAGCTAATCATTTAACCATGCTTTCTTTTAGGGCGTCGTTTAGTATCAACTGAAACGTGGATTTTCAAACTAAATACAATTGCTTAGGGGTACGCTTACACCTTTTTAACGCTTAGGCTTTTGGCTTACACTTTTTTCGACACTGACTACGTGTCTGAAATAAATCCGATAGATCCGCCGTCCAAATCAAATATAAAAATGTCATATTATCCGCTTTTTTAAACAATTTTGAAAATTAAGAAAATATTTATGAAATTAAAATTTCACAGGTTAAACTACTGACCATTCAGCGTTTTTAGGTTATAAAGTAACAGATGTCTGATGGGCGGTGTAGCGGAAAATCCCTTTTAGCTATCATTAATTTGTTTCTTGCTTGGTGTAAGTGACATAGTTGATGGTGTCATATTAGATCAAGATATTTCGCGAGCAAACGCTGCGAGCGAGAACGGTTTCTGAGCTTATTTGCGTTGCGGTATTGGTCCTAAAGGCTAAAAACAGCACCTGTTTTTGAGGCTTTGCAACTTTTTGAACCAGTGAGCTGAAGTTTATTTTTAGGATTACATGAACCAAAAATATTAGGTAAAAGGACGGAATGTGGACCACGGAACTTGATGATCACAGACAAATACGACTTTTTGAATATGATATGGCGTGTATAAGCAGACAAAATGTTACACAATAGTCTAATAGAAACAAAACATGTCCCAAACTGCACCGGTTATAACGTGAACCTCGCATTAGCTCTGAGGGTCGTTATCTATAGGATAGCTACTTTCGTTTGAGGGGTCCAGATTTCGCACTTTCGCCGAATATATTAATTAGATAAAGTTGTTGTGGCAGAATGTTTCTAGTTTCCGAATAATTTTTGTAATTTTTCGTTTGTCAGCCCCATCATGAGAAAGTTTAGCTCAACAAAACAAATTACTCTCATTATTTCTAAAATTGAAGTTTCATTTCCGAAAAAGAATCTCGACCTCTTCTTATGTTCAAGTAAAGCCAAGCCTAAGCCTAAGCCTAAGCCTAAGCCTAAGCGTACGAATGAGTTCATTCCTAAGCCTAAGCCTAAGCCTAAGAAAGAGTTCATTCCTAAGCCTAAGCCTAATCCTATGCGTAAGAATGAGTTTATTCCTAAGCCTAAGCCTAAGCCTAAGCCTAAGAAAAGTAAAAAAAAACTAGTCAAAGGCTTAAGCTTAGTCTGTTCTAGTCCCTCAGAAAAACGTTCCGCCCCTGATCTTTGGCCACAATTGTTATCGTACACCCTTCAGAAGACCTTGAACGAAAGATCCTCCAACTGGCAAACAGTGTCGGCGGAAGTGCCCCTTCTAGCCCTATTTGGTAGGCCCCGACCCATGGGTGCCATAGTTACAGAGGAGCTGTAGTACATTTAATTCGGGACACCCCTATATCGCGTTTAATGGGCCACTATCCTAACGCCGGGTTTGCGTGCTAGCCGTGCTTTGTCCGGCTATGCCTTTTAGAAAATAACATCTCAAATATCCTAAACTGACCAGTTTAGCTGCCACTCTCATGATCGTAGCCAAGATTTCATTTCGAAAGGGTATACGTTTAAATAAATGAAAATATTTTTGCAAGCGACAGTAAAACCAAGAGAGTATGACGCACTATGTTTACTAACAATCGCTGCATTTACTTCGAAAACCTTCAAAAATTGTTGTTAATTTCGTATGCCTGTCCGAGGTTTGCTAAGGTATATTGGCCATACCCCCCGATATCTTAATGCTTGCATTTGCTGTGATTATATTTGCTTAGTAGTGAATACTTAATGAGGGCATCAGTCAGTGCCGGCTACTGGTACAAAATGTGTGGTCATTTTGTTGGCATTAGTGGACACTGGTTTATGCAGACCCACACAAATGCTTTTATTCTTGAAAGGTTGAGGGGTTAAAAGCCAATAGTAATTTATCTCTTCATTGTGTTTTTTCTAAGCCCTATTCACACGTGCAAGTTTTTGCTGCAAGAACTTGTAACTGCAAATTGCACGCAGAAATTGCATTTTTTTATCAGCCAATGAGAAAGCGGCTGCAATAAATTCAGTGAACTTGCATGGTTATTCACACATGTGAACTAAATTCCTAGCTATGAATTTTAATGAATTATTTGCAGCTGCAAGTATTTCGAACAGGATTTTGGACAAACCTTGCAAATGCAAGTTGCAGCTGCTAGGTCTGGTATCTAAAACTTATGCGTGTGAATAGGGCTTAACCGATTAACAGATTTTAAGAATATATAACTTCATTTGCTGCGGTTTACATTTTAGAACAGCTTTCCGCTATTAATTTCAGTGTTTTACGAGACATTAGCGTCATTGGCACATACTCTTAAATGTGTATAGCAACTATCACCAGTTAGGTTTTCAAACTTACTATCTTTTGCACTTGTTGAAGTCAAAATAGGCACATGAGCACAGCCAATCATATGCAAAACATGTGCTGAATTAGGAGCGTCAGCATTCACTGGCACGAAAGTTACACGACCACTATCACCAATTGGTGATAGGTGCTAGACATATTTGACAATACATGCCCTTGCAGTGGTTCTACACTGCAAAAAATGGTGAGTCAAGTTGACTCGCTCCGAAATAGGCTTTTCCGGACTACACAAACTGAGTCAAAATTTGACTCCGCCGGAGTCAAACTCGACTTAATGAGTCGCTCAGTGAGTCAAATTTGACTCTGGCGGAGTCGAATTTTGACTCAGTTTGTGAGTCCGGAAAAGCCTATTTCCGAGAGAGTCAATTTGACTCACCATTTTTTGCAGTGTACTATTGCCGTAAGTGGTACAGACACAGCCTACTGGGATCGAAACGAAAAGTTTGTATTAAGATTTAGTACTAAAATTGCGTTTGGTTTCGGGTTTGCTTCGTTCGAGAAGGTTATATTCACTATTATATCTCGCACAGCCGTTCGCACGAAAAAATTTCTATCTCCGTCGGTGACAACGTGGCTCTCATAATGGCAGTGTTGCAACAGAAAGTTTTCAGCTCGGCAAAATCGCACAATTCTTTAATATCATTTTTCCTAAAAAAACAATGACTTAAATTAAATATTTTGCCTTAACAAACTTTTGAAAACTTTGTGTTTTATTTGTTTTGTTTGTTTTATTCTTTTTAAATATTTTGTTTTCGGTAAAACCAAAAACCACATAAAAAATAAACGATCTATTGTTCTTGTTTCTGAGCTATTGTTTATAAAATATGTTGTTTTTGCTTAATAGACAACTTCAAGCTTATAAAGCAGTTTGGTTGATTTTAGTCCAAGAAAGGCGTTGAAGCCTATAATTTTACTAGGGTTTTGATGCTTTATTGCTTATGCATGCCAACTAGCCAGTAAAGGATGTTAACAGGGTGAAATACTACACTGCAAAAAATGGGGAGTCAAATTGACTCTCTCGGCAACATTTCCAGACTACACAAACTGAGTCAAATTCGACTCCACCAGAGTTAAATTCGATTTACTATGTCGCACGTTTGTCTCTGGCGGAGTCGAATTGAACCAGGTTGTGTAGTCAGGAAATGCCTATTTCCGAGATAGTCAAGTTGACTCACCATTCTTTACAGTGTATGACAGGCTTGTATTTTTTCTAAAAGCCTGATTTGCTACGGTAGTGATCCGAATATGAAGGGTAGACTGATATATATTTTGCCACTCTAGAGAGTACTACACCCTGTTAGTACTCGGTTTACGGGATGTTTATAAATTTACCCCACGTTGGTAGGATCCAACTCCCTTCTTTTTTATATTCTTTCTTTTGGGCTGAACTGTGACTTGTTTTGAAACATTTTTTGTTTTCATTATTATATCAATTGATCTTTATTTTTCTGAATTTATAAAGTTTATGTGGGCTGTCAACATATTCGAGCAGTTTAGGTCATTGTTTTTTTTTAATTTATTTTATGGACTATTATTCGGACTTACGGACTATATCCACTTCGGACTGCAGTAGTTAAGGATACAGACTCGTATTAATTGGGATTCAAAACGCAAACCCCTTATCTTATCCATCACTGTTATTCGGGTCGCTATGGTACAAGTTAATCTAAATATTTCAAATTCACACGGGGGTGATACACTTTGAGGGTTCAAGCAATGACGCCTTGTAAGTATATACGGACCTTTCCCTATGCTTCAATATATCCTTCCCTCTCGTTTTAGTCAATAAAATGTCTGAGAGAATTAAGACTGACTCATGCAATATATAAATATACCCACCTCGTGTGTATTACGCTGAGGCCTGTAAGCTAGCTCGACAGCTAGATGGGGCTGTAAAAATGTTAGAAGAGGTAAGCAAAAATTTCTTGTGACTTACAAGCGAGGTTGAAACTGTTCAAGGGACCAAAATATTTCTCGGGGGACCTAAGCCCCGCTGGCCGCCATCTGGCTACGGATACGATTACCACATTGGTCTTTCTGTGACCTTTTAGCAGGAAAATTACTTCCGGGTTGAGTGTCACAATTCTACGATAGCATATTTCCGGTTTTGTTGCGTTTTAATTGATTCTACTACTAGGAACAATGTTTCAATTCCAATGGTTTCAGGGTTGAAAATACTGGTAAGGTAACGTTAAAACCGAGTTTTGATTGGTAAAATTTTGACTTTTCCAGGGACGGAATTGATCATCAACCCTTCAGAGCAAATATGTGGGCTCGTCAACGAAGTTGTGGGGCAGATTTACATATTTGCAGGGACAATTTTAGAACCAACAGCTCAATCTGAAAGTATCCCAAAAATGGTTTAGAATCGTATACAACAAAAGCACCACGCGAACGAGCCATGTGGATCAGAAGATTCGTGACAGATCTGTTGCCATTCCGCAAGCCTAGCAGATGCTAACGCCCGCTTGTAAAACTAAACGGCACGTAAAATTTCCACATATCAGTCACAAATATTCTTCAGTCCCAGTCTGGCACGTTCATCTGGTTACAAATAAGCCAAATCTGGTGATTTATTCGCTTGTGGATAAAAAAATAATCGAGATTTAGGTCAAATTTCAAAAATCGTACCAAATTTTTATATAAACCTGATTTTAAACATTAATTTCCTTTATTTTAAGTAAATACAGAACCGTTTTTGATTGCAAGTTTGCGTTTTGTATTTGGTTAAAATTTAAAAAAACCAGTAGGTTGTTCTGAATTTAAGTTTAGCATCTCAAGTTGAGTCGAAAATTTCTACCGAGGTCGCACCTGGGGGTGCAGTAAACCATAGGCACCAAACGTGTTTCTGAGTATAGCACATAAAACACGTTTGCTTGCAAATATTTGAAACCTACTCAGGGAAGAACTCTTTTAATACAAATCAATCTATGATTGGTTAATTTAGTCCAGGAATTTGCTAGTTTAAAAACAGTGGCGGATCGAAAGGATGCTGTTGGATACAATCCCTTCAAAACCCAGCCGTGTTAAAAATTTTGCGATACACATAGTTCACCCGGTATTTTTTGTTCGAGCGACATTAGTAGAACAAGTTATTTGACCGAAAGCCAAATATATGATCGTTGCGACTTAAGTTGAAGCTGGTTTTTTTCGCCATTCATTGACAATTTTGAAGTTTTAGAAACAAAATTTGCTAATTTTTGAACTGTTTCACCTCTTCTCTTGTCCGTCATCGTTCGAAAACTATAATTTAATAATTTATAAAATCAATTAAGATTTCTAGTAAAAAATTTGATCCATTGTATTTTCAACGCATACGAATGACCTCCCGTGGTCAGTTACGAAAATTTACCGTAATATAAAGCTTGAAAATATCAACTAAAGGTACAATTTGTAAATTTACTTACAAACGTCAAAATTTTTGCCTAAAAGCACGCTTTAAAAATTGTAAAATTTCGAAACACAAAATTGTTTGTGCTATACACATTTGAGAATACGAATAGTCGGCCAAGTTTTGATAGGACAATATCATGCTTGTTCCTTTGGACTTACAGGACTATGATTATCAAGGTAATATGTGCCATTTGGTGTTTGTCTAAACAACTATCAGGTTACAAAACAAAATATATTACACTATTCAGTACCGGATATTGACACTTTTAGACAAAAACAATAAGTTAATTTCTAGTTAGCTTTACCACTATGTTTTATTTTAAGATAAATTTTTTGCATTATATTCTATACTTATGAAGCGCGAAGACATGCAGCGTATATAAGCCTTAATATATATATATTTTAATATATATATGTATGTATATATGTATATATAATGTAGTGTCCAATAAATCTTGCATCCAACTAACCTTAGCAACCAGTTGATAGAGTAAAAACCTAAACCAAGTTTTCTAAATTTATGTTTTGCTGCTTAGATCATTCGCTGCCTAAAGTAATGGATTTGCCAAATGGTTAGACTCTCATCGTGTATTAGTTTCCAAGTTTGTGCTTTTTGTGTGAAAATTAGGAGTACCTCAAGGATTATTTTAAGGTTTACATTGTTGAAAATGGTCATATATTCGTAAATCCTACGATTGTTCTGCGAAACGAAAATCTGACTAAGGCAAATTTTTTTGACGGTTCTGATCCATCCGAGACCCATGCTTCTGCTATATTGGTCTATGTTCCTTTACCAATAAGTCGTTTAATTTTGAATGATACAGTTTGTAATCTGTTTCTCGTCTATTAATTTTGTGGTTCTATTTATAATGTAGGTATTTGATTGGTTACCAAGGTTAAAACTAGCATAAGGGCTAGCAACGTATACACGAGAGAAGTACATGGCGAACATCTGTTTGTCGCTTGTTGTCCGAATCCTGAATGGATCAGAAATTTTTACCCGCATCTTGAAATTCTTTGCGCGCGATTATACCAACGTCCATAATCTTTTGCCCGGCCTGTGTTTATCCGCGGATACTAGTGAGTCGTGGGCAATCCTGACGCCTAGAATGTCGACCGGGCTTGCGCCTGGTCAGCGATGGATGCTAGATAAATTGGATAATTAAAATCCCTCTCAGATGCTTCAAATTTAAGCAGCAACTTTATAAATCAAATGCGTTTACACAAATTTTTTTCTGATTTTTATTTATGTAAAAAAGTTGCTCCGTTTATGTTCAAAACAAGTATATAAATAATGATTTTTATGTATGTAAAAAAGTTGCTCCGTTTATGTTCAAAACAAGTATATAAATAATGATTTTTATGTATGTAAAAAAGTTGCTCCGTTTATGTTCAAAACAAGTATATAAATAATGATTTTATGTATGTAAAAAAGTTGCTCCGTTTATGTTCAAAACAAGTATGTAAATAATGATTTTTATGTATGTAAAAAAGTTACTCCGTTTATGTTCAAAACAAGTATATAAATAATGATTTTTATGTATGTAAAAAAGTTGCTCCGTTTATGTTCTAAACAAGTATATAAATTATCGAATTTTAAAGATATTTCAGGTTGACCTTAGGCTCCACCAACATAAGTTTACGCCTTGGACGTATCTTAGCCTTTAAAATTAGGGCACCGGTCTCTTATATTTCAGAAATATTTTCTTCATCGTTCATAAAACTACGTCATAAATTTAAGCCATTTAAGTGTGAAAACTTTTAGACCAATATTTCTGAAATATTTACGAAATAAAAGTTTTTAATTCAAAACATATATGTCTGGAGTCTGTATCAATACATAATTGTCTTAAATTACATACAATATTTCATGAATACAAAACAATTTATTATTTGTGTGTATGGTCGCTTTGCTAAATGGTGTATTTTACCATTTTGAGCAGTATATATGTGTGTGTTTTCAACAGCTAAAAGCTGTAATGATATTAATTTATTTTTTCTAATTCTCCTCACGTTTCTGTCTAACTTGTCTTCGCTTTTAAAGCTAAAAATTTGTTCACAGAGTTAAGCTTTACATTTATACCCCAAAAAACAATAATACATTTCGCCGTCCCGTGGGAAATTTATCCAAATATTGTGGTTAAACGGGCACCACAACCAACTATCAGTGGCGTACCGAGGTGTTTAAACTGGAGGGGGTCACGGTTGCAAATACGACTAAAATATTGGTTTTTAAAGGAAAACTAGCAAACCTGTAGCGTTGGTTCAGTCAGGCTGTGTCTTTACATTAAAGAAATGACCATTGATTGGTGGGATGCCTTGACCCCGTGCCCCCCCCAGTTTGTACATCCATGTCACTTATAAATATTGTGGTCCGTCCAGTATCAATGTCCCAAACGGATTTGTACCCAGCGACCAGAACGCTGTCGTTGCATTTGTTTGCAAATCGTTTAGGCCACTCGACGACAAATTTGCTTGAATTGAATGGGTTTTATTTAGATGCCGATGTTCAGTTTGGGTCGCATTAATACATTTTATACTGCAAAACAGCATTTTTGTCATGGCAAGAGTTATGACACTACGGACATTCTACTGATGTGTTTTCACAAAACTTGATGACGAAATAGCAGGGAAATTTTTTAAACCCAGTTTTTGGCAAGTTTTCTAAAAAGTTTATCAGTAATTCGGAGATGAAAATTATTTCGAATTTCGGTTCGGGTTCCGGTAAAATTTAGTTCCTTATATACATATATTTTTAACGTATGATAAATATGATAGCGTTTTTAAACGTGGTAAAGTCACTGTGAACTTCTAACTATGATGGGTTTATGAACCTAATCCTTTTAAATTCGACCGTTATGCACTTTAATCGCCAACTTAATACCAAAATCCATAAGTCCTATATTTGAAAGCCTATTTTAGTAACGAATTTGAAAATTACTAGGGGGAATGAGCAATAATTATATGTAGTAAAAAATCTCTTGAGCGAAAGAAGTCAAACACAATTTTAGTGATAAATCTTAATAGAGACTATACTGCGATTCCAGTTTGGAGGGTCTATGTCATGGAACCCACCGTTGGCTTAGCTAATGCAAATATCGGCCGCGTGCATATTAGTTCGAACTAATTTGTATCCATTTGTCTAAACTTTAGGTTTTCGCTTTAAACCATTTTTGCTTATAATCAATCACAGTAGATTTTTTTGGTTTGGGTCTAACCTTAAGCCTTGGTTATTGTTCGCGGCTGGCTAAACCCGAGTAAAATGGCATACCTTAAATTTTTGGATAAAGCTAAATCACACTGGATAGTGCCAGCGGCGTTAGAAGAAGGATGCCAAACAATTACCTAATTTGAAAAAACTTTAGTGAGCGAATGTAGCTGAATTAAGAAGCTAATAACCATTTGCATACTTCTTACTAAGTTAGTAAGTGATACTACGTATCGTCACTTAACGACAGATTTTTCAACGATGCCCCCATACCACGGTCGGCCGATGCTATTTAGGGCCGTAACAGTAGATTAAGCGTATTCCTAAGCTTACACCTAAGCGTTGAAAAAAGTATGTTCATAAGCCTAAGCAAAAAAATGTAACCTGCAATCTAAGCTATACTCTTTCACAGACCCACCAAAAACCGGGACGTCCCTAAAAGTGACGCGAGCCCCACGAACGATACTTCCCTGTAGTTGGCAGAGGTCTTGCGAACATTAACATTCTGTGTAAAGTTGAAAAAAATTTTTTAAAAACATTTAATTAATTAAATAGAAAATGTGCCACAAACCTGTTTGCCAAAACTCATTTTTCAATGCCGGTTTCGGCTGCGACCAGAGCCTATTATTCTAAAGGGAGTACAAATCTATAGACAGCAACAAAATTTTTAAAAATGATGATTAAAAATTGCAAATTTAATTTTTAAAAATGATGAATAAAAATTGCAAATTATACAGGATTTAAACGAATCTTACGTTTTATCAAAAATATTTTCTTGTTTGCTCCGATCACTCGCATAATTCATTTACTTGAACCACCCAACACTGTCACGAATTGAAATATATATATCAGCAAAGTCCCTGTTTATTATCCGACAGCTCACACGCCACGCAAGCAGTTTTTACGGCCAAATGTGTAGCGAAGACGTTTGGACCGGGAGATATGGGATAGAGCCCCCCGAAAGTTTTCAGCGACGGGAATAAAAAAGCATTCCTTTACGGGGTTTATGATATAACCTGCTATATCATGAAGTCTATAAATTGTGTACGGGCTTGAAAACAATTTATTAAATTAGGTTATACTCTTCCGAAATGAAATTTTGACTACGCCCCTGCACAATACTCCCATACGTGTGGTATGCTGGTTATGTTTGAGTTCATACACACGCGTGCGAGCCAGATAAGACAGACTATGCGCCTGGCAAAAGTTCATTAGGCAAAATTAGTTTTTCTGGCTCTTTTATGTTGGTCATGCCTAAAGCTCATTTAGACGAAACTTATATATTTTTTGCAAGTTTTCTGTCAGCGATGCCAGAGGCGTAGTACACAAGAGCCGAGGTAATACAGGGTAGATATTTACGGTAATATTTGTGTATGTATTGCAAACCTGTCACGTTTGCAGGATTTCTAATCAACCTGCAGAAATGTCAAAAATATTTTCTCGCTTACTACGCTCGCTTATGAAAAATGATTTTATGTTCTTTCACTGCAAAAAATAGTGAGTTAAATTGACTGTCTGAAATAGGCTTTTCCTGACTGCACAAACTGGGTCAAAATTCGACTCCGCCATAGTCAAATTCGACTCAATGACTCGCTCAGTGAGTCAAATTTGACTCTGGCGAAGTCGAATTTGACTCAGTTTGTGTAGTACGGAAAGGACTATTTCGGGGAGAGTCAATTTGACTCATTATTTTTTGCAGTCTTCCGAATAAAATTTCGGCAATGCTGTTGAACATTACAGTATGTAGTGTTTTAACCAGCTAAACATGCTAAGGGAAGACACAAAAATGAAAGGAGGGGTGGCGCAGATGTATCACGGTGATTACAAGCTAGACTAAAACGTTTTGGGGTAAGGGGGGTGGTTGGCGAAAATCTTTTATGGAGCAAGGGGCTGAGATCGATTGGATCGTTTCTATCTGCTAACCCGATTCTAAAATATACCTTTTTTATTTGTAATAACTGTTCACGCAGTATTTTTGTTTATTTGCTGAACTAAGTAATTTAGCCTTCTCTCTGTCATCTCTGAATTGCTTAAAATCAACCACATCCCAAACGGACGTACACTGTAAATTCCTGTGAGCTGATCTTGACTCGAAGTGAGGTGAATCCACTAAGAAGTCTGAGGTTTGAACGATGTCTTTCAGCACTCCGAGTTCTGAATTGAATTAACTCATTCTGAGTTAATGTAAATCTACTCACCCGGAATTAAATCAGCTTAGAGCGAGTTGAAGTTTCTTGCTATTAACTCAGAAATAACCTGAAATGACTAATTCGCTCTCTGAGTTGATTAATCAACTTATAGGAATTTAGAGAGTAGAAACGACATAATTATTGCGAGGCGAGCATCCAGTTGTTTCATAGTTAAATTATAATAAGTTGGGTTACTTCGAAAAAAATAACGCGTATTTTTGATCGTCCAGTGGTGAAAATTTTTGTTCTAATCTCGCTGTTAAAGTTCCGTTGACGTTGACGTAGAACGACTCATGGCACACCATGGTCATTATTGGACACGGCCAGAGCAGCCACTACCCCAAATTTCGAAGGCACCCCCAATAGACGGTGCCCATTCTAAGATGATTTTAAACGAAAAATAACCGTTAATAGCCAATTTGAATATGTATTTAAAATTGAAAAATTTACGTTTTGTAAAATATTTTGATTATTGTAAGGGACTCGCACCATTGAATTTTGGGAACCCCCCCCACCCTGGCCTGCTCCGAAACATTCATTGGCGGCTGTTGACGTGTCCGTTTCCACGCATGTACCATAGACAATCTTAATAGTATATATTTATAGTTGCCTGTGGCACAAAGCGAACAATGTAATAGCAAATCGAATATAGCAGCTTTGTGACCCTCTATGGCTTGAAGCCGAGACTAAATTATATGCTTCATTCATGTTTCACATTCATAAGAAATTGGTCGTTTAGTTGAATGCTGTGTTGTTGTTGTTTTGTTGTTATTGTTTTTGTTGTTGTTGTTGTTGTTGTTGTTGTTGTCATTGTTGTTGTTGTTGTTGCTACTACTGCTCCTGCTACTACTGTTGTCGGCCTGCGACCGCGCAACCACGAGAATCTTTGCTCCGCTTCGCACCATATGATACAACCAGCGCCATGGGACAAATAATTTTGCCCTGCCCCAAACATGCCCACGCCAGACTTCCGTCTCCGCGCTCCTAAACCTCTACACACGAAATACATTGTCTTGACATTTCAAGACCCCCACTTTATTATATTTTCAACATGTCAGTGTCTTGTATTTCAGACATTAATAGCCTTAAACAGCTCAGAAATTCGTTTGTTAAATGGTTAAAACATGAATGTCTTATATTCAAGAGATGGGTATTGCCAATAAGACACAAGTTTCTTTTTTCAAGAAATAGTTGTCTTGTGTATGTTAAAGAATTAATTTTCTGATTTTTATGTATGTAAAAAAAGTTGCTCCATTTTACGTTCTATAAAGATGTATATAAATAATCGAATTTTAAAGATATTTCGGGTTCAGCTCAGGCTCATCCAACCTAAGATTACGTCTTGGACGTATCTTAGGTTGTAAAATTACAGTACTGGATTGAGCATTACACACACCCAATTTTGGAGTTGGTTTCCAATGAAAATCTTTGCGTTTTATTTCAGACAGTCTTATATTTCAGAGATATTTTTCTCTATATTTCAAAAAAATATTTCTTAATCGTTCATAAAACAAAGTCTTAAATTTAAGACATTAAAGTGTGAAAAATATTGGACCAATATTTCTGAAAAATTTTAAAGATTAAAAGTGTTGAATTCAAGACGTATATGTCTGGAGTCTGTATCACGACATAATTGTCTTAAATTTCAGACATTTCTTGAATACAAGACAAATTGTTTTGTGTGTACGTTTATAGTTATAGGTTTTAGTCTGTTTATGTTTTAGTTCTAGATAGATTTAAGTTAAAATTTTCGACCTAATTTTATCTAATTCCACTCTTAAGTCGCCTTTAGATCTCAAAGAGAACGCGTCTTGCATTTTAAAATTTCAACCAGTGTAAAGAATTATTGATAAACTTTTGAAATGAGGCTACTAACTCGATTTGTTTGACTTTATATTCAGCATAGGTTGGCTTTAAAGCATGTAGAAGATAAGATATGAGACTCATGTATAGAACAGGGCCGGAACAGTAGTATAAAGAACATTCCTAAGCCTAAGCCTAAGCGTAAGCGTAAGTATAAGAATGGCCGTATTCCTATTCCTAAGCCTAAGCCGAAGCTAAAAATTTAGTCAAAAAGTTAAACTAACTCTATTACAGCCCCTCCGAAAAAACGATCCGGCCCAGTTCTATACATGGGCCAGAAATGAGATGTCCCTCTGAATCTGACTTTGTATCCGCTCCCTCCCTCGTATGGCTACAAGCGATCTGTTGTGCCTAACAACATCGTTGTCGAGCAGTATTTTACTTTCAAATTTAATTTCAACTATTTTGTATGCCTACAGTTCATTGTTAGCTACCAAATTTACGCACAAACAGCCACTATTCTAAACTTAAATACATTACCGGTGGGCGCCAGAAAGCATACTTAAGCCCCAACAAGACGAAAACCGCGCCAAAAACACTAGCTATGTAGCTTAGAGCCAAAGTTTTTCTCGCATGGGACAAATTTACCTGACAATTGCATTATAGCTGTAAACCCGTGAGTTTTCGAACACAACCTTATAACCGACGTTTTTGTGTCAAAACTATCTTAATTTACATATTTATTAGCTAAGTAATTCAGTTTGATCTTAACGAGGAGAACTTGTTTTCTTAAAGTGTACACAAATAACGAATTGAACGGTGTTGTTAATTTAATCGATTGCTCATGTAGAAGGGGTCCATTAATAAAATTGGTAGCTGAAATAACTCACGTCTCGTTGGTATTTTGAGCATAGAACCAGCTTAATAGTTTAAGCTGACGAAGTTGTTAAAATAGAGGAACAAATAGCAGTAAAATTTGAAACGTTCTAGGCTCATGTATAGAACAGGGCCGGAACAGTAGTATAAGCATATTCCTGAGCCTAAGCCTAAGTCTAAGCATAGGCTTAAGCGTATAGATGAGTCAATGTCTAAGTCTAAGTATAAGCCTAAGCCTAAATAGCCTGTAGCTTAAACTGACTCTAGCCCCTCCGGAAAACGATCCGGTCCTGTTCTATACATGGGCCAATTTCTGCTGAAACTAAATTGTTTCAATGTTGGCACAAAAATTTCCGACTTGATCGAACCGTACTTTTTTGAGTATGAACTTTAAAGCTGCAATTGCCTAAGCCTAAGCCTAAGACTAAGCCTAATATAATTTTTCATTAGTATAACACATGTAAACACCTTTACACGTATTGAGATTACGAACATTAATGATCCAATAATGCTTACAGACCAGCAAAGCACTGCTTCAGTCCGATGACCAACAATTTTTCAAATCGAACACCTGTTTAAACGTCAATCTCGTTCTTGATTTAAATGTAAGCATATTTCTAAGCCTAAACCTAAGCCGAAGCCTAAAAGCGTAAGAATAACGATATTCTTAAGCCTAAGCAAAAAAGTGGTCAAAAGCGGCACACGGAAAATTTGTTCCCGACAATTCGTAATTCCAGCAAAAAATGGTCCGACCCACATCTTCCAGACGTGGAGCAGAAAATGGTCCGACCCACGTCTTCCAGACGTGGGCCAATGTTTGTACGCCTGAAACCAGTTTTTGAATGTGTGTCGTGCCCATCACCAGTTTAGTATTTTCAAACAGTTTACTGCAGATATAAAATAGTTTATTTCATGTTATGATGATTTAGTTGTAAAATTGACAATTTCCCAAAAAGGGTTTTGTTTTTACAGAAATATTTTTAGCACGCAAAATAAGAAATATATACTTCAGCTTTCAGGTTTAATTTCATAAATATATTAAAATATCAACAATACATATATATTATTATATCTAAATCCGGTAAAATTTATCCGTATCAACGATTCGTGGTAATGTACACTTCGTACGTGTCACACCGTTCACTACACTATACACCTGAAAAGCTAGCTACCAATATTTCGCGGACAGTAGCTAACGTTTGGCAAAATTTATTCAGCAACAACGCGTTGCCACATTCTTTTGAGAACACTTGGCTTGACGACAGCCTGGTAGTCGTCGATTTTGTCCAATCTGGAGACTGCGATACCGCGTGAACGCGAATACGAAGCTGAGTCAACCGCTCTTCTGGCTGGTGTCACGACTCCTGGCGGTGAACATAAACTTAATCCCGGAACTACTATGGCTGTTCCGCCACCATCCGGTCAACAACCAGGTTGGTAACATGTGGCTTATCAATTTTTATCAAAATCATTCTGAATCAGTGCTTGCATTCTCAATTGTGTGTAGCACCTATTATCAATTACTGACGGATAATGTAAAGTTTGAAAGACTTTACATAAAATCGTCGCTCATTTTCTTTGACGAAGTTATTTTTCAACTGCAGGAAAATATTTGTTTAGTGAAGCTAAAAAGTTTCCTGCAATTGAAGAATAAATTCACTAAAGAAAGTGTAGAGTGCCAAAGGGTGATCAGGATATTTTCACGCCCTAATATGTCTGTTGAGGCATGACAAAGCAATTATTTTAACAGGCTTTAGAATAACCTTCTGTGCTTTAGATTCAAAAATTATGAGATGATAAACTCGCGAGCTGAAGTCGTAGCTACGCTTCGTTTAGGCTTTGAAGTATTTTTTTGTTTCAGAACGCGTTGATGACGCTGATCCGTCGCTGAAGAAAGAAATATGGGCGAGTGGCTGTGCGCTGCTACTGACTGGATTTTCAATCTTTTTAATCATTATATTTCTTCCATTTTCGTTAATTTTTGCGACAAAAGTATGCCAAGAATACGAACGCGCGGTGATATTCCGACTCGGTTCACTGCTGTCGGGCAAAGAAAAAGGCCCTGGGCTGTTTTGGATCATTCCGTGCATTGATTCGTACACCAAACTCGATTTACGCGTGGTGTCGTTCAGTGTTCCGCCGCAAGAAATACTGTCAAAGGTAAACAGCTGTATCCGGTTCCGTTTTTATAAAGCTTCTACATGCACTTTTAGTAAACCTGTTGCCAATGTATAGAATATGGCCGTAACTATAGTATCATCATAGTCCTAAGCGTCAGCCTAATTGCATGAATGAGCTTATACCTAAACCTGAGCTTATGCAAAAAAGTTAGTCTAAAGCTTATGCTTACTCTAGTGCAGTCTCACAGAAAAACGTTCCGCCACTGATCTTCACATGGGCAGCAATTTGGCTGAAAATCGTTGCAGTTTGTTTTATTGTACAAATTGCAAACGTCAGGACATATTGAAATAAATTTTTTTATAGTTTCGCCAAGATGATTCTGTTGAAAATAAGACTGTGACTTTTAATTTGCAATTTTTAATTTTAAGACAATGAATTTTGTATATTTTTCACTTTTAAAACTCGGACAATTGTCGGTGAATCCTGTTTTATTACTTAAACTTTCATTCACATTTTCTAATTTTCTCATTTTGTAGTCGTCACAATTAAATTTTGAAACAATATTCCGGATTCGCTTTTTAAGTAGATTTTTAAAGTTTGGTCAATTTTTCAATTTGTGGACTCCGTGACAGTGTCGGTGGACGTTGTTCTGTCGTTTACTTCCGCATCTTAGAAGGTTTTTCCCGATTCCGTATTTCGTAGTCATTGCGTGTGAATTAATTTAAAATTTAGTATTTTCCATTTTTTAGTTTTTTTTTAAATTTTGTCGCTTTTTCAATTTCAGGACTCAGTGACTGTGTCAGTGGACGCCGTTGTTTACTTCCGCATTTTCGATCCGGTTGTGTCGATCACAAACGTCAACGACGCCGCGTATTCAACGAAACTTCTCGCCCAAACAACGCTCCGGAATACGCTGGGAACGATGGATTTAGGAGAAATGTTGTCGAAACGGGACGATATATCACAAAGTATCAAGTCTGTTCTTGATGAAGCAACAAAATCTTGGGGCGTACAGGTAAAAGCGACTGGGTGCCATACAAAGACGAAAGCCGAGAATTTATTTATTATTTCGATTATTCAAGAAAAACAAACAATATAATCACTTCTAACTGTAAACTTCTACTACTGTCTAAAAACTTAAACTTGAATTACAGCTTAACTAAACTTGAATATTAGTTGCAAGTAAAACTCAAATGACTGGACGGAGTATCTAAACTAGAATTTCAAGTTTTACTTAAACTAGCATATTTTTTATGTTTAACTCGAGTTTAAGTGAACGTATTTTTAGATTAAGCGACAAGTGCAGCCCAGAAATTATGTCTATCAAAGAGTTCACTAAGTTTAGCTTAAACTAAAAATACGTAAGATTTAAAATTAGTTTAAGCGTCGTTGTACCAGTTAGTTCATTTCTTCTTGAAAGTTAGTTTAATACTACTGGATTAGCGTAAACTTTACTCAAATTAGTTTAAGCTTTTGAAGAGTAGTTAAATTAATATTAATTTGAGATTTCTACAGAGTGAGACTTGAAAAGATTGTAACCCCCTCGATCCATGTAAAGCAAAAATCGTAGTTAGGAGTTTATATTAGGAGGGAGTGATCCTTGTCTATTTTATAGTCATATGACCGAGATGTTTTTAAGCACGTGAAGGTAACTACATACTGCAACATTACCCTTTTTTAAGGATTTCTAGAAATTTCGGAGTGGGGGATGTATCTCGCTATCACCCCCCTTGTGCACGACTCTGACTCTGAGCCCACGTTCAAATACGGTACCAGGCTGCGTATTATGCAGAAATTGTTTCAGGTCGAGCGCGTTGAAGTCAAAGACGTCCGACTTCCTCAACAACTCATGCGAGCAATGGCAACCGAAGCCGAAGCGTCCAGGGCTGCTCGAGCTAAAGTCACCATCGCTGAAGGAGAATTGAAAGCGTCGAGAGCTTTACGTGAAGCTGCACAGGTAACTTGTGTTACGGTTGCGACTAAAGGTGCAACCGGATGTGAGAAGAAAAACCGGAGCCGGAAGCGGACATCAGCATATTTTACTGGAGCTGGAACGTCAAGGTAGAAGTCAACATTGGGTAGTTGAGATACACCTGCCCGTAGGCAAAAGGGGGCCAGTTGCAGCTCAGTCAGCCTTCTCTGAAAAATTTTGCCATTGAAAACCCTTGTGTGCCCTCCTGAAAAATATTTAGCCTTCCTACCAAACTAAGTTTGCTACAGGCCTGTTGAAATAACGCTTGATTTACTTAAAGCTAATTAGATCATGGCCAAAAATTGTTTTTTATGTTTCTTTTCTAAGAAATGGTGTGGAAAATTTCTGTACCGATATTGCCGGAACCTCCGCCAAAATTTTTACCGAAAACACAACCTGAAGTTGATTTTTTGTCGGAGATGGAGACGGAAGCGGATCTTTGGTTGCAGTGTCGATTACTGCGATAAAAACTATTTGAACTCGTAGTCTCTTACTTATATGTATGCGCACTTACGTTTAAACGCTATTTTAAGCGACGTGCAATTGAAATTTAAAATTCGAGTAGAAAATAAAATATTTTCGGCATTTTTTATTATTCTCAGTTAAACCAAAAAAGTCTATGGTCCATTTAACCAAAAAGTCTATGATCCATTTAACCAAAAGTCTATGATCCATTTAACCAAAAGTCTATGATCCATTTAACCAAAAGTCTATGATCCATTTAACCAAAAGTCTATGATCCATTTAACCAAAAGTCTATGATCCATTTAACCAAAAGTCTATGATCCATTTAACCAAAAGTCTATGATCCATTTAACCAAAAGTCTATGATCCATTTAACCAAAAGTGTATGATCCATTTAACCAAAAGTCTATGATCCATTTAACCAAAAGTCTATGATCCGTTTAACCAAAAGTCTATGATCCATATGATCCATTTAACCAAAAGTCTATGATCCATTTAACCAAAAGAAAGGTCTATGATCCATTTCACCAAAAGAGTATACAACTGGGTATAATAAGTGTAGAAAATGCCTGTAGTCACCCGTGCGTTGCGTTTTCGCCAAGCCCCTACCGACCATTTCTGGGGTGGACGAGTTTTTCCGAATCATTTCGTTTTTGAGTAGATACAGAGTAATTCCTTGCACATGTTTTGTATAGCAGTCCTGGTACTTTTTGGGCGACACAAAAATAGATAAAAGTATAATGAACTCTTGGTTTAAGTATTTTAGCACCGGAGTATACAAAACATGCAAAAAACACATAACATTTCTTGTATCGCTCCTGTTTTCAAATTGCTGCATACATCCGCGAATCCAATAAGGATGACACATAGGCGTAGTACTCCCAACATGGATCAAGTTCAAAATTAATAGAATTAAGATTTTGTTCTAAAATTGCGTTTGGCTTTTCGATCGCTTTACTCGCGAAGTTTTTACACTATTATATATCACGCGGCGTCATATTCGGGAATTTCTAGATGCGTCATTGGCCGTATATTTTTGTACACAGAAACGTCACACACCTCTCAGTGGATGGGTTTCTGAAAACCTGTATGACTTTGTACTAAAGCATGCGCTAAGTAATTACTTAACCATTTTGTCGGTTTTTAAAAGTTTACTTAAGTTAAGTAAATATTTATGTCGCTGGCTAAAATTGATGCATTACAGATTGACAGCTCAGGCATACTAACATTGGTCTATCCAAAAATTGTACAGTCATGGTGCGTTCTGAACTATTGTTTTTTGTTATGACAGTGGCTCACATTTGGCGTTTATCCGTTTTTGTTCGAAAAGTTAAGTATTTACTTAAGTCGGCGACTTAAGTAATTACTTATGTATAACTTAAGTAAATACTTAAGTAAGATTTCAGAAACCCAATCATTGTTTTTAATATTTTCAGACCATGGCGCAATCACCCGCAGCGCTACAAGTGCGATATTTGCAAACGCTAAACACAATTGCAGCCGAGCATAACAATACCGTTGTTATTCCTTTGCCTGTCGACATAATTACACATTTGATTGGTTGTAGTTCTAAAAATAAAGGAGGGCCACCAGGAGGTCCGGAATATCAACATCTTTTAAGCACCGTTCACGAAGAACCTGAACATTATCATTATACAACACCAGGAGGAGGGCGTCAACCAGGTCCAATTGGAGGTCCAGGCCATGGACTACCGCCAGGAGGAGTTCGACCAACAGTCCCTGTTCAGAAAGTTACTCCTGGCGTCCAAATATCGGATTATCCATCGCCTCAAAAAGGAGTACAGCAGCCTGCGTCGGGTACACCCCACCATCATCAAAAAGATCCGCGTACTACTGCGCCGCATCATTATTCACCCGGAGTACAATTTTCTCACGCGACAGGATATTCTCACGCTTCAGGATTTTCTCACGGTCCTCCGTTGCCACCAGGAGCGCAACAACCAGTCGCTGGTCAATATCCGCCAGGAATACAACAACAGCCTGGACATCCTGTTGGACATCATCCTGAAACGATGCCAGGAGATGCAAGAATGCAACGTAGGAGTCAACAACCCAGAGCTGCGGCGGAACCTCCTGCAGGCCAGCCGGTTGAAAACGGGACCCGCGCACATCCAGGAGTACCACGCTCTCCTGTTACTGATTATCGTTTGTAATATGTATATATGTATGTGTATATGTGAATGTGTTTAGGCTAAAATAGCACTTGTATTTCCAGCTAATTTTATATGTACTCCTGGATGCATAACGCTACGTACTCATAAAATATATTAACTATTTACTGTATCGGGTTACAAGATTATCGGCAACAAATGTCTTTAAATTTTAACCTGCGCGATTTCAGAAGCTAAGAGTAAAGCTGAAACGCTCCAAAAATTCGACATAAATTTTTTTGAACGAACTATTTTAAGCTTTAAATAGGCAACTAGCAGAACCACCGTTGATTGGTGAATTTTAATTTAAAAAACATTTTTACGCTTGTTAGTAGTAGGTTTTCAAACTAACGAACGGGTGCAACTACAGATCTCAAAATTTGTACACTAGTAGAGAAAATCGAAACCAATAAATGTGCTGCATTTCAAAACCTCTCTATTCTCTGATTCGAAAGTTACAAGGCCTACCACCAACTGGTAATAGGTGCTACACACAGTTGAGAATACGAACTCTGGTCTCGAACAGAACAACATTTCAATTTAATATTCGAGTTGTTGGTAAAAAGCAATAGAATGATTACACTTCGCAATGCGGATTTCATCTCGCAGATCGAAGGAGGCGGCTTGAATAGCCAGGCCGGTACACTGGCGTTTGGTTTTGGACAAATCTCCACTAACTTTGTGTCAGTGTTTGACCAAAACCGCCCTAAGCCACAATATGTACGTGTGCCTGTTCGAAATCTACTGTGTACTCCTGTAATTATTAATATACAACACAACTTAAGTACTCCTGCTATAAATGTATATCTGTCCCTCCTGTAATTGTTAATATATAACACAACGTAAGTACTCCTGTTATAAATGTATTATATGTGTCCCGGTATAATTATAGTGTACTTATATAGCGTGCGAAAACCGTCTTTATGACATTACGTTGCCAATTTTTGCTACATTATTGTGTAAATTTTGTAAACACAATGTTTCAAAAATATAAAACATAAAAAATTATTTTTCAATATAAAAATGACAAAGAATAATTTTGGTTCGTCTCTAAATTAATTTGATGGCATAAATCTTTAAAAAAATGTTGATACTTCGTAATCAGTTTTTCTAAATTTCAATTTTTTTCTTGCTCAAGGCGATCTAAAAAGTCGTTTTGTATCCACAAGTAGAACCAATAATGTTTTATTGATATTCTCAGATGTGTATAGCACCTATCGTTAGTTTAAAATAGCTTCAAAATCATAAACTTTGAACCAGACTCGTTGGTATGTGAATTTCATGTACAATACAGCCAGCGGTTGTAAAGATTAGGTTGAGTTTAATTTACGAATGAAAATCGGTGTGATTAATTCTTTAAGCAATATTACCTCTATGACTGGGTTTCTTAAACCCTACTTAAGTATGTCAAATACTTAAGAGCGTGTTATGTAATTAATTAACCATTTTGTCCTTTTTGAGCAAAAACAAATAAACGCCAAATGTCAGCGATTGTCATAACAATAAAGTAATAGTTTTGCTTTATATTAATGAGGCACCAATAGTCTACTATTTCAATTTGACATATGCTAGAATGCTTGATTGGTAAATTTGTAATCTATCGAATTTAGTCAGCGATTGAAGTATTTACTTACTTTAAGTACGGTCTTAAAAACGACAAAATGGTTAAGTAATTACTTATCGCGTACTCAAGTACTAAGTCTCGTCCTTAAGTAGGGTATTGAAAACCCAGCCAATATCTCAAAATTGTCGCCAAAGTTTTGCATTTTACACAAAATATCCTTGATGTATACATAGTATTTGTTTTTCACTTATGTCTTAAATTTCAAACAATTTTATGTCTGCATTTTCACTGTATTGTTTTTGTCATTTCATATTTTTCTTCAAAAATAATTAAGATTAATTTCAATCGTCTAAATTAAAAACTTATATCGGTAAACTTGGATAAGCATAAGCTACCGACGGTATGAAATTTAATGTTTCATGTTTCTACATTCTGTGTAGAAACGAATGTACCCGGCACGCGTTGCGTTTTTGGCCTACCCCCCTTATTTAGAGAGGGGTACAACCTTGGCGAACCATAAAACTTTATGTATCCGGCAACAGAAATTGCTTCGCTTATAGTTTATTTTAGGGTTATTGCATGTGACAGCAGCCCCTCAAGGGGGGTCGGGTAAAAACACAACGCCCGGTGGAACATTTTGTACCATGCGGAACCCAAAGAGTTGCACACTCTTGTATCATGCACTCTTGATAGTATTAAGAGGTCCACCTCAGCTATCATGGATTCCTACCAGAAACCGCTGCCAAAGCCGGATGTTCATCGGGTCAGTGGGTGCTCAGGTCCGGAGCAATAGATTAACCTTATTATATATATATGTTATGGTCCCATTTAACATGTTGACCTGAATGCAGGCCAGAGCCGGGAAAATATATTTTCAAGCCCGTTGCCAAGAGGGTTGCGGCCAAAGGAGCTGAGCCCTATTCTAGAAAAATTTTGCCCCCCATAAAAACTTTTCAACTTTGCTTGTTTAGTATTAACGAAAATCCTTGCATGTTCCTCCTGAAAATTTTTTTAGACCGTTAGTAAGGTGAGTTAGCTGCGGTCGTATACGTTTGACCATAAACATTTTAAACAAGAAATACCTTTTAGACAATTTTTGTATCGTCTTCTAAACATCAAAAAATTGTTCAGGGCAATTGGAGCGAGGGCTAAGGTTTTTATGACGGCCCTAAGGCAGCGAGCTCTGGTCTTTATATGGTCCCGTTTGGTTGGGTTTGTGGTTGTTTTTGGTTCTTAAAATATATACCGGTTTTGATATTATATACTACTGATATTTCCGGCTTCCGACTCAAATTAAATGCTGCCCTGTAAAACTGTCCGCTGTTATGCCAGGGGTATAAAAGCCGAATTAATATCTCAAAGTTTCGCTAAACCATTGTTCTGACGTTTTGGCATAAAGTTGTGGGAAAGAAAATAGTATACGTTCAGGCTCGTAGCCCCAGCTCCAGTTTCTAGAGAGACCATAACGGGTTTAGTAGAGGAAACAGACAATTTTGCATGATTTTACAAGCGTGACTAAAACATTTCTAGTGGTGCCAAAATTTTTGTACGTGGTGCTGAGTTGTTTTGGCCATCTTCAATGCACTGTAAATTCCAATGAATTGATTAATCAACTCAGCTAGAGAGTTAGTTTTATTTCTGAGTTAATACATGAACTCACTTTGAGTTGAGTTGATTCCCGCTCTGAGTTCAGTTGATTCCGGGTAAAGTCGAATAATTAAATCAGAGTGAGCGTTATTGACTCATAATCCTGAGTTCTGAAAGTCCTAACTCAGACTGAGTGATTCAACTTATTCTGAGTTAAAATCAACTCACTGGGATTTACAGTGTAGTAACGAGACTGAATTTGTGCTTGTATGCGACACTGGGCCGTTTTGTTTTTGCTATCAGCGGCGCATCAAGAAATTTCTGACTGGTGTTGGGCTGGCAAAAGTTATGAAACGCAATTTTGTTGCTGTATGCAACATTTTCCCATGAACAGCGAAATATTGTAAGCGAAATCATTTTATCACCAAAAAGTACTGAGTAGAAAAAATTGTAAGGTAGCGACCATATCCATTTTATCATAAATAATTTTCTGGCGGATACGGACATCCCCCTCTGGATGCAGTTGAGGTAACGACAGCGTCCTCGTTTAGAAAGAGTTAAGACACTGTTGTTTAATGATAGTTAAGCCACTATCGGCGTCTATACCTCGTGTATTTCTTCACGCCGCGTAAACGAGTTAAAGTAAACGACGCCAATAGTATGCAAATATTGGACAATGTTACTTTAAGTGGCGTAACAGTAGATTAAGCGTATTCCTAATCCTAAGCCTCAGCCTAAGCGTTGCAAAAATGAGTTCCAAAGCGTAACTGTAAGTCTAAGCAAAAAAGACGTAATCTAGAATCTAAACCTACTCTTTAATGCACCCACCACAAACCTGGACGCCCGTTAAAGTAACATGGGCCAAAATATTGGTAGGTTCTGGAAGACTTAAAGATATATACAATCGACAACGTGGTTATAGATGACTGAACCATTGCAATAATAGGCTCGCTGTCGTGAATTGTTGAACAAAATTATTAATTACGGTGGGACATCAGCTCTATTATAGCATCATAGACGATCAGTTGAGAAATTAATTTTTTGTCATTACTGTCTATTGCACATTTTTCCGTTTGTAGTATTATTGGAAATGTATTAAATTTAACACAT
The DNA here is from genome assembly GCA_030248215.1 of Enoplolaimus lenunculus. Lineage (NCBI taxonomy): Eukaryota > Metazoa > Nematoda > Enoplea > Enoplida > Thoracostomopsidae > Enoplolaimus > Enoplolaimus lenunculus. The sequence continues at coordinate 64,725 of JASANG010000424.1, read as the reverse complement.
TATTGTATTTTAATTTGTGTTTAAAATGAAACATTTTGCTACGTTGCATATATATGTTTGTGTTAAAAATATTGCAGCCATTGTGGCCCTCCATTGGAGTAGCGTACTGCATATAATTCAGCACTATTTCGAATTCGGCTAGTCTAAAGCGGAATTACGACTTGGGATAGCCCAATGCTACGTATATGCCTTTGAAAATTGTTTAGTTAAAATAGCGGTTTTAAAAATTTTAAGAATTCAGTTTGCAAACTGAAATAAATTATAAATATTCGTTAATCAGTCAGAATGGCAGGAAATATTTTCGATATCCGGTCCATCGTCAGTACGGACACAGTACATTATTGAGAAACAATTTCAGGAATAATCCTACAGTTTGACAACAATTCTATTCGTGAAACTTAAATTTTATTTTTCAACTTAATGAAGCCTTTACTTGTGATATGCTTTAAGACAGCATGCCCCCTTGGCCAAAATTTTGAAAACTTTCATCAAATCAACCCCACCGCCAGCTGGTGACTGTTTAAAAATAAATTTTTTGAGTGACACAACCCAAAATTGCAGTTGTTAATATTATTTTTTCACGCTGATTCGATCAATTTTTGTTTATTTCTCAAAATTATCATACATTTTGATGTCAAAAATGCTGTTTTTGACAGTGAAAAATAGCAATCATCAATTTTCAAACTTTGACAGATAAAAAAAATTAAAATGTAAAATTTGATTATTTTGAGAATACAAATGATTATTAACACAAGAGTTGAATGACCAAGCGTACAATAATACAGTGTTGACCAGATTTCAACTGATTAATATTTGAAGCTTCCACCTGGGCACCGTTATTTTAACCTAGAATTTGACACAGCGGTTTTAATTTCCCCCCGCACACAGAAAACAACTGAAACTTTGAGCTATCCAAACGAGTGTCGGTTCAACTTATGCTAAGATCAAACGCGATGACCACTGTGCTGTGTTGCATTATAGTCTCGTCGCGGTTATATCTTTGTCAGGTTTTTGCATTATTCAAACACTTACACTTAATGGGTTTAGGCGTATGCTTAGTTTTAAGCTTATCCTTATGTTGTAGTTGAGACTTTAATAGACTGTTGTAGAAATAGGTTTAATACTGGCCAAACTTGCCTGAAGATGCACTATCGTGGTATTTAGGTTTTCAGTCGATGTTGCGTTAATAATATATATATAAATATATATGTATATATGTACATATACATTTATACATATATACGTATATATAGCTGGATATACATGTTATTTTTTGTTTGTTTTTTCACTCTAACTGTGTTTGTGGTTTTTTTCTTGTATTTTCTTGTCCATGTGAAATTCTATACCGTTTTCATGTATTTCAAAAAAGACTCTTTAATTCATTCAACTCGAACGTTTCTCAATATTAACGAGAATGAGAGTTTTTTGTGCTGACGTAAGAGTTCCACGCAGGCATAACTGTAAGGTTTGATGGTCACCAGCCAGGGTCCAATGCTACTTTTAACGTTTTTTTTTCAGTTTAAATGTAACAAAAAATATGCCATTTTCTTGTTATGCCTTAATGAATTTAAATCCCAGTCTTACATTTAATGTTAAGGCTTAGGTTTAGGCGTAGACTGAGGCTTAGATTTTACGTAATGACTTATTGTGAGTCGAATATGAAGGGGTAATAAGAGAAGGTTTCCATTTTGAGTTGCAATCAATACGGATGGGTATTTGTTATTAGAGCGCGTTAGTGTATAGTGTTCGTAAGTCCTAATCAGAGTCCATAAAAGACACTAAAGCAGAACAGAAGCCTAGACTGTGGAAACATGTAACTGGCACAACCAATATAAATTTTAATAAATCCAGAAAAAATATTAACAGACAAACCAATCAACAAAAATGCTTCAGGTTAAGTCAGTTCTGGCCAAAACAGATTACAAAAACGGGTTTCAGGTTTAACTAAGGTGACTTAAAAACAAATAACAGTAGGGGATACGCACTGCAGGGAAAAAATAACTATTACTCGCGGCCCCCTCTTATTCCGGCGACTACATTAGACAAACGCTAAGGATTAGTTTTATGTAGGCGTTGTCCTAAAGCTAAAGCATAAGACTAAGCCTAAATGCACATAAGTGAAAGTTAGCTTGATGTAAACGTATGTTAATATAGGAAGCTACTTTCGTATACCATTTGTTCAAGAACAAGCGTTAGCTTAGCTTAAGCTTAGTTTTAGACGCACACTTTTTGCTTTAAGTTGTAGCTTATGCGAGGCTTAGACTTAGGATTAAGTTTTGGCTTAGGTTTAATTAAACCTTAGGCTTAAAGTGTCAGGTTGAGTGAAAATGTTTCGTTTGACTAATATCTAATCTAATAGCGATTTTTTCATAACAGTACTTCAATTATTTCGTTGAATTAAATTCAAAAATGCTATGTGTTATATTTTAAGAACAATTTTCTGCAATGTTTCCGTTTGCTTTAATCTTGCATTCAAGCTAAGCATAGTCGTCAGCATTAAAGTTTGAGACAAGCGCCTATATTCTCAAATGTGTATAGCATCTATGGCCAGTTTGTAATAGGTTTTCAAACTCACGAATTGCTGCTGTTGCAAATGTCACATTTTGCACAGAAATACGCTAAATTAAACATCTGAAAATTGTGATGAATTGTTGAGCTCTCTGTTCTGTGATTTGAAAGTTTCAAGACCTATTACACTGCGAAAAATGGTGAGTCAAATTGACTGTTTCCAAAATAGGCTTTTTCGGACCACACAAACTGAGTCAAATTCAACTCCGCCAAAGTCAAATTCGACTCGTCCGAGGCGCTTAGTGTGTCGAATTTGACTCTGATGAAGTCGAATTTTGACTCAGTTTGTGTACTTCGTAAAAACTTGACTCACCGTTTTTGGCAGAGTACGAACTGGTGACAGGTGCTACACACATTTGAGAACAATGTTATGGACCATATCCAAAAATAAGGTTATTCATTATGTCCAAATCAAAACTTGTGTCTAATCCTAATTACGTAACTAAATCATCTAGTCTGTAGTTTTAGTCTGAGACTGCGAAAACCCTAAGCTAATAACTCATCTCAAAACTGACGACTAAACTTTAAAACTATTCTGCCACTTAGGCCAAGGTCGAAGATTAATTTTCAAATCAAGCCTAAGCCTACTACTAAACCTTAAGTTAAAAAATGCTACACCAATAGTTGATCGAAACAAAAACAGCAAAATTTACTGAAAGTTTGTAAATTTTCAATTGGACGTTTAATGTTTTCGTTTAATTTCAATGCTTGTTGCCAAATTGAAGAACTTTATCTTCGAAGTACTCGACTACAACTGTTTGAAACATTTTGACAATAACAACAACTACGACAACAACACCAACAACGACAGCAACAACAACAACAAGAACAACATCACCAACAACAACACCAACAAGCAACAGCAACAGCAGCAGCAGCAGCAACAACAGCACCAGCAACAACACCACCAACAAACAACAACAACAACAACAACAACAACAACAACAACAACAACAACAACAACAACAACAACAACAACAACAACAACAGCAGCAACAACAGCACCAGCAACAACACCACCAACAAACAACAACAACAACAACAACAACAACAACAACAGCAGCAACAACAGCACCAGCAACAACAGCACCAGCAACAACACCACCAACAAACAACAACAACAACAGCAGCAGCAGCAACAACAACAATAATAATTATAACCAAATGTGAATTTCTGGTGATGCTTTGCCTGGAATTCAACCCAAATTGAAAACCAACACAACTCGAATGTAAGTTTTACATGCAAATGTTTGCTGTATATGATTGTATATGGTGTGTTTATTATATTTTGTAATAAGCCTAAAGCCTAAGCAAAAAAAATGTAATCTAGAATCTAAACCTACTCTTTTATAGACCCACCAGAAACCTGAACGTTCCTTAAAGTAACATGGGCCAAATATTAAAGTGATGGCCAGCAAAAACATTGAAAAGATGCATATTTTTGAAAAAAAAAATAATATTTCATTTTTAAAGTAAACATATTCACAGAAAACCTCTGATTGGTCTCTGTCTCATCCGGCATTAAGACAGTTTTTGATTGGAAGGTTATGGAACCTCAAATTTGAAAATTACCATTAAACACCGGCGTGACCATTAATAGGTTTCAAACTTTTACCATTAATACCCAAACTTTCTCGCAAAGTTGTACGATATTAAGGATGGCAACCTATTTTGTTTTGTTTGATCAATCTGCAGTGAATATTAAATATTATTAATGTTTTTTGTGTGTATTTATTTCGTGATTGTTTATTTTTTATTTTTATATAATTTTGGGTGCTAAAAATAATTGTTAAAATCACAGCTGTAGTAAGCGGACCATAGTTTTAAAGGGGACTTGTGGGGCTGTTTTTTGGAATCCAACAAGTGTCAAAAAGCTATCAATTTGATTGGTTATATCACAACTGTATGATTCGGGGATAACTCGATCCAGTCGTTTCGCCTCAAGTATAGCACCAACCAGAAAATAGAACCTCGGACGTGTGTGAACTCAATTTAAACTTAATACTATCGCTACGTAACGTGGTCGTTGCTACAACTTCTTATTCCGGTATATATGCACATGTATAGCATTACTTGCGTTTCATGCACTTTAACGTTCACATATAGCGACAATAAAGCAAGCAAATTTATATTGATAAATGGCTCGTTGGCTGCTATTTCTTTGGACATACGAGGTTTCTTTGGGGCGCCGGTATCATTTTTGGCTACAATTCCTGCGGACCAACGAGGGTTTGGGGCACCGACGTCATGTTGGCTACAATTCTTTTGGACCAACGAGGTTTTTTTGCGATACCGGCGGCATTACTGGCTTTCATTATGGTTCGCTTTTTTTAATGTCACGGGCAATTTGTTTTTGTCACATTATTTTTCGTTTTAATTTTACTGTAGTAACTGTAGCGCGTGTCTACACAAATAGTTACCATTATTTTAATATTGTGGTGAAAAAAATTGGCAAAGTAATCATGGTATATTTGCCATAAAAATGGTATGTTTATATAAATAATTAGGTATTTTTTGCAGACAAATTGCATTCAAATTAAGGCATGCTGGCTGGGTTTTTGAAACCTTACTTAACGACAACACAGTACTTGAGTGCGTGCTAAAAGTAATTACTTAACCATTTTGTCAATGTTAAAATCGCATTTAAGTTATAACTAAATAGTTTAAGTTGCTGACTACATTTGATAAGTTACAAACAATGGCGGATCCATGGGGGCCACCCCGGCCGTGGCCCCCCCCCCAACAGCATCTCGACAAAAATTATATAGCAATTTTGTTACAATAGTTCGTGGTTTGTGTATGGGTCAAAAGTAAGTTTATTACCTGTGAAATTTTGGCCCCCCATTTTGAGATCCTGGATCCGCCACTGGTTATAAATTCACCGTTCAAGCATACTATCCCTAGTTTAATTGAAATTGTAGACTCACGATGTCTCCTTAAGCAAAACTATTATTTTCTTGTTAATTTATTGCTCAAGTTAAGCTTATTTATGCACAGTTTGCAGTGATGGTTTGTTATATATGTAAACAATTATTAAGCATGTAATAGCAAAATGTCACAAAAGCAAGTATTCTCAAATGAGTGTAGCAACTGTCACCATTTAGCAGTAGGTTATTTTAAGTAGAACAACTGGTTTTGACAGTACTTGGTTTAAAAGCTACAAGACGATATCGTCAACTGGCTATAGATGCTACAATTTGTCGAAATTACCGCGTGTTATCACTGTATTAGCTGTAAACCGTGTGTGAGCCCGAATTTGCATTCTCTAATGCCCGAAATATATTTCATCTAATCATTTGTTCTGTCTGGGAATCGAACCCGGGCCGTCAGATTTCAAACCTCAAGCGATTACCACTGCTGTTCTTTACTGTATGACACAATATAGAACGGGCATTAAAGAAACTTTGTTCCTGAATGCGTGTTTATATTTGCTTGGGATTTGTTGTATTTTATTTTTTATCTGTTTTCGCATGTTCTTTGCGCTTGGTATATCGCATATGTTGCAATTATAGCGTTTGCAATCTGCATTTATCGCAGTGGTTAAGAATCAAACTTCCTTTGATGGGTAGACGAATTGTCTTAAAATGAATCCTTTTTACAACTTAACGACAATTTTTAGTTCTTAAAATCCGTAACTAATGATCGACATATTTTGTTTGCTGTTTAAAAACTTAAACTCTAATTTTACAATTTTTATTACTTAAAAATCAACTTTCCGCTTACGTTATTTTCAATTTGGCTCACAAGAACGAACTTTTTGTCGTCAAACGGGAACTTATGGTTAAAATATCGGTGTTAACATTTAATATTTTCTTCAATTTTTTTTGAAATTTTTTTATATCTTAAATTGCTTAAAAATAATAATTACTTAAAATTGTAAGCGAAATGACTATTTAATGTGTTATATAAAACCGAATATCGGATATCACAAATACCGGAAACGGAACCGTTAAAAAGTATAAACAAAACGTTTCAGGGGACTTGGGTTATTGTCATTCTTAGTCTAAGAAACGAGGATTACATTCTGTATTTTCTATTGGGTTTGCGGTATTTGAGAAATTTTAAAAACTCGGTGATAAAATTTGCACTGTAAATTCTAGTGTGTTGATTTTAACTCAGAATGAGTTTGATCTACACAAAAGTCTAAGCTCTGAATTAGGTCTTTCAGAAATCAGAACTTCGAATTGATTGCACTCATTTTCTGTTTAATCAACACATTCGGAATTAAGTTATCTCTGATTGAATTAAAATGTACTGTTATTATCTCAGAAATAATCCAAACTAACTCTTTCCGTCTGTCTCTGAGATAATTAATCAACTCATTGGAATTTACAGTGTGACCACGGTCTATCGATACTAACATATATATGACTTCGCAATACTGTAGCCAGAGTTTCAGTTCGACTGTGGTATAGTTTTAGGAAAATATTAAAACGTTTGTCTGACCAAGTCTAGCGTCGAGACAATCTCTTGGCTTCTAGAAATAGACGGTTAATTTCAAAACCTGTCAAAGTTAGTATTTTCCTTACCCAATTTTTTGTAATATACCCCGTATACCCGATAATGTTTTGTTCCCTAATGCTGCGTTAAACTTAAATACTTTCTAGCTACCATGCCTAGTGCAATCAGGCATAAATCTAGTATTCAAACTTATGCTTACGTATTTACCTTACTTTGTCTGGCGGGGCGTTTATCAATAGGTAGAAATCGTACTACAGTTTTAGAAATACTTGATTTAGTTTATTAGGATTTAAATTTTAGAATTGTATTCTCAAAATGTGTGTACCACCTATCAACAGTTAAAACATGAGATTTCAAAATTTCAACTTGAATTTAAGCTTCGCTACACCATACTTGAATCTGTCGTTTAAGAGTTGATAATTAACTCGCGATATGAGCTCCATTCAATTGAACGGCTAAGTAGACTAGCGACCTGCCGAAAATGTTACCAGAGGTCAAAGAATTTTCTGGTTCTACGCCTGGAAAAGTTTGTCAGGAATATTGAACCAAAGTTGTATTTTTCGGTAAAATAACTCAACTGAGTTCAAAAATTGTAGCGAAAATCGCTACAACATCACTGCGATGCACAGTTTAGTTTAACTCCGGGTCACTGGATTAGCATATTTGTTTTGTTTGGGTAAACTGCGATTTGGTAAATACCACATTGCAAAAAATGGTGAGTCAAATTGACTCTCTCCGAAATGGGCTTTTCCTGACTGCACAAGCTGAGTCAAAATTCGACTCCGCCAGAGTCAAATTCGATTCACCAAATCGCTCAGTGAGTCGAATTTGACTCTGGCGGAGTCGAATGTGACTCAGTTTGTGTAGTCAAGAAAAGCCTATTTCGGAGAGAGTCAATTTGACTCACTATTTTTTACAGTGCAGCTTCAGGCTTAGGTTTAGGATATGTCTTAGGCTTTGATTAAGAATTCTATTTTACTAAAATAGTCATATCTCAAAGTTTAGAATGTTTAGTTTTTAGACATTTTTAGATTTTTGAAAGTTTTTATTTATGTGTTTTTGACACTCGTTTGCTCGCTAAGGATCGTGTTTTTTTGCACTAAAATACAATTTTATAAAATAGTCATTGTACTTGTACCGAATTTAAGACGAAAATTGACAGTTTTGTTTAAGTTGTAGAAACGGGTGGTTTGCGACTTTGAACTATAAATTGTACAAATTCATTAGCAACTTTTTATTTATGAAATCATTGTTCATTTACGAATTTTAGATTCAAAAATTTATTAATGCAAAATATACTTTTATCTCGTAAAACACTAAAGTGAAAACTTACAAATGTCGTTTAATAATTTAATAAAGCTGGTTCTGTCCCGACATACGTATTTTGAGCACCGTTATAGCGATATTACACTAATAAGTAACGCATTTCGGTGTTCTTTACAATTAACGCAATTTTAATTGAAGTTCGTATGCAATTTTTTCAATTTTAATAAATTGTTTTTAAATTTCAAACACAATTTAGGAAAATCTAAGAAATGTATTCGTTTTGTGTCTTTGGCAATTTTTGCCCTGAATCTTTTCAATCAGTTATTTTTGGCCTGGTTAATTACAAAACATCAGCCAAATTTACGCAACTAAACTGCAAAAAATGGTGAGTCAAATTGACTTTCTCTGAAATAGACTGTTCCTGACTACACAAACTGAGCCAAAATTCGACTCCGCTAGAGTCAAATTCGACTCAATTCGACTCTAGCGGAGTCGATTTTTGGCTCAGTTTGTGTAGTCAGGAAAAGCCTATTTCTTAGAGAGTACAATTTGACTCACCATTTTTTGCAGCGATAAGATTGCGAGATCTTGCATATTTAGACAGCGAAAAGCAAGTTTCATCTCAGAATTAGCAACGACAAACATTTTTTAATTACGTTCATTTTAAAAGTTTAAGTAAACCAGCAAAATAAGACTTTTTAAATGGTACACGATTGAATACTGGTAATTTTAGAACGAGAGTTACATCCGGATCCGGGTTGGCATTTATTAAAATTCCGGGATTTTCGTACAGAAAAATCCGGGTCCGGCTTCGGGTATTTATTTTTAAATATTGCAACTCTATTTAGAACATTTAAAGTTTGCATTTAGCATTTTGTAATATTAATCAATTTAGCATTTTGCGATATTATTCACTTGCGTGGTCGTTTGCATTTTATATTAGGGTTTTGCTAGTAAGAAAGAATGGTGTTTTTTTGTTAAAACGTTATGGTATGCTACCTTTTGGGTCTAGCAGTTCGTTGAATTGATTTGAATAACAGTGGTGTTATACTTTTATTGACGTTCCTCCGTCGTCCGGTACCGTACCGCGACGTCGGCGCCGCAAGACAACTATAACGCCACCCTCAGTGTTTCCAGCGGTGCACAGTCGTATTCTGAGGGAAAATAGGTGTACAGTACACTGCAAAAAATGTTGAGTCAAGTTGACTCTCTCCGAAATAGGCTTTTCCTGACTGCACAAACTGAGTCAAAATTTGACTCCGGCTGAGTCAAATTCGACTGAATTTGACTCTGGCGGAGACTCGAATTTTGACTCAGTTTGTGTAGTTAGGAAAAACCTATTTCGGAGGGAGTCAATTTGACTCACCATTTTTTGCAGTGTATACGACATGTACCTTTTTTCCAAATCTGCTGTATTTTTTGTGCATAGATGTTTTGTTACTTGACGGGAATGGGGAGGGGTAAGATTATCACCCCCCAATCGCACCAATCACCAGTTTGCAATAGATGTTGTAAATTGCGTAATCACATATATATTGTTTCACCTCCACCAATGACTGAATTGCATTTTAAATTTTAAATTGTCATACCTGAATGCATGCGGTGAGCATCATTTATCACGTATGAATTTTCCCACTGGTGCTGTTGTCAAAGGGAACTCGTCAAAAATTTCTCACGAGCTCCGATTCTCACGAAAAATTCCTCACGAGCTCCGATTCTCACGAGTAATTTCTCACGAGCTCCGATTCTCACGAGAAATATCTCACGAGCTCCGATTCTCACGAGAAATTTCTCACGAGCTCCGATTCTCACGGTGATAAATTTACTACGGTCATAATTTCTCGCATCGATAATTCCAGTGCTCGATTCCGTTTATACATTGCGTTTTTTAGTATATTTTTTACTGCTACATACAATATCCTTCCACAGAGTCAAAAGTGAATCTACGACGATTCGTCGCCCGACAACTTTGCGCCCCACAGTGACCGAAAGCCTGTGAATATATCAAACTGTTATCCGAAGGATAATCCTAGGGGTAAGCCTAAGCATAATTAGTGTGCGATGAATTTGTCGAGTCTATAAAATGTCGATTATAAGTTGTCGGGCGGCGAGTTGTCAGGCGAGAAATTGTCGTAATACCGTCGAATGGAGTTTGATTACGCTCTGTAACAATTCTTAATAACCATGTAAATCTTTGTGGAAAGAGAATCAGAACTAACAAAGCGAAATTGTTTTTTTCAAATGTTAGAAAATTTCAGATTTTCAGAGGCACCGGCTCTCACACAGGCACCAGAACCTTTTGGAGCACAAGTTGTCACGATCCATAAATTTCACGCCACATTTTTTCTCACGATATAAGTTCCCACGGCTCATGTTCTCACGCCAGTAAAACTTAAACATAAATTATAGCTTAACTAATCTTAAATATTAGTGTAAGTAAAACTCGAATGGCTGGACGGACTACCTGAACTAGAATTTTAAGATTTACTTAAACTAACATATTTTTACGTATAACACGAGTGTAAAAGTAAATTAAATTTTGGTTTAAGAAACCAATTTATCTCCGAAATTATCTGTATCTAAGAGTTCATTAAGCTTAGCTTAAACTAACAATACGTAAAATTTTAAATTTGCTCAAGCGTAAACCTACCAGTTGGTTCAGTTAATCTAAGAAGTTACTTTAATACTTCTGGATTGGCTTAAGCTTAAATCAAGTTAGTTTAAGCTTTTAGAAAGTACGTCAAAGCGAGGCCGGCGGGATGATCTTCGCACGTATGGCAAAAAAACTTTTTACTGCATTAAGAACATTTTGTTCGAAAAATTCTCAGTTCCCCCTCTAGAAATGCGCCCTGTCTATAATGAACCCTACCAAAACATATAAAACAGTGCCGATCAACGCTGTCCCGGTGGGGTGTTTAGGATATCAGTAGTTAAATCGATTTATTTACAAAATTCCACGCAGTGTTTCTAATAAATTTCCCTTTAAAAAGTTTCAAAACCTGTTGCCAAGATATGTTTTAGTTGAATTTCCGCCGGTTTACGGATCCGTTGTTCAATCCCGGTAAATCCACCGCTGGGATGTAGTCATTGTAAGGATATGCAGTACCATATCGAGACGTTTGCGAAAATTTTGCTGCGGACGCACTTGTTGCTTTGAATATATACCGATACCGTACAGGAATTTATGATTTGGTTTGCGGTGTTTTTGGTTTGAAGTGCAACCGATTTAGAATGCCTAGTTTGTAGTTATATTTAGATGTTCTGCGGTTTTTATTTACGTTTTTTTAGAGTTAAGCAAAATGCTTTGGGAAGCTTGCGTTTGGCAATTTACACCTTGTGGCCAGCGCTGCCAATAGCAGCGTGGCAAAGTTTAAGTTTGATTGCATCAAGACACTGTAAATTTTTTCCATTTTAATTATAGGTAACTTTACTGGCCAATGTAAAGATCAAAAGCAGAACGTTTTTCTGCAGGCTTGCAATAAAATACAGTAAGCTTAAGCTTTGGACTAAGTTCAGTTCAGGCTTAAGTTTAATCTAGGTATAAGCTCTTTCTTACGCATAGGTTTAGGCTTAGTCTGAGGCTTAGGCTTACGAATGTGCTCGTACTACTGTTACGGACATCGTTCTATACATTGGCCAACTTTCCTATAGTGTTTTAGACATATGTTAATTCTTTTACAACTCGTGAAAAAATGGTTAAAAACAATTTAAGAATTAAAATTTCAAAAATGTTCAAAATTAAGCAATCTTGTTAAAATTATCAGTCAGTTTACGAACCTTCGATTCCTTGATTGGCAGAATATTTTATTGATTTAAATCAGTTTATATAATTATTGTCAGCTTTGAAATATGTTTGAGAAAAAACCAGCAGTTTTGCGTCGAAGATGACGTTAGGATTTTAAATTAGAATCACAACAACAACAACAACAAAATTTCAGCTTTCAAACTTAGTTTGTCCATTATTAATTTTCGAATTATCAGCTTATTTCAAGCACAATATTTTAATTATAAGCTCGCTGTAGTAATATTGACATTATAGGCAGTATAGAATGGTAGCGTTCCTTGATGGAAAGATAGTTTTTTCGGCATCCGAAACTCTTTATATATTACTGACTTTAGACAAAAAATTATTGCTGTGACCTTTTAACGAAACGAACTATTTATTTCAAAGTTTGAAGTGACAAGACAAATAGCCCATGTATAGAACAGGGCCGGATCGTTTTCTTGGCGGGGCTGTAATAGAGTTAATTTAACCTTTAGATTAACTTTTTTGCTCAGGCTTAGGCTTAGGCTTATTCTTAGGCTCAGGAATAGGCTCATCCTTACGCTTGGGCTTAGGCTTACGCTTAGCCGTACGAATATGATTGTACAACTGTTCCGGCCCTTTTCTGTACATCAGTCAGACTAATGATAGGTTTCTTTTAAGACACTTCGTAGTCGAATCAGAATATTTTTAATTTTGAAATGTTTTAAATGTGATTTTATAAATTCAAATTTTAGTGATTACAACTTTTATCAACACGGTGTACGAACGCAATAAATCGTTGATTCGGGTATATAAACAAACGTCGATTGTGCTTCAAATTGTGTGAACAATTTGTTAAAATTTAAATTTAATAATGTATAATATTTTAATTGAAAACAAATTTAATTTAAGAAGACATTAATCAATATTTAAATAATTTTTAATTTGGAACACAATTATTCAAGACGTAAATTACAATATGATATCGTTTAAAATAACAGAATAATATTTTAAAGTTTAAATTATTTTAATATTAAATAAAAAGTATATCGAATTGAAATATTCATAAAAAATTTTGTACCGAAATTAATAAAATTAACTTTTTAAACGTAATTTAATTTAATAATATTTAAAATTAAAATATTTAAGCGTAAAATTCTCTTAAATTTAATGAACTAAAATAAATCTTAAAATCTAAATATAAAAATATTTAAATAATTCAAAATCAATTACTAACGATTTAAATTTTTGAAATAATGTGATTAATTGAGATCAAATTGCGATGGAAGGTCATCATCCGAAAACTGGCGAACCGTTGCCAACACAACCACTAACAGGTACGGATTTTATTATAGTCTACACTGCTAAAAATGGTGAGTTAAATTGACTCTCTCCGAAACAGGCTCTACGGCGCTACACAAACTGAGTCAAATTCGACTCCGCCAGAGTTAAACGTGCGACCAAGTGAGTAGAATTTGACTCTAGCGGGGTGAAATTTTGGCTCAATACCGTTCCGTTTTTAGTGGTACTGCAAAAAAGTAGGTTTATATTTCAGACTATATTTTTTGCTCACGCTTAGGCTCACACTTTTTCAACGCTTAGCTTTAGTAATATGCTTAATCTACAGTTACGGCCCTAAAGTTTTGACCAAACTTATGATGTGGTTTGTGTTGGAAACAAGACCCCTCCGTTTGAGGAATCGGCATTCCGAAGCTTAACCATAAAAATTGGTCAGCTTTGAGCACATTTACATTTCTATTACACTGCAAAAAATGCTGAGTCAAATTGACTCTCTCCGAAATAGGCTCTACGGGACTACAAAAACTGAGTCAAATCCAATTACACCAAAATCAAATTCGACTCACTAAGTCTCTCATTTGACTCTAGCGGAGTCGAATATGACTCAGTTTGCGAAGTCTCGTAGAGCCTATTTCCGAGAGAGTAAATTTTACTCATCATTTTTGCAATGTACAATTTGCAACAGCAGGTTAACTATTAATGCAGCTTAGGCTTAAGCATAATCCTAATTTTAAGAAGTTAGAAAGGTGTGAAGGCAGCGTAATAAATTCAGCAGCTTGGCGACATATTACAAAAAATTCAAAAAAAATTTTAATTGATCCGTTATTTTACAAATATTTGCTTTTATAGAAAACCCGTTCAATTCCCAGGTCTGCAAAAAACCTATTTTCTAATTACAATTTCACATTTTAAGACTTAGAAGGATACACATTATATAACTGTGTATGTTCAGTTACTTAATTTTGTAGGTACCATCATACACCAGAAAGATAAATAAATCGCAATTTATATCGGAATCGGAACGAAAAAATTTACAATATTAAATCATTTAAAACAACGAACAATATTTCAAAATTTAAATTATTTTAAATCTTAAACAAATGCGACTCAACTCGATTGAGTTGTTTAAAATTACAAATTTAAAAATATTTTTAATTATTAAAATTTCAGGACCAGTCGACGATGCACAACAAACGTTGAAAAAAGAAATTTGGGCAAGCGGTTGCGCTTTGATCTTGACTGCATTTTCGCTATTTTTAATCATTATATTTCTTCCATTTTCGTTAATTTTTGCGACAAAAGTATGCCAAGAATACGAACGCGCGGTGATATTCCGACTCGGTTCACTGCTGTCGGGCAAAGAAAAAGGCCCTGGGCTGTTTTGGATCATTCCGTGCATTGATTCGTACACCAAACTCGATTTACGCGTGGTGTCGTTCAGTGTTCCGCCGCAAGAAATACTGTCAAAGGTAAACCGCTGTATCCGGTTCCGTATTTATAAAGCTTCTACATGCACTTTTAGTAAATCTGTTGCCAATGTATGGAATATGGCCGTAACAGTAGTATCACCATTGGCCTAAGCTTCAGCCTAAAAGCGCAAGAATGAGCTTATACCTAAGCTTGGGCCTAAGCAAGAAAGATACTTTAAAGCTTAAGCGTTGCGCCGCAAGAAATTTTGTCAAAGGTTAGCTATAGCTTAATGCACGTTCTATTTTTTAAGTTAAGAGGCTAAAAATATGTTTAAATTTGCAGTTTTGTTATAATTTTAGATTACGAACTTTAACTGAGTATAATGCTAAGCCTAAGCCTAAAAAGTTCACCGCAAAGTAATGGAATTTGCTTGAACTAATCATATGTTTTGGTTGTGAATTCAGATTGCAAAATGTGATTTGAGGCTTATGAAACATTTTGTATTTTTCCATTTTGTAGGATGGTTTTTAATTTTGTAAGTTTTCAATTTGGCGACTCAGTGACAGTGTCGGTGGACGTTGTTCTGTCGTTTACTTCCGCATCTTTGAAGGTTTTTCCCGATTCCGTATTTTGTAGTCATTGCGTGTGAATTAATTTAAAATTTAGTATTTTCCATTTTTTTAGTTTTTTTTTAAATTTGTCACTTTTTCAATTTCAGGACTCAGTGACTGTGTCAGTGGACGCCGTTGTTTACTTCCGCATTTTCGATCCGGTTGTGTCGATCACAAACGTCAACGACGCCGCGTATTCAACGAAACTTCTCGCCCAAACAACGCTCCGGAATACGCTGGGAACGATGGATTTAGGAGAAATGTTGTCGAAACGGGACGATATATCACACAATATCAAATCGGTGCTCGATGATGCGACTAAATCGTGGGGCGTTCAGGTGCAAACTTTTCCTTTGTGTTGATGTCGCATCAATCTATTTCATTCAGTTGCTTAGCAACGAAACTAAAAGTTTTTCAAAGTATAACCAAGAGTGCATAATTCAAGAGTGCGCAACTCTTGCAGTTTCGCATGGTACAAAATGTATCACCGGGCGTTGCGTTTTTGGCCGACCTTCCCTCTTGTTTAGAGGGTGGGGTCGCTATCACATGAAAACTCATAAATTAAACTATAAGGGGACCATGTTTGACGCCGCATACTTAAAGTGCCATGGTTCGCACCGGTTGTACCCATCCTCTTCTTAGTACAACCAAGAGTGGATGATATCCACCTTGCAGAAGAGTGTGCAACTGCTTGGGCTGTGCATGGCCCTAAGTGTACCAACACGCGTTGCATTTTTGCTCGACCCCCCTGATTTGGGGGGGTAGACACCACTTAATCTACTTTAGCTAAAATTCAAAATATTGGCTCAACGATCCCCCCCAAATAAAGGGGGGTAGGCCAAAAACGCAACGCGTGCCGGGTACATTCTTTAATACACAGAATGTACCCAGTTGCACACTCTTGTTATAAAGAGTGATCATCCACTCTTGGTACAACCAAGAGCGGATGATGCATATTTCAACAAGAGTATGCAACTGGGTACATTCTGTGTAGAAAAGAATGTACCTGGCACGCGTTGCGCTTTTGCACTACTTCCCCCCTTTATTTAGAGGTGAATACAACCGGTGCGAACCATGACACTTTATGCGTCCGGCAACAAATTGCTCCGCTTATAATTTAATTTACAATCGTTACATGTGACAGCAACCCCCTTTAAACAAAAAGGGGTCGGCCAAAAACGCAACGCCCGGTGGAACATTCTGGACTCTGCCACTCTTGGTATAACTAATTTGTTAGACAAAGTGTATGTTGTGTGTTTGTTCGTGTGTGGTTGAAAAATGGAAACCGTTAATTTTGTTGATTTCGGTGAAAGTTGTTCACCCTTGCGTTCTCGTTCCGGTACAAAATTTGGTATCAACGTTGCAGCAAAATCAGTTAATCAAGGATGCCTGTGGTTAACAAAAAATTAATTTGTATTTTATTCAAACTAAAGTTGAATAATATTAATTGTATATCGCAATTTGGTTATCATTTATAAGCAGGACGACAATTCGTCGCCCGACAACTTTTCACCCAACAGTGTCATTAAACCTATAAATAAATCTGTGCATAATCCTAATCAGAACTTTGAGCGTAAGCTCGACTTTAGAACGTGTAGTGTTACAAAAACATGTAAAGGCTTATAATTAATGGTTCGTGTACGTTGGACAGAAAGCTTGGCCCCAGCAATAATTAGGTTTTTCCAGCTATTTTGGCATTTTAGCTGATTACTATGTTTAAAAAATCTATAGCCGATGTCAAGTTTATATAAATTCCAAAACTCGAAAAGTCATTAATTTTTCCACCCGTCCCAAACGTTTAACCATAGCCACGGCCCGGAAGCTACTTGAAAAATAGGGGAGTATTTTAGATTTTACACGTGTTTTTATTTGTTGTTTAGGTAGAGCGAGTTGAAGTAAAAGATATCCGGCTTCCTCAACAACTCATGCGAGCAATGGCAACCGAAGCCGAAGCGTCCAGGGCTGCTCGAGCTAAGGTCACTATCGCTGAAGGAGAGCTGAAAGCATCGCGATCTCTACGTGAAGCTGCGCAGGTTAGATTTAAGTTTAAATAAAAATTGAATATGCACTGCAAAAAATGATGAGTCAAATTGACTCTCCGAAATAGGCTCTACGGGACTACACAAACTGAGTCAAATTCAACTCCGCCAGGCTCTGCTGGACTACTCAAACTGAGTCAAATTCGACTCCGCCAGAGTCAAAAGTATGACTAAGTGAGTCGAATTTGACTCAGTTACTGTAGTCCCGTAGAGCGTTTTTCGGAAACAGTCAATTTGACTCACAATTTTTTGAAGCGTGGTTTTGAAGCATTTTCTGTTTGAAGATGAACAGATTAATTTTTAATTTGTTTAGTTGACATTTGATTCACACGGGTGGGTGTATGTATTAAGTATTGGCTTAGGGGCGCAGCATCGGATCCAAAAACGTAAAATGTGGAATAGCTGTTTGGAGCACGACATATATACTTCAGATTATGTCCGAATCGCCAGCAGCGTTACAAGTTCGCTATTTACAAACGTTGAACACAATTGCCGCCGAGCATAATAATACCGTTGTAGTTCCGCTTCCGGTCGATATCATCACACATATAATCGGATGCGGAAAAGGTCACGCCGCCGACACCGGTCCGTACCCACAACCGCCCCCCATTGCCGGCTTCTCACATCCAACCGGGCCGATTCCGCCAGGTCCACTACCGCCGCCAACAGGACCGGGCCAACATCGACAAACAATAGGGCCGCCACATAAGGCCACAACAGCGCCGTTGCCGCCGCCGCCGCCGCCATCAGAAATGATGATGGCGGCGCCGGGAACAGGCGTTATTGGCGGCTATCCGCCTGAGGCCGTTGCGGCTGGCGCAATTGGTCCAGGCGGCCAACATCAACAGTCCGTGGGCCGTGCGCAAATGCGGATGCCAACACAAGCTGCTGCATCAGCCCCGCAGCATGCCGGTGGTCCGACACAGCAGCCTGTGCCGCCATCACAACAACAGCAGCAGCAGCAGCAACCACATCACGAATATGACCAGCCGCCACCAAGTATGCGGCGACCATTGAAAGACTATCGATTGTAAAAATTGAATAGTTTTCGGATAAAAAAATTCAGAAAATTTTTATATATATTTTAATATGTTTAAACATTTGACTAACAGACTTAGTTTCAAAATTAACACATTTAAATTGAAGAAACTACATTTGGAAGTAAACTTCCCTCAACGCCTGCACTGTATAGTTCAATGAGTTGATTAATCAATTCAGCGAGCGAGTTAGTTATTTCTGAACTAATATCAGTTAGCACCATTGAAAGACTATCGATTGTAAAAATTGAATAGTTTTCGGATAAAACAATTCAGAAAATTTTTATATATATTTTAATATTTTTAAACATTTGACTAACAAACTTAGTTTCAAAATTAACACATTTAAATTGAACAAACTACATTTGGAAGTAAACTTCCCTCAACGCCTGCACTGTATAGTTCAATGAGTTGATTAATCAATTCAGCGAGCGAGTTAGTTATTTCTGAACTAATATCAGTTAGCATTAATTCACTCTGAGTTGAGTTGATTCTTACTCTGAGTAGAGTTGACTCTGGGTGAGTTGATTAATTAACTCAGAATGAATTAAATCAACTCAAAATTCTGAGTTCTGGTAGTCCAAACTCAGAGTGATTGATTCAACTCGAAATTTACAGTGTGTTCTCAACAAATAAAAATTCATTTGGTTTTAAAAAGCCATTTGTTTACAGTTAAATCAATTTTTATTAGTTTGAGTGGCCCATGTATAGCTGGGCGCCAGACCATTTTCCGCCAAATTTAAACTTTTAAGCTTTAGACTATTTTTTGCGTACTTATTTACAGTGTACACTTAGGTATATTCTTATACGTTGTTTGAGAAGAAATTTTAATTTTCCTTACTTTTACACACAGTAAACTTCACCAATTAAACTGAATAGCGGTTACTTAAGGTTGTCTGACCCTGACAAACTCAGGGCAGTCCTACTTTGTGCCATGACATCGAAACACAAATAAGAAAATTCGTTGCGCTTTTAATTGAATTAATGCTAAAAATAGAAATTTGGCAAATTCAGATTTTCCTTTTAACCTTTGAACTACCGTCCTATCATCGTCTGTCCTGATGTGGTCAAAAGTATAGCCAGGGTGTGCAGAATAAGTTAATAGGTACCATTTGTGATTGGTCCAGTGGTTTTAGGTAGTTTTTCACTAGGTATTAGGTAACCTTTTTTGAATGTAACGGAACTTTCGTTCTTTGAATACGCCCGTAGATTCGGTTTAATTTTTTAGGGATGTATGCTTCATATTGTGTGAGTCCAGTTAATATTATTTTAATTTTAAAACAGCTTTTTCAAATCGGAAACAGGGAGAATAATTTGTTGTATGTTTTATTTTTTAGCTTGGCCCTTGTTACTTTGAGGAACGTCCGGTTTTGTCGCATCACGGCTGTAATAGAATTGGACTAAATTTTAGGACTATTTTTGTGTCGGTTTAGGATTAAGCTTAGACTAAAATTTATTTTTACGCTTAGGCTTAGGAATACGTATACTTAACCCCTACTCACATTGAGTTGCTTGTAGGCAACTCAATGCAGTGTATATACGTTAAATAGTATATATCGCACCGTGTTTAACAATTGCAACACGTATCCATAGTACTAAATCGCCACAAGGCGTGAGAGCCCCCTCGGTCTCGAGCGTCAAGCTCCTATAGCTGAGTGGTGATGGTATACGCCTCCCACTCAAGTCACCGGAGTTCGAATCCTAGCATAGAAATAGGTCTCAGGGGAATAGAAAATATTCATGTGAGAAAGGGTTAAGCGAAAAATTTTCAGTTTACTATCTATAACCCCTTCTCACACTGAGTTGCCTGTAGGCAGCTCAGTGCAGTGTATATACGTTAAATAGTATATATCGCACCGTGTTTAACAATTGCAACACGTATACATAGTACTAAATCGCCACAAGGCGTGAGAGCCCCCTCGAGCTCCAGCGTCAAGCTCCTATAGCTGAGTGGTGATGGTATACGCCTCCCACTCCAGTCACCGGAGTTCGAATCCTAGCGTAAAAATAGGTCTCAGGGGAAATAGAAAATATTCATGTGAGAAAGGGTTAATCTATGGTTAGGGCTGTAAAAAACTGAATCTTGGCTCTTACTTATAAAGCAAAATCCGGAGGTGAAAAATACCGGAGCCGGAGTCGGAGGTCAACGAAGCTTGCCGCAGCCGGAGCCGGAGATGAGTCGAAATTTGGTAGTAACAATGATAGTTAGTTAATTTTAGCCAATATCTGCAATATATTGTGAAGTTTTTTGGTTTCACGCTAATTTTCTGCGAAATTTCAGTTGCCAAATTATGCAAAATTTTACTACCGAAGTTGCTGGAACCTCCGGCAAAAAATCTACCGGAGCCGGAGCCGTAGCAGGAGGCCGATTTTATGCCGCAGCCGGAGCCGGAGGCACAACTCCGGTTGTACCCTGGTTTAAACATTTTGACCAAGATCACGTTGACGTATAAGCGAAAAATAACATTTTTGCGTTTATAGTTATTGTTTTAAATATTTACAGTAAAGATTATGTGTTTGATGCTGAACATTTGTTCCCATGTGTGGCCCATGCAAAGATCAGTAACGTAACGTTTTTCGGCGAGACTGCAATAATGCGTCGTCCATTTTATCGTGTGCCCCGCGTGTGGATTTTTACGACGCCTATTTCCCACTCGAGTTTGGGAAAACGCTACAAACGGGAAATTGAAAACAAAAGAATTAATCAAAAGTAGATTACTTTTTTGCTAAGATATTGGCTTTATAGGTACACTGCAAAAAATTGCGAGTCAAATTGACTCTGTCCGAAACAGGCTCTACGGGACTACACAAACTGAGAGTCAAATTCGACACTCCACCAGAGTCAAACGTGCGACTGAGTCCAATTTGACTCTGGCGGTGTCAAATTTGACTTATTTTGTGTAGTCCCGTAGAGCATATTTCGGAGAGAGTTAATTTGACTCACCGTTGTTTGCTGTGTATTTTCCCATTCTTACGCTTTGGGTTTAGGCTTGGTCTTAGGCTTAGTAAAATGCTTATACTACTGTAACCAGAGTCGAAGCCGGGTCTTCCAAGCGGAAGGCGTTTAATATCATCGGTGATATGTTATAAAACCTTGATAGTCGAGCCTTGGAGAGCGTATCATACGAAGCGGTCAAATAAAAGATCAGGGACGGAACGTTTTTCTGCGGGACTGACTGCAACAGAGTAAGCTTTAAGCTTTAGACTGATTGGTCGTGTATTTTAACAGCTTGAAACGAAAAACGTTAACATTCAAAACCTGGTGCAAACAATTTATTTTACAATTACACGCGTGGATATACCCAAAATATGCACAAATGCAATTAATTCTAAATTGATACAAGGCCCATGCAAAGATAGCAGAAGCTTTGCTTCGGCCAAAGGTTACGAACCTTCTTATACTACTGCTACGGCCCTGTGCTATGCATTGACCGAGTATCGTATATACAGCCTTTCATAAAATTTGTGATTTATGTTCCTTTTAGAACCGTTCCGTTTTTAGTGGTACTGCAATAAAGTAGGTTTATATTTCAGACTATATTTTTTGCTCACGCTTAGGCTTACACTATTTTCAACGCTTAGCTTTAGGAATATGCTTAATCTACAGTTACGGCCCTAATGTTTTGACCAAACTCATGATGTGGTTTGTGTTGGAAACAAGACCCCTCCGTTTGAGGAATCGGCATTCCGATGCTTAACCATAAAAATTGGTCAGTTTTGAGCACATTTACATTTCTATTACACTGCAATAAATGCTGAGCCAAATTGACCCTCTCCGAAATGGGCCCTACGGGACTACACAAACTGAGTCAAATTCGACTTCGCTAGAGTCAGATGTGCGACTTAGTGAGTCAAATTTGACTCTGGCAGAATAGGATTTGACTCAGTTTGTGTAGTCCCGTAGATCCTACTTCGGCCGGAGTCAATTTGACTCACCATTTTTTGCAGTGTACCATTGAAGTATAAATAGGAAATATTACGTTTGAATTCACTTTTAGAAATTACGACATTGTCTTGTTGTAACCGTAATTTTCAAATGTGTGTAGCACCTATCACCAGTTTCAAACAGGATTTGGCTTAAATTGTGTATACACAATTATCGTTTGTTGCTTTTCACCGCGGCTTTGTTCTTCAATGTAGCCGTATTTGCATGGTAGGGTTGACGTGGCATACAACACATTGATTGCGAGTAGCATTGGGACAAACCAGGACATTGATACGCCTTATTGCACGGCCCTAGCGGGGCCATGTTCTCAGAGCATGGACCTCCGCCTGATCCGTATGGTTCAGCCGGTTTAGGATAAGAATCTAAAAATGGTCCATGTATAGAATTACTTCTCGAGTATCACTGTAAATTCCGGTGAGATGATTTAATTCTAAGTTAAGCAGTACCATACAGAGCCCCCCTTCACGATAATCTTGCTGCTGATCCAGTGGGACTCGGACCCACAACGGTACGGATTACCGGTCCGATACTCTAACCACTACGCTACGCAGCCATGCACACTTTTCGATACTATGGTTCTATATACCATAAGTTTGATGCTACAAGATACGTATATGAATACGCCGCAGAACCGTGTATACTGATAACCAGAAATAACTACTTCGCCCTCAAAGGAGATTTAATCAACTCATCAGAATTTACAGTGAAAAGCACGAATCCAAGCCTGTGCCAAAAAGACAAATTCAAGGCTTGGACATAAAGGATTTAACCTAATAAAATTAACATTTATGACCCGGTAAAAACACTTAAAAAGGTTTAAATTAAATAATCATTGGCTGTTCTTAAAATAAATTTGCAGAAATTGTGTTAAAAGTATGTCACAGTTTTGATATTTTATTACAAATATGCAATGCTTTTAGCACATTGTTGTATGATAGCCGTCAGCTACGTCGACCAATGTATACAACACGGCCGTGACAATAGTATAAGCACATACCTAAGCCTAAGCCTAAGCGTAAGTAACAGCTTACAGCTAAGCCGAAGCCTACGCAAAAAATAGTCTAAAGCGTGAGCTTAATCTATTGCAGTTCCGTAGAAAAACGTTCCGCCACTGATCTTATATTGGCCGCAGCCTCATATATACGAGTCCTTGGCTCTGTTGGTTTTGAGTATAAAATGGTCTGCTGACGTTGGTTTGGTAGTTAAAGCTGGTTTTGGTTAAAAAACAGTCATTGAAGTTATAATTTGAAACTTACGTTCGTCCATAACACAAACTTGCAACGAAACGTCAAAACGAGTCCCAGCAGCGCAAGGGCGCACCTTCCAACGGCCACAGTATTCACTGAAATTTTTCAAAAAAATATTATTTGAACAATTTTAAATTCAAAGTTTCCCCTGCAAACAAGAATGATTTCAATCCGTTCAGCATTCTGAGTTGTGAAAGTCCTCATTTAAAAGCTCAGACTTGTGATTTGATTCAACTGATTCTGGGTTAAAATCAACTCACTGGAATTTACTGTGTACGCTTTAGGTGCGGGCATTGACTTTCGACTTAATTACAAATCATTCATGCCACGAGCTGAGACACTGCTTATTTGTAGGACAACTGGGACAGCCGTACTACAAAAAATGGTTAGTCAAATTGACTCTATCCGAAATACGCTTCTCCGGACTACACAAACTGAGACCAAATTAGACTTTGCCAGAGTCAAATTCGACTCAATGAGTATTTGGGAAACAGTCAATTTGACACAACATTTTTTGCAGTGTGAACAGCAGGGACAGCAGGACAGCTGAACGAGCCAACAAACTTAAGAGCGTTGTTCCTTGAAATAGTTTGACTTACTTTTTAGGATTTGGATTCGGAGCACATTGTAAATAATTGTACGGAGACGGACCCTGTGCAAGAGGCGCGGTCATCCAACTGCAAATTCCATCCGGTGATGCACCATATGATACTGCCATTGGGCACGGATGTGGTTGCACTTTCGGAGTTCCGTGCTGAAATTAAAATATATTTTGTTCAAAATCATTATTTCAATCCTGTATGGCACTTATTGCCAGTTAGTAATAGGTTTTCAAACACGCGGACTGTGCCAGCTGCAAATCTTAAACTTTGCACAGAAATAGTGCACTTTAAACGTGCAAAATGTGCTAAATTACAAGCTTGAGAGTCAGAGCATACTGTAGTGACCCGAATAATAGAGGAGACTGATATTTATTCGGCCTCTGCAGACGGTACCCCCTTTGTTATTCGGTTACGGACTGCTATTTATTTTCAACTAGGCTTCCGCCACCCTTGCTTACTGATATAGGTCCGGTATTGCAACTATACGTTCAATTAAACGTTTTTTGCCTTGCATCAAAAGCTTGAGCAATATCGCAAGGTTATACTTTGGAATGTTACTTTCAAATCTTAAGTGCTCTTTAAAGTTTCGAACTCACGTTTATTTGGTCCAATAATCATTTATGAGCTACAATTAGGGATAATTGAAATTTATGGGCTCTAATTAGGGTGGTTTAGGGGCTCTATTCGCTTACGGACTCTTATTAGGGATACGGACTCCTATTGATTGGGACTCAAAATGGGGACCCCTCTCTTATTACCCCTCCCCCCTTGTTCGGGTCACTACAGTAATGGAAATATATAAATTACGAATCCTAGTGTGTCGAGAAGTAATATTTTAACTCGACTGTAATGTGTTCGTGATTATAGTTTAAAGGCTTTTTGTTATAGTCTACACTGCCGTGAGTAGATATAAGGAATAGTAAAAATAACGGAACCAAATAGGAATCAAAATAACGGAAGCGGAAACGGACAGCAAATGCTGCTGTTAAAAACTGTCAAAACGGTTTTATTTTTTGTCAATAATAAAGTTGAATAATGCTAATTTTCAACATACTTTCTATAATTTTAAAGACACCAATAGCAGATGCACGAATTTTTTTTTTGAGATTTTGGATGAATTTCATTATCTTTGTTTTAAATCGAACAACTACAAACGTAGCAAAAAATTTCGCAACTTTATACGTTATTGAGAACTAAATTTTAGCATAAAAATAACAAATTTTCGGTATTTCTAAAACGGAAACTAATACTGATTTTTACCGGAAACGAAAACGGTAGCCGGTTCAATGTTTGAAGTGATTTAGAATTGGCATTAGTAGCGCATGCATTTACCTGGTTATTCTGGCATTGAAGCAAGGCGCAAGGATTGATTAGTGCCGACTGCGAAATAGGAACCGAAATTATACTTGCAGGCTTCAAAGGTGGCTTAACATTTATCGATTGCTGCAAAATTAGATTAAATTGCAACTGCAAGTCAATTTGAAGCATATTAAAATTTAATACAGCCCTATTCACACGTGGAAGTTTTTTGCAGCGCAAAAATTGCACTGGCCACTTGCATATCTGAATATTATATATTGACTAAAATTCATGCTATTAAATTTAATTCGCACGTGTGAACGCAGCTGCAAGTCGCTTAAATTTCTAAAACCTGCATTTGCCTAGCGCTTCTCGAATGAATTCTGACGCTTTGCATTTATTCAAGAAGCTTGAATAAATCCAAATATCAAATTTGCATAATATTTTGCAGTCTAAGGCAATGGTGACGGGACACGTTTTCTATTTTTAAGCACAAAACAAAAGTTGTATCAGTACGAAAGCGTTTTCAAGTCAAGGAATTTCGAGTAAAGCCTTCTTTGCACGTGAATGCTTTTTGCAGCTGAAACTTGCAGTTGCAAGTTTTGTTCAAAAATTCATTTAAAGAACTTACAGCTGTAATTTGTTCATAATGAATAACGCAAACAGTTAACTCATAGGAATGAATCGCCTTGCACGTGGATTAAATTCAATATCATTGGCTGACTGATAATTTATAGCTTATGCTTGATATTACATGGATTATTGCACTTCGATGATATCAAATGATATGTATATAAGCGAGAATATGGTATCTTGCAAAAAATGGCCATTCCTTTATAGCCAGCAGCATTAATACCATAACCTGAGCCTAATTCTAATCTAACCTAAGGCTAAGCTACAACATAATGACCAGTATAGAGCTTAGGTATCAGTCGAACGTTCAGTCTAAAAGCGCAAGTATTTTTACGGCTGTCATCGTAAAATGGGCCGATGTATAGATCATGGCCGCAACAGTAGTACAAACGTATCCCTAAACCTATTAATCCTAGGCCTAAGACTAAGCGTCCACCTAAGCCTAAATATGAGTGTAAGCGAAACGATGATCCTAAATCTTAGCCCAAACCTAAACCTAGCATAAGCTTATGCGACAGAAAGAAATAGTCTAAACCTTAAACGTACTCCATACGAATAATAGTCTAAACCTAAAGCTTACTCCATAGCAGTCCCGTGGAAAAGCGGACTACACCGGAACTATACATGAGACACACAACGAGACTTCCTTATGTATCGTTCGCAATAAAAAAAGTTCATTTTGCCACCGAAAACATTAATCGATACGGTTAACACGTTGTCCATTTTCTCAATTGTCTTGCGTTATCCCTACCCTTGCACATGTCACAACCCTATCCTAATACGTGTTACAGGTCATCTTGTAACACGCGTTACGGTAGAGTTAACGCAATTGTGGCGTTATGGTAGGCTTAACGCTAGACAGTTTTGAAAATAGACACGTGTTAACCCTACGGTGTAATGTTTTCGGGTGGCAAAATGAAATTTTTCACTGTGAACGATGCATTATCTACAATGCGCATAGACTCTCAAAGCAGTAGGTATTGAACAAAAAAGTAGAATAAGCGAAATAGCAAAAAAATAACATAAGTAGCAACAAAAATAAATTAAGCCAATAGAAACGAAGCATTGTTTGCTGTAATTTCGAATTTTACACCATTTGAATTTCACCACAGGTTTGAGTTCCTTGATTTATTTTTATTGTTTTCCTACCATGAACAATTTTAGCTTTAACAGATGTATTCGCATACGGTATGTAGCAACTCACTGTAAATCTTACCGGATTAAGCCTTTTAGAACGCAGATTTCTGAACTGATTCAACTCATTCTAAGTTAAACAACTCAACCGGAATTCAATAAACTCAAAGCGAGTTTACAATTTGCGGTTATTAACTCACAAACATTCAGAAACAAAATAATTCACTCGCTGAGTTGATTAATGAATTCATCGGTATTTACAGTGTATTGTCAGTTACCAAATAGGCTTTGAGACAAACGAACCAGAAAAGCTACGATTCTGACAATTCGCATCAATTTTTGGTTCAAATGTTTACACCATAGAACTTAAACTTTATTTTCCTAAAACTTACGTAAGTTTCAGGATGCGGATGTGGTGCTGGATAATGTGTGTGACTCTGTAAAAATGAAAAATTTTCAAATAATAATTTAAAATATTTTGTCGAGACCTTTTAGATTGAGAAACAAAAGTTTTTAAAACAAATAAAATATAAAATGGTGGTCTTCATATTAAGCCAAAATATACTCTGTAAATTTAAGTATATTAAAACAGACATTCTGAAAGATTTTTTGAATGTTACTTCACTCGTTTATAGTTGCTCGTACACTGTAAATTTCAGTGAGTTGATTTTAATTCAGAATGAGTTGAATCACCCAGGCTGTGTTATGACTATCAGAACTCAGAATTTTGCGTTGATTCAAATCATTCTGAGTTTAGCAACTCGCCCAGAGTCAACTCAACTCAAAATGTGTTAATGTTTACTGAGATTAATTCAGAAATAACCAACTCGCTACCTGAATTGGATTAATCAATTCATTGGAATTTACGTAGTCTTAGCAAAACATAGACTATAAACTTTTAAACCAAAGCGTCTACAGGCCTCGGAATGGTATCATTGAACTCAGCACGTCATTTTCTTTAAGATAGACTACTTTTTATTAAAAATTGTAGGAGTCCAGACTCCACATCTCCGCCGGCAGTAATTGCATAACATTAATTTCATAAACACCATCAAAAGTTTACATACCGCACTTACCGGATATCCTCCATAACTAATTCCGCAATCCGGTGATACTGTATTTCCGGCACATGGATCAATATTTGGAGGTCCGTAGGATTCCTGAGGAGTAACTGCGGGCGCGCTATTGTAGCTTGCTTCTCCGACTTGAGATCCCGAATTATAACCGGATCCTATCCCTGGGGGTACTGAATTATAGTCATTCCCTGATTTTTGTGGCAATGAATTATAATTGGTCGAAGCAGGACCTGAACCATATGCCAGTCCGGCTATTTGAGCTCCTGAATTGTAACTGAGGGTCGGCGTCTGATTGGATGGTTCTGAACCGTGATGATCGTACGGTTCTACAGCCGCAGGGGGGTTGTAAGCGGGTTCAGCCGGCTCTGCTCCTTGAGAATATTGGTCAATATGAGGTGTCTCAATTTTCGGGACGGCATTTGATTCATAATGAACGGTTTGGTATGCTGGTTTTGAGTCTCCATAATGGTACGACGTTTGGTACGAGTAAGACGACTCGTGATGATGCTATAAAAATAGTTTTTTAGAGTGACAACATATGAGATTAAGCTGGCGCTATGCTTGGCGAGCGGCCCCGTCCGTCGCAGGGATGTCGTCGGAGATGCTCCTGGACACTGACGTTTTCAAAAAAAATTGAAATTCAATTGCTTTCACACATTTCAATGGATGCTGAAGTCAAATACAACACCTGCGCGGTACTGACGTGCCGCAAATGGAGACCAAGAGAGCCTAGCGCCACACGCTCAATACGTAATCAAAAATATATCTCCCATGGATCTGATACGGGATTTAATATAGGCACATTTAAAAAATTTAAAATTGATTTGCTTCGATCCGCTTAAAGCAATCCTGTAAAAGCTGAGTTCGACAGACTGGCGTTTTAGTACGATGCACTAGTCAACTGGTAAAAATTAGCGTTCAGAACACAAAATATATGCTACTAAAATTAAACGAGTCCAGTAGCTATACCCAGACGGTTAAGGGGTCCAAAAAGATCCAGCTCACAGGTATAGGCCCATGTTACGTTATTTGAACCGTCCCATTTTCTGGTGGGACTATAGTAAAACAGTAGGCTTAGATTTTAATAGACTATATTTTTTGTTTAAGCTTCGGCTTAAGAATAGACTTTTTGCAACGCTTATGCTTAAGCTTAGAAATATGCTTCTAATCTACAGTTACGGCCCTGAAAGTAATATTGGCCTTCGTATATATGCGCCATGCGGAGATGTCGCGTAACTCACAAACGGTGCCGAGCCATTGCCACCAGGGAGAATCTTTTTCCAGTACGGACGCAGCCCCTCATTTGAACCATACTTACTTCGTATCCATGCGAACCATGGCTTGATTTGGGACCATAGCTATAGCTGAATCCGTAATTGTTTCCACAATACGACGGCCAACTGTAGCAAAAGCGTTGCTGTATTCGGCGGACACTTTTCGCTGACCGACAGATCCTGTTTTCGGGCGAGAACCATTGACCGTCTGGACAGCTCGCGGGAGTCCAGACTCCGACGTGTTCCCTAAAAATAAGCATAAATACTCATCGTTCACAAATCTTTGGATGGACACCGTTGCTAATTTTGAACCGATTACGGTAAAAAATAGGCGTGGGCGTTGGATTAAAGTTAATGTTAGCATTATCAATGGTGGGTTTTTTCTTACATATGGAAGTTAGCTTAATATAAGAGGACTATTCACCATTACGACAGCTAAAAGGAGTGCCGACTCCTGGGTGTTCTCTAAAAACTTACCGCGTTAAGGTATCCGTTTAGGCTTAGGCTTAGTAATAGGGATATTGGTATAAAATAGAAATGCTTTGGAGTTAGGCTTAAAACCATTGACCGTATTCTCAAATCTGTGTAGCACCTATCACCAGTTGGTGATAGGTACTGTAACTTTGGAACACGCGCATGGTGAGGTTTGAAATTCAGCACATTGTTTGCGTTTGATTTTGGCTACTTCTGTATCAATTTTGAGATCTGCAACTGCGGACGTTTGTCAGTTTGAATACCTATCGCAGAGTGATGATAGGTGCTATACGCATTTGAGGATATGGGCCTAGAAAACTCGTGTCCTTGCTAGGGTTCGCTTGTTGCTTAAGATATCTCCTATAAAAATTAACCTCCAAATATACAAGTTGACGTTACTGGAACTTTTTGTTGAAGCGTGACAGTGTTTGAAGCGTTTAGGTTTAGAAGTAGGTTTAGATTTAAGTTTCAAATTAGGCTTGAGCAACGAAATCTGACGCTCTTCAAGTTATAAAAGTATTTTCCAAGGTTAAGGGTTGCGCTATACTTGTTGTGTGGCGCCGGACGTCAACAAAAGTATAGCGCAACTCTAAGCTTTCTTGCATTTTTAGTCAAACATACCACGGCCAATCGTCAGCATTTTCGGTCGATTTAGAGCAAGTGAAATATTTCTGAGGATCGGCCGCATTCGGAAACGCGTATTTGCCCAACGCGCATAGTTGTCCTTCGATTTTGGGTTGCTTTGGTGCATCAACCGGTACAGCGACTACGGGACCGTCTTCTGACAGTGGCAAATCTCGCAAAACCGGAGATCTTTTCTCGTCTTTTGATGCCGATGTTTCAGGAGTGTCTTCAGTGGTATCTTGCATTGAATCAGGAGAGTCGGAATTGTCATCTTCTCCCAAACCAGGAGTGTCTTTAGTGGCGTCGTTCGTCCAATCAGGAGTGTCAGCAGTCTCATCAGGTGTATTATCGGTCCAATCAGAAGTATCATCGGTCAGATCAGGAGTGTTTAAAATGTCAAAAGTCGACTCAGGAGTGTCAATTAGCTTTAACGTTTGTTGATGAAGAGTTTCTTGAGTGGTATTTTTTGTCCAGTCAGGAGAGTCAGCAGGGTCGTCTTCTTTCGAATCAGAAGTGTCAGAAATGTCATCTTTCATCGACTCAGAAACGTCAGGAATGTCACGAGCGTTTTCGTTATCTGTGTACCAAGGAGTATCAGGAATGTCAATAATAGCTAACGTTGGAGGATCAGGAGCGTCAATTGGTGCAAGAACAGGAATTTTTAAACTGTCATTCACCGCTAAATCAGAAGTGTCTTCAGTGTCGTTGCTCGTTGGATCAGGAGCGAGAGGAGCGTCGCTTTCTTAAATATTACCGGAGTACTAGTACCAGGAGTATCTTTCAATTTAGCAGGTAAAAGTTAGGTCTCGATACTCTTACTAATATGGTCGTTAACGAAATAGCGCTCCGGAGGCATGTCAATTCGAGAGCAAACCCACTCTGTAAAAAATGTGAGTCAAATTGACTCTCCGAAATAGGATCTACGGGACTACACAAACTGAGTCAAATTCGACTCCGCCAGAGTCACATTCTAATCTCTGAGTCGCACGTTTGACTCTGGAGGGTCGAATTTGACTCAGTTTGTGTAGTCCCGTAGATCCTATTTCGGAGAGTCAATTTGACTCAACTTTTTCTGCAGTACAGAGGACAGAAACAGTGACATCCGAATGGCGCTTTTGTAGTTTCCCCACCGTACAAAAGTTTTCGTACAGTATAAGAAACTGAATATACTCTTTCTACATTCAATTCGCCTTTTCAGGAGGTAACTGCACCCTAATGCCCTTACAATTTGAAAACTCATTAATCGGATACGAGAGGGCACCCACCACCAAGCTCCCCAAGCCAAATGGACTAATTTGTTATACACTAAAACAGTCCAAAGGTATATTACATAAACGACATTAGCTGTCTCAATCATGAATTGCTTGGCTGGGGCGCTTGGGGGCTCGATGGCATCCGTCCCCGCTTATAGTGTCCTTTCAAAATACGAGAGATCAAACGGGTAGCAGACCCTTTAAGAAAATATAACGTAAAATTGAATGCATCGTGTGGTCGTTATAGCGAGAAAATTTACCCATTCTCCATTTGTTCAGTGTACCGGTGACTACAAACGTGCCGAAAATTTTTTGTTCTTTACGTCGAAAGCAAAGTTACCTGAAATTCTTGCATGTCTCTTCGAAACTTTTTTGCCCCACCGTATGCATATCGAGCTGGCTTCACTGTAAATTCTGATGAGTTAGTTCATCAACTCAGCTATAGAGAATTACTTATTTCTGGTTATATTTGAGTTTAAGTAAAATTTAAATCACTCTGAGCGATTATATTGCGGATGCGCTGATTAATTAACTCATAATGGGTTCAATCAATTCAGAATTCTGACACATTAAAAATGTACAGTGTATAGGCTTGCGGAGGCATGCGACAATTGTAACATATATAATGTACGCAAGTTATTGCACTGTAAATTTCAGTGAGTTGATTTTAACTCAGAATGAGTTGAATCACTCAGTCGGAGTTAGGACTATCAGAACTGAGAATTTTGAGTTGATTGAATTCATTCTTAGTTAATTAATCAACTCACCAAGAGTCAACTCAACTGAGAGTGAGAATCAAACTGAGAGTAGAGTTAATTTCACTGATATTAATTCAGAAATAACCAACTCGTTAGCTGAATCGTTTCATCAACTCATTGGAATTGACAGTGTGTGGAAGATGCATTGCAGCTCAACCTGTACGTCTTAAAGTAAACAACAAACATAAATCGATGCAGACTAACTTTCGACCATTGGAGCCGGATCTTCAGCGAGCGACACCATCACAGATGCTGCGATAAGCACCACGAGTTGAAGCATTTTGATATTTTTAATTTAATACAAAATTTCAAAAGTTTTTAAATTAAACCCCTACGTTAAATTTTCTACTTTATGTTTAGCAGTGGGGCGCAGAAACCAAAACTGAAGTTTCGTATTAGAATTTAAAATATTTAATAGAACAAAAATGAGCTGGAGAGCAGGTAATTAATGGGTTCTTATTTTGAGTCCTAATCAATAGGTTTCTGTATCTCTAGTCCGTTAATGAATAAAGTCTATGTGTCCTAATAAGACTCCACAAAAGAGACTAAAACAGAAGAAGAGTCTAAACTGCTCATTAATATAACAGACACTCAGACAAGCCGCATAAACTTTATTTCGTCCAGAAAAAAGTTTAAGCAACATGGTAATCAACAAATACCCTCCGGATCAAATCAGTGTTGCCCAAAAAGATATAAAAAGAAGGCTTTCGGGTCCAACTAACATGCTGGTTACCCCCGAAGAGCTAAAATAATTATTAGCACTCGTTTTATTCGGGTCACTACAGTGTTTAAGTGGGGTTAGCTGCTGCGCGTCAATTTGACACCACTGCAAAACGTTGTTTGTGCGTCCCTGATCAACTTGAAAATTGTTCAAAATTTAGTAATCGCCTAAATTAGACGTGATTTGCTCTGCTGTTTCAGCATATATACCACGAAACAAGAACAAACAATATGCAACACAGAATTTGACTTGTACAACTCTTGCTTACTTTGTTCTCAAATTAAAACATGAAAGCATGCAGTGTAATTTTCATTGAGTTGATTACTAACCCTTTCTCATATGAATATTTTCTATTTCCCCTGAGACCTACTTTTATGCTAGGATTCGAACTCGGGTGACTGGCGTGGGAGGCGTATACCATCACCACTCAGCTATAGGAGCTTGACGCTCGAGCCCGAGGGGGCTCTCACGTCTTGTGGTGATTTAGTACTATATATACGTGTTGCAATTGTTAAACACGGTGCAATATATACTATTTAACGTATATACACTACGCTGAGTTGTCTATAGGCAACTCATGTGAGAAGGTTTATAGATAGTAAACTGAAAATTTTTCGCTTAACCCTTTCTCACATGAATCCTTTCTATTTCCCCTGAGACCTACTTTTATGCTAGGATTAAAACTCCAGTGACTGGAGTGGGAGGCGTATACCATCAC
Source organism: Enoplolaimus lenunculus (assembly GCA_030248215.1). Lineage (NCBI taxonomy): Eukaryota > Metazoa > Nematoda > Enoplea > Enoplida > Thoracostomopsidae > Enoplolaimus > Enoplolaimus lenunculus. Next base: position 30,530 of record JASANG010000424.1, on the reverse strand, counting down.
CACTCAGCTATTGTGGTTTAACCCTTTCTCACATGAATATTTTCTATTTCCGCTGAAACCTACTTTTATGCTAGGATTCGAACTCCAATGACTGGAGTGGGAGGCGTATACCATCACCACCCAGACAGCTATAGGATCTTGACGCTCGAGCCCGAGGGGGCTCTCACGTCTTGTGAAGATTTAGTGCTATATATACGTGTTGCAATTGTTAAACACGGTGCGATATATACTATTTAACGTATATACACTACGCTGAGTTGCCTACAGGCAACTCAATGTGAGAAGGGGTTAATCACCACAGGTAGTGAGTTAATTATTTCTGAGTTAATAACGGTAAACATTAACTCACTCCGAGTTGAGTTGATTCTCGCTCTGAGTTCAGCGGATTCTGGGCGAGTTGAGTAATTAAATCAGAGTGAGCTTTGTTGACTCTGAATTCTGAGTTCAGAAAGTCCTAACTCTCAGACAGAGTGACTCAACTCATTCTGAGTTAAAATCAACTCACTGGGATTTACAGTGTGGGCTTAAACTAAGCAAAGGTTTACGTAAGATGTTTCTAAGTCTATAAGCCTAAGCCTAAAGCATGCATATGAACAAAAACGCATTGGAGCCAACTATTTATATATGAGTGTTTCATGACATCTGAAACATATATTTAAAATAATTAATACTGTTTCCAGGTTATAAAATCTAAAATTATAGCATTTTGTGTTGAATTTCAAAAAGGATACTCTGTAAAAAAAGGCGCGGGCCGGCCGGGGGCGGGCGGGCGGCGGGTCCCTGGGAGAGTTCCCCCCTTAAGTAGGAAGGAAAATGCCTAGCCAGCCTAAAGCTTAAATATGAACAAAAACGTATTAATGCCAATCATTTGTATGAGTGCTTCATAACAGATAGAACCAATTTATAAACTTAAAATAAAACTGTTTCCAGGATATAAAATCTAAAATTATGAAACATTTTGTCTTAAATTTCAAACACAAAAAAAACTGCCTGCTGCCTCTACAAATATGTGCTTATTTTTATGTTAATATTTTTGCGAAAAACTTCATTGTCCAAAATGATGCTTTGAAGTCGCGTTTAAGATGTGAAACTTAAAACACAACAACTTTTATATTATCAGCGTTCAAACAATAAATATTGAAAATGAAGAATTTGTTAAATTCGCCGCAAAATATATTCTTTTTGAAAACTAAATTTGAATTTTTGAAAAATTTGATATCAAAAGTAACAGCGCATTATTGCTAGCGTCTTTAAAACGTAAACGCTCGCACCGCTATTGTTATTACGCCATTAAGTGCTTGCGATATTATGTCTGTCCTCCGCTTCAAATCTGCTAACAAAAGCCGTTATACAAGTCATTGAAACACTAATATTTTCGCGATTTAACAGAAGAAAACGCGATAACGCTTCAGTTTCAATTCACACCTGTAACAACTTAAACATCGAATAAATATTTCTTAAAGCGTTAGGGCTATTGAAATTCAATTCTATTGCAGTTTAAGCATGCCTAGACGTAACAATTTCTAGGCGATAGCTGACTCATAGTAATAAGTCTTAGACTTAAAAACTATATTAGCATGACGTACTATACATTTGTAAAGCGTCAATTTTATCTCAAGAAGTTTTTTGAAGTGTGAATATTTAATGCGGGATTCACGTTATAACCGGGGCAGACGGGACACAGTTTGTCCCATGCTGATTCGACGTCAACGTTAAAATTCGAGACTAAATGTATTGTTGCGTGAGAATTCGTCTACAAATTGGCGAGTGGATTGACGTCTTTTGAGACCATTTTCTTATCTCATGTTTCGGACAAAATTTAAAAATTTCGGTCGCAAAATTTTGCTGAACCCAAACCAAAATTACACCGACCTCGTTATCATTTCTTGCTTTTGGACTCTGTTTTAAATGCCGTGCTATATCTTTAAAATGAGTTTATTATTTTTGCTGCTTGTTGAAATTGTTAAAAAATATCCTAAGGTTACAGATATTGTGACCGCTTTGGCCTATTTTAATATATTAAACATTCAATTTAATAAAACATTAAAAATATCATATATTACCTATATACACATATATATATATATATATATATATATATATATATATATATATATATATATATATATATATATATATATATATATATAAATAATTATAAATTTATATATAAACTGCTATTTTTGCCGAAATGTCAAACTCTAATACATATCCGCCTGACGTTTTAAGCAATAGTTTGCAAAGTTTTGAAATTGAGGAAGAATATGTCTATTGGCACAATTTTCAATGGAAAAGAACAAATTTTGAGACAATTTGTTAACATTTCTGTTTTTACATAACATTTTTACTTTCAAGGCGTCGAAATACCCTTTAAATGGTTAGGTTTAGGCTTAGGCTAACCTACTGTGTAAAAAATTAAGGTTGCTGCTGTATAATGTTGTCTCGTGAGGATGGAAAATAGTTTCTAATTAATTTTTAAGTTTTCTAGGAAAGAGTTAAAATGCATTTGAAAAGTGTTAAATTTTAAAAAAGTTAAAAATTCCTGTAGTTGCCAATATGTTGTTTCATGTCTTATTCAGATTTCCAACAATTTGCAACCGAAGACCTGTCGTCGGCTCCGACAGGAAATTGATTTCTGGCATCGGGAATATTTTTTCTACAGGTTTGAGACAATTGTGGTATTTTGAAATGTTTTTTTGGAAGGTGCATTCGTCTTTGAGTGAGTTCGTACTTTAGGACAATTATAAATCATTTTTTAGTTACCAAGATTTCCTAAAAAGATAGCTTAAAAATAATTTAGTTTTGTACAAAACTATATCCTAAGCATAAACGTCAAGATATTTTAAAGTTTACAAGTGTAAACCTCGGGCATATAGCCAGACGGAAGCCAGGTGTGCGGCTCACTCACCCTAAAAATATCTTGCCTGTTTCAAAATTTGGCCAATGTAAGGAACAGAGGCATAACAGTATTATAAGATTATTCTCATAAGCCTAAGCCTAAGCCTAAGAATGAGTTTATCGCTACGTCTAAGCCTAAGCCTAAGCCAAGCAAAAAAACAGCCTAAAGTTTATTCTATTCTAGTCCCACAGAAAAACGTTCCGCCCCTGATCTTTACATGGGCCAAAAATTATCAACCTTGCTTGTATTAAGTCATCTAAAACCCTTGTATGCACTTCCTAAAAAATTTTATTCCTCTAGCTAGTTAAGCCTGCTACGGGCCTGTTAAATCTAGCCTAGTAATACCTGCTGTCTTTTAGACAAATTGAGTGCGGCTTAACGTAACCACGGCTCCGTATACATTTTTAATATTTACAGAATAAATAGCGAATTTAGTATTGAAGACACAAAAAATTTAAATATTTCGCTATAAACGCAAAAATAGTCACCACACCTTTACCGTGTTTTAGAATGCTTGAGACAACTGAACGTAGAAGCTTTTATTTCATATGATTCAAAATGACCATCTTATCTTGCAACACGTCGATTCGCTGTCTGTAAGAAATGTTTGCACTTTTATCGCAAAAATATTTCTAATTGTGAACAAAATTTCTTCATTTAAATGCCGTTGTGTCCTTTGTTATAAAGACGGAATCCAACAATTTTCTTTTGTATTTTATAATGTATATATATACCCGCACAAAAAATGAAATAAATTCCCTGTATTCAAACAGCTGATCATGGTGTTTGGGCATTGTGTAAGCTATATTTTGTGCAATATTTCATGTAAAAAACGCAACTGGCACTGTTTTATTTACTTGAAACTGAACGACAAAGATTTTCAGGTCAAAATTTATTAAATGTCTAAAATTTCAAGGCACACTTAGGAATATATTTATAAAACTGTTCCGCTCCTGTTCTTTACATTGACCCATTCAGTCAACAGTTTGCCAGTAGACAAATTGTGGCAGTAAAAGTAGGGTCGCAGGAATTGCGGAATTTATTGTAGATCGCCAAAGAAAGGATTTGTCAAGAAACGCGAAACACAATATGTAACTCGCGGCTGTCGCCAAGGTTATCCACAACGCAACCAGCTGTTCCAAGACTAGTAACGTACTGTAAAACAAGATACCAAATGAAAAAGTGTCCAACGTGCGAAGATTTTGATCCGTTGAAATTCCGAGACAAGTGTAAATTCTGAAATTGAAAAAAAAAACATTTTTTACTTAAACAATTTTAGTCTTCGCTTAGCGGGTCAAAAGCTCGTTTAATTTCATTTAAAATGAAAAATTTATTCATCATTAAACATTCTGACCTGTTGAAATTCCGACACAAGTGTATATATCAATTCTGAAATTGACAAAAAATTAGAAAACTTTAACGCGCTAAAGGGAATAGTAAAATTATTTGAGTGAAAAGTAATTTTTGAAATTTAAGACAATTTACGAGAATTCAAACGAAAAAATGTTTTATAAATTTTCTTAAATAAATGACTGACTTTATTTAAATTTCAAACTTATCCTCCAGTTTTACGTTCCTCATTCAAATCAAACGAGGGGGAATATTGATTTTCAATTGCAACAAACGTGATTCTTACACAACAAAATACCAAAATACTTGTTTTTGCTCTCACACGGCAAAAAATGGTGAGTCAAATTGACTCTCTGAAAATAGGCTTTTCTAGACTACACAAATCGAGTCAAAATTCGACTCCGCCAGAGTCAAACGTGAGACTCGTGCTTCGTTACTCTATACCTTAACCATCTTGCCCAAGCCTTAGCAATGTCTTTAACCTTAAATGTGAGGAAAAAGTGTACCTAAGTTTTTAGATAAATTCAAATACTCAATGCCAATGATAAATATCTTACATAATAGACAGTGGCAGATGTGCCATATAAAACTGAAGTTCCAGGTTAAGATCAAAGCAACACAGCGTATCACGCAATTCCGTTAGTGGAATTGCAAAGTTAACTGCAATTGCAATTACTACAATTGGTTTGAATAATAGTCCAATGGATACTGTGCCAATAAATGAACATACCGTAACCTAAAATGCAATTTTGGAATTATATTGTTGAAAGTGTAATAAGAAATATTAAATATATCGCTGAAAGCAAGTGACATTTTTTGCAAAATCCATTTAGTACTAAAAATTTACCATAGTATTAAAGGCCAATGTAAAGAACAGGGGCGGAACAGTATTTTAAACATATTCCTAAGCCTAAGCCTAAACCAAAGCGTAAAAATGAGCATATTCTAAAGCGTAAGCCTAAACCAAAGCCATGCAAAAATAGTCTAAAGCTTAAGTACACTGTTTTATAGTTACACAAAAAACGTTTCACCTCTGATCTTTACATGGGCTGTATTAAACTACGTATTTGCGCAAAACCTGTAAGTTGTTCTATCATGTTTTGCGATACTCTCAATAAATTTGTTAACAGACCCTACAATGGTCACTGCAAAAAATGGTGAGTCAAATTGACTCTCTCCGAAATAGGCTTTTCCGGATAACACAAACTGAGTCAAATTCGACTCCGCCAGAGTCAAATTCGACTCACTGAGCGATTCATTGAGTCGAATTTGACTCTGACAGAGTCGAATTTTGACTCATTTTGCGTAGTCCGGAAAAGGCTATTTCGGAGAGAGTCAATTTGACTCATCATTTTTTGCAGTGTATGGGGAAACGGTGTACTATTGCCCCTCATGAATCGGGTTTAATACCAGCGACTTGGCCACAACAAAGGACGGCAAAAGGCGACCCCAAGGGACTTCATAATGCCCTATTTTAGACAACATTAATGAAATTGTAAGAAAAACTTTCTTTGTCCTTGCAGAAACGTTTTGACCCTCTTACTGTTACATATCGTGATTGCATTGCTGGCCACTGATCACTTTTTACCAGTGCATTATCTCCATTAATACTCCTTATAGGGTTGCGCTATACTCGACGTCCGGCGCCGTCCGTCACCGTCCGTCACCATACGTTATCGTACGTGAGTTATTTGGGAACGATACCGCACGGTGACAAACGATGCCGTACGGGTGACGGACGGCGCCGTACGTCAACAAAAGTATAGCGTAACCCTTACCGTTGAAGTCGAAGAGGTGAACGAAATTTAGAAATACTACGTTAAGCAATTTTAAAATTGGAAACCAAAATTTAAAAAAAATTAATTAAAATTTGAAAATGCCTTATGTTTAAGCATTATAGCATTAATACGCTAAATGTTTGAAAACTGCCCGAAAAAAAAAACAAATAAAAACCAAAATGCCTAAACCAGAGTTGAAAAACGGGCTTTCTAGAAATCTTATAGGTCCTAAGCCTTGTTCGAACCTCTGACCCATGAGACAAGACCTCGCTTGAGGAGATGTCGCGAAAAATTAAAAAAGAACTTGAAATTAAAATATAACTGTACTAACCCGAATCAGGAGGGGCTGTAATAAGAGCCCGGGGACCACATTTAGGGTCTGAATCAATAGAAGTCTACTTCTTTAATCAGAGTTCGTAAACGGGAAGGGTCCAAACTTAGTAATTAGTAAGTCTTAATAGTATAAAGTAAAGAACTGAAACTGCAAACAATGGCTGGCATAAGTTAAAGGGGTGTGGTCGAAGTACGTGCAGCTGGATTCGAAGATAACCCATTAGTGAGGGGAGTGTCCCCTAGAGAGGTGAAATTAATAACAGTCTCGTCCTCTTATTCGGGCATTACATTAACAGTACGCAATTTGGGAGTCTAATAATTAACGGTTATAAAAACATTCCAGATCAGAAGAAATATACAAGTACAAAAACACAACTAACCAATTGAATAAGGCCAACGCAAAACGAAATTTTCGGCTGCCAATAACGACCCAATGAACGGCTGAATAAAACTATTTCGAAAAGATCGGGTACTGTCATTGGTGGTCCTAAAATATTATTTGAGAAATAAGCTTCGAATACTTAACTTTATAACAGGTTGTGGAGGCGGAACCGAAGACCTTAAGTTGCAATATGGTCTTCCCCCACCTTTTGAAAAAATGACATTTTTTCACTCGACTTTTTTGGACGCAGGCGGAGTCGAATTTTGACTCAGTTTGTGTAGGCAGGAAAAGCCTATTTCGGAGAGAATCAATTTGACTCACCATTTTTTGCAGTGTACTTATCAGTATGTTACAGTATTAGTTCAATTCTAGTATAAAGCGATGAGGTCGTACTGAAGTCAGATCGAAAGTTTAATTGTAAAGAAAATACCGCGAGCAAAGCGAACACTAAACTAAAGTTATATAATTTTTGTCAAAAGTTCTTGTGAATAAACATACCGTATTGGATTCGGTGTTTGTCAATATACATTGCCAATATACGTAGTTTTACTGCAGGGACAAGTTTATCGTTCCACACAAACACTTCTAAAAAACGCTTCCGCCGCCACTGTATATCATCTAATAACACCAGTACACTGCAAAAAGTGGTGAGTCAAATTGACTATCTCCGAAATAGACTTTTCGGGAGCACACAAATTGAGTCAAAATCCGACTTCGTCTGAGTCAAATTCGATTCACTGTGCCGTGCGTTTGACTTTGGCGCAGTCGAATTTGACTCAGTTTGTGTTTTCCCATATAGAGAGCCTATTTTGGAGAGAGAGTCAATTCGACTCACCATTTTTTGCAGGGTATTTTTTGAGTAAACACTAAATTTTCGATTTGACTGTTTGCAAAATTGCAGTTACTTACTGATAAGCGACACACAATTTGGAACACATAAGCTCTTTTGTCTCATTTACACTGCAAGCGGGAAAATACCGTATATCCAATGAAATACCAGTTTCATACTTTTAACCCTTTATCACATGAATATTTTCTATTTCCCCTGAGACCTATTTTTATGCTAGGATTCGAACTCCAGTGACTGGAGTGGGAGGCGTATATTATCACCACTCAGCTATATGAGCTTGACGCTCGAGCCCGAGGGGGCTCTCATGTCTTGCGGTGATTTAGTACTATGTATACGTGTTGCAATTGTATACACTATGCTCAGTGGCGGATCCAGGATCTCAAAATGGGGGGGCAAAATTTCACAGGTAATAAACTTATTTTGGACCCATACTGTAGTGACCCAAATAATAGGGGGTCTCTATTTTGAGTCCCAATTAATATGAGTCCGTATCCGTAATAAGAGTCCGTAAGCGGGTAGAGTCCTTAAACCCTTGTTAGAGTCCATAAATGTCTATTATCCCTAATTGCAACGCATAAATGACTCCAGGGCCAAATCATGTGAGTTCAAAAGTTTAAAGCGTGCTTATACTATTGTGAATAAAACAGAGAAATAAACAGCGTAGAACAGCAATTGACACTACATAGTTTTTGTCGAGATGCTGTTGGGGGGGCACGGCCGGGGTGTCCTATATATTATTTAACGTATATACACTGCGCTGAGTTGCATAGGCAACTCAATGTGAGAAGGGGTTATAGATAATAAACTGAAAATTTTTCGTTCACACTACTATTAATCTATTTTTGGGGTTTCAATTTCTACCGCAAACGAATATCCCGTTTACTACACCCTGGTACAAACCAAATTCGCCGTCGTCTTCTGACTGAGTTTCACTATCGTCGACATCGTCTGCAATGTCAGGCATAAAATCCAGGCGAGAATTTTGGTCTTCACAGTGTCGTTCCCATTGGCATGAACCACTATCGGATACTGATCGATTCATACACAACAAAAATAATTAAAATAAAACAAGTGAAATAAACCATAAAATAATACGTATATTTTAATAAAATGACACACAAGTGTACCAAGCATGAAGTTAAAATTTGAACTTAACGTTCCTTTATTTGAAAATTTTAATTATTAAGCTGAAAAATTTTAAATGGTAAACAAATTTTTAATAAAATTGGTGCCTAAAAACAGTAGTGTGTATATCTAAAGATCTGAAGTATGGCCGCTGAAGCCAATCCAGCAGCGATGCGTATCAGAGTACAACCGGAGGTCTGCCTCCGGTTCCGGCAGAAAATCGGCCTCCGGTTCCGGCGAAAAATCGGCATACGGTTCCGGCTCTGGTATATGTTTTGACGGAGGATCCGCCAATTTTGGCAGAAAATTTTGAATAATTTTGCAAAATTTATTTGTTTGCAGCGCGTTTTTTACTTTTGTCACAATTTTCAAGAAAGAATTTCGGAAATTTCGCAGAAAATACGTAAAAGCAAACATCTTAACAACATATTGCAGATATTGACTAAAATTAACTAATTAGCCATCATTTTCACTACCTAATGTCGCCTCATCTCCGGCTCCGGCAAGTTTCATTGACCTCCGGCTCCAGCTCTGGCTCCGGTATTTTTCACATCCGGTTGCACCAAGATGCGTATTGATATCATCCTTGAAAGAAATGTCAAATGTTTCACTGTGCCCAGGCTCTAAATTTTTGTACCTGAAATATACTGGTTAAACATCCGTTTTCGCTTTCGTTTCTGGTAAAAGATTGGTATATGTTAACTTTTTCTAAAAATAGAAAATATCGCATAGATTACATTATTTTTGTGATTATGTATAAGTTGTAAATCATGCGTTAGTCATTCATTTTAGCCCATGTATACAACAGGACAGGAACAGTAGTATAAACATATCTCTAAGCGTAAGCCTAAGCGTAAGCGTAAGGATGAGCCTATTCCTATGCCAAAGAAAAAAGATTAGTGTAAAGCTTGAGCTGACTCTACAGCCACGCAGGAAAACGTCTCGACCCTGTTCTATACATGGACCAATTTTTCGTACATATGTGCTGTAAGTATTAGATTTGAAACAAACACGATGAAATTCATGCGAAATCTTAAAAAAATGGTGATGTGGCAGAAATTTCGGTAACTATATGAATGCTTCAATTCAGAATATTGGATCGTAAGTGGATATTCGTTTCCGTTTCCGCTAATACTTGGTGTTCAGTTCTGTTATAGAAATGCCGGAAATTCTGTTATTTTTACGCTCAAACCGCTATAAATTACAAATGTTCAATGGGTACAAGAGCCCGCACATGTCATCTGATACCGTGAGACATTTATAGATTATCTGATGTACCAAAATTACAGCGGACGGTGTAGTGTTAGATTCAAATTTACCAACTCTCATTCAATCGGACAATTTGCTTAAAGTCTGCAGACTGATTCGCAGAAAATGTCAAATATATCTTAAAGTACACAAGGTGAAAATTACAGCAAACAAAAGGAATTTTTGAATATACTATAGTGACCCGAATAAGAGGGGTTAATCGAAGGGGTCCCCTTAACCCCAATCAATAGGAGTCTGTATTCCTAATTAGATTCCGTAAAGCGGATATAGTCCCCAAACCTGAATTAAAGTCCATAAATTTCAATTATTCCTAAATTGTATTGCATAAATAACTCCATTACCAAATTTAGTTGAACTCGAAACTATTCCCCCTCCAATTCAGGTCACTGTAGTATGCAGCTTGTAACCAAGTATTTTTGTATGATACCGGGGTTTTAAAATAGACAAAATGTTTCTCAACAGTTTAATAGGGACAAAACGTATAGGCCCTATCCACGCTTTGATGTATAAACTTTTAGTTGCATATTTAAGTGTCAAAGACGAAACTCCTTTCTCGGATTTGATGGTTATTCAGTTTATGATTAGCTGTCAATCTCCTGTACGACACAGCTAGAAATCGTTCCCGTGTACCTAGAGTACAGTTTGAACGGGAAGACACCTACTTCGCTCAGTAAATTACACATTCAGAACGTTTACTCCATAGAAAACAATTGCTACAACGCTAATGAAAACAGTCACTGTGAAACCTATCGCTGTCAACAATTTGTATCACAGCTTATTCACCATGACAGAGCTAACAGAGTGAACTCACTTCCAATCACCCCAAAACTGTTTCTGTCAATACAACGTTATCCAAAATTAAGAAAAATGCATCGAATCTTTCATAAAATCAGAAAAACTTACCAACTGAAAAATTTTATTTCAACAAGGAACTATAACACCCATCTCTGAAATCCAAATTTAACACGCTGTTTTGCAACAACGTCGGACCAATGTATAGAACAGGGGTGGAACAGTAGTGTAAGCATACTCCCAAGATAGTGCACGAGTGAGATTATACCTAAGCGAACCTAAGCGTGTGCAACAAATTAGTCTAAAGCTTAAGTTTACCCTATTCCATACACACAGATAATGTTAAACCACTGAAACTGACACCGGAGCTTGTAACGAGTTTACCATTTACCTTCGGCAGATCATTTTTCATGTCGTAATTGTAGAAAACTTTTAAGAGCTATAAGGTATGAGCAAGTTATCAATGATTTTGACTCTACTGTTGCAAATATGTCGATGCCGACTCCATATCCGTAACAAATTAGGAAATTGGTATCGCAACCAGAATTTTGTTAAATATATAGAATCACAGATAAACAAATAGTACAGCTGGTTTGAATAAATATTTTCAACTGCATGTCTTTCTAATTTAACCTAATTTGTATTTAAACGTTTTAGTTTAGCTACTTCTATATTTAGATACCCAGTAGGGTGACAGATGAGAGTTTGATAGCAAATTATGGAAGTTCAAAGATAAAACACAACACAATCTCTACAAGACGAGACATCGCAGCCGGACTTGGGCATCAAGCTCTCAGAATAGGATCATGAGCGCATTGCAGGATCTATGAAACCAAGTGGAGCCCACTTATTCAACCATAATTTCAAAAAGATTAGTGGTTTCGTGCCCCAAACCTGTAATAAATTCCCTCGCTATGGGCGTTTCTTTGGCACCCAGAGAACAAAGGCACCATTACAAATCGGACAAAATCAAAACTAAAGCCGAATTATTTCATTATCACAGTTCCGTCGTCTTATTTTTCAAAAAGCATTCCGCAGCACCATTGTGAATTTATCTTCAGCTGATCAACAGAGAATCAATATCAGGTGTAATGATTAGCTTTTCGTTCACTTCACCCAAAACGCACAAGCGATCGTTATCTATAGATACAAGCTGCTGAAACAACCAAAAAAATTGAAATTACTAAAAAAATAATTTTAATAGTACTTGATTTAGTTTGCCAGACAAAGGTTTAAGCCATATTAACAAGTGCTACTTTGTGTAACGAGAATTTTTAGCTGCATTTTTTGTGAACGGGTATATATTGAATTAAAACATGTACATGCAAGATGCAGTTTCATTGCACGGTTGAATTGGCCTTTACCAACCCATACATACCTGTACAACTCCAGTCTGAGATCCAGGCTCTACCTCAAACTCTAATTGACCAATCACCATTCGAACACGCCCTGAACGCATGAATTGCAACTTTCCAATTGGTCCTTCCGGCAGCCCGGCCAAAGTATGATCTCCGCTATGATCAACCTTTGGTTTTGATTCCTTGGTTTCGTTAGCATCAGACGCTGGACCATTCACTGAATTTAAAGCTGCATCAGGCTTAAATTCAAAACAAAATTTGTACTTCTTTACAAAAAATTCATAAATGTTGCTTAAAAACAAAAAACAGCCTAGTATCATCTCGTTTTCCAATTTATCTCATTAAAATGAACAGATTTATAGTAGATCGTGATGGGCTTTCAGCTGGTTATTTAAAATAAGTGAGTGAAAACCCCATTTCTCCCTAAAACCATGACCCCATGGTACCGAATCTACCAGCTTACGATCTAAGGCTTCTTACCGAAATCACAGTAACCGAGAGAAAAACAAAATAATGACCTCCAGAACTAAGCCTTTTTGACATGAATAAAAATTCTGAAAACCAATTCCGTATTGGTACATTCGCCCAGTCGTATTACTTACATCAAATTCTGTTTTCACTTTGGCTGTCGGCTTACACGAACCATACAACTGTGTCAAAATTGTCGGCAGCTGAATCAACACCAGTTGACCTTCGTCCACTAAAATACAAATACACACTTAGCTTAAAAAATAGTAAGATTTTTACTTATTTCAGTAAAAAACTATAAAACTGTTCTGCATAGATGCAAACGAACTGCAAATAATTCCGCTGAATATGGCGCGATAGATAGTTTTTTCGTTTCACCATTATCATATTTGGATTGCGTGAAAGAGAACAGATAACAAAACAGCAACTAAAACACAAAATTATGATTTTCACTGGTATGTACGTTGAGATATTAATGTACAATACAACAACAAAAATAAAACAAACAATTCAACTATAATGGTCCCACATGGTTAAAAATATAATAACATACGCGATTTTATAGGCTTGACTTTAACGTCGTTTCTATCTGTCACAGATTCGCCTGCTACAATATATAAAAACATGCTACAAATTACTATTTAAATCTTGAATAATGACATGTCCAGGTCAAAAATACAATATCAATACATTTTTTCAAATTGTACAAAACAAATTTACGTAAATTAGGCACTGTTATTGTTTGTTTCAAACTGCACATGACAGGCATATATAAATTGTGGCGCTGTGCACACCAGTTGCTGCGAGAAAACAGAAAGTTCATCGCGAAATTTAATAACAATGGATGGAATCTAGGTTACAAACCGCGAATTATGGTTCCATTACACATATTTTGCAGCCTAAACAACACTGTAACAAACTTTATGCATCAATGAATACCGTGTTCTGCTAGAAAACAATCCAAAAATCATCGGCTAGTTTGACAATTTAAACGTTAACGGTTTATGGTGGATTTCCAATACTGTTCGACGATGTCCGGTTCTGTATGAACACCGTACGGCAACGCATGCGAGTTACCGCATGGCTCTGCGTAACAATTTGTAAAGAAAAATTGTTTTTTGCATACTACTCTTAGTCTCTTAGGCTGCTAATAGAGTTATTTTGATATAGATAATGCAATAATTGACATTTGAGTTACCTGATGTTACTTCAGATTTACAGACAGGCAGATCGACATAGTTCTCATCTGCGGTACTGATATCGCTGATAAACTAAAACAAAATCAATCAATACGTACCCAAAGACACCTTTAAACAAATCAAATGATAACTAAACGTAATAGAGACAAACATAAACATAAAAAGCAAAAAAATGAAAAATCAGGATGATATGAAGGTAATAGCAATTGAAAAGTAAGCTTGTCCTTTTTTGCGGTTCGAACAATTAAAAACCAGATTATGTCTACAAGCCTCTCTGTAAAATGTATCTTGCTAAATCTATGTGCATATATATTTTGGGTTCATTTACATGTGAATCAAAAAGGTTGATCGCGTGTTTCTCAAACTTTTCTCTATAATTTTTATGCCTTCCGCAGTTTCTTAAAAGTTCCTGCAAATTTAATACTGCAGTGAGATAGGATAACTAGATTTGTTCATACCGGAGCTTTAAACTACTTCTCAGTAAATTCTTTATTTCTTTCCACAGCTTTATGTGCTTTGTGTAACTGTTAAAAAAACTCACCGACTTAGCAAAAAGTCGCTTCAAAGCTTGGTCATCTGTCTCTATACCACCTTCGCTATAAATATTTTCGGCTTTCACCCGTACTCCAACCTTTGTGTCATCTGTATCATCATCAACCACGCCTGTTCTAGACGCCACTAAGCTTTCCAAAATGGCCTTCTTAGATGCTCTGGAACCTCTTGGCAACACAGCAGTACCTCCTGAACCGCATCCTGCCGCAACACCCCCAATCACACTTTCACGACCACCAATGGATTCTGAAAAATCTAAATTCCATCTAAAACTTTAATCCATGACCCAAGAATTTCAGTTTATCAAATGCAACAGAACAGTATCATTACATTTTAGCAAAACTACAGTATCAAATTCACAGCACAACTTTATCCAGTAAAAAATAACTTATCTACGTATAAATATCAACCAGTTCCAAAAACATTAAATAGCTGTTGTTCGCAACAATATACGTACAAAAACAAGTACCTTTCTTCACAGCTTCTTTAGCTACTCCTTCCGAGAAAATACTCTTTGTCTGTATAGCTTCCGGCTTTTGAAATTTTGGTTGTTTCGACTCACCACCTTCTTTCACAGGCGCTTTCTTTTCGCTCCTGTTGGTAAGTATAGAAAACAACGACATAAATTCAGTACGTACTGATAAACAAGTATCAAAATAAAATATTACTTGAGTTATTAACACTTAGGTACAGGTATATATTTTCTCTAACATGGTTATTACTAATGGAACCTATCCCGAGCTCTATATATTTCAATTCGTCCACAAGGCAAATATTGTATATATACATAAAAAACTAAAGTTTTAATCCAACAATACGACACTTGGCCTACAGATCCCGGTACACCTAACTTACCCACCACTTCTCGATCCAGTTTGTTTCAGAACTGGTGTAGAACTGTTTGAGGATCTTTTCCCTGCGACAGCTAAATTTGGCACAAATGACCTCGCACGTGATGTTGATGGCGCGCATAAAGTTGAGTGACTCGATGCAGATGAACTTAGTGCATTAAGGGTTCCAGATTTTGCCGATCTTGTTGGTGATAGCAGTTCACGCCGGCCCAACAAAGAAGGCAGTCTGGAATTAAAATAACTATAAATTTACACACTAACAGAATTTCATATATCAAACAAAAATGTATCAATACTTGTGACCAGAAACACTATATCATTTTATTCTCATGCGCTAACGCTTACACATGAATTGTTTCTGAAATTTACCTCATGGCAGCTTGTTTCTCGCCGTCCTTGCTTCCAGACATTCCTTTGATACGAAATATAGGTTATAAACTTTTTCTGCCGAACAACTGGAGGAAGCTCATTTATAAAATGGTTTTAAGGTTGTATTATGCAGGGGTATTGTCCCGCTCACTGAAATCTGTGTCGGGCGCACCCCACATTCCCTGATTTAGCAACTTTGTTGGAGCCTCACCCACTCTAAGCCTGTTGAATGCTAGACTAGTTATACTTCAATTCGTCTTTTTTTAATTAAAAGATACAGGGTACAAAATCGAGAAAAACTTTACTAAAATATTGAGAAATTACAATACACAAAATTCGCAAAAATCCTTTTCTGATTTTCTTGCTTCCCCTATGCTGTTCCAAGACCCCTTATTGTGTACAGGGCAAGATATAACAAGATCTTAAATTTTACTTTTATTCTACAATTTACAACTGGAACTAGCTACGTAAATACACTGACGTGTAAAATACCTCTTCAAGAGAATGAACTCGATAAAATTAAAAAACTGACGAAAGCGCGGGCACTTCCAAAAAATAGTTTCTCGCCAGTTCTGGAGGTGTTTTTGGCTTTATAAAAACCTGCATAGTTTTGAATTCAAAACTTGTGTTATATTTAAGCCGGCAAACGCGCATAACTGCTGTCAAATAGTCGCATCCAAGTTATGAAAATAACATTCATATAGTTATGACGAAATGCGAATCAAACTTGATTGAACCAATGGCCAAGTAAAGAACTGGGGCGGAGCAGTATTATAAGCATATTCCTAAGCCTACGCCTATTAAGCCTAAGCAAAGCAAAAAATAGTCTAAAAGCTTTTAACCTTCTAGTCTCACAGCAAAACGTTCCGCTCCTGATCTTTGGGACGAAGCAATTAAGACCACTGTCGACAGAGCGAGACCATTTCATAAAGTTTAGAAACCTAAAAGTTCAACACATCACTAAAATTTTAAAAATTCGCAGACAGGCGCACAGCTAAGAGTTTCACCTGGTAGGGGTCCTAGGTCGACAACAGAGAGTCCCTCTGAGAACGGCGTATACTTTGTCACACTACATACAGATGCCACATTGTCAATACGTTATAGAAAGAACAGCTATTTTGTCCTGAGTCTGTCAGAAGGACATTCGCTTTATTACATTACCCAAAGCCTGTCCGAAGGGAATTTGTTAACCGATTATAATGAGACTGTTCGAAGGAATTATTGTCAGACACTGCGTCCGAACCGGGTCCACATTGTCCCTACTCCCTCCGTAGGAACTACCGCCATAACAGACTAACTATGTTTGCCCTCTGCAAAGTCCAAATATTCCGAAAACAGTATTGTTTTGTGCCCCCCTTGCAAACAAGAGGGTGGACAATTTTTTACAACAGCGTACACTACAAAAATGGTGAGTCAAATTGACTCCCTCCAAAATAGGCTCTACGGGCCTACACAAATTGAGTCAAATTAGACTCCGTCAGAGTCAAATTCGTCTCATTTAACCGCACGTTTGACTCTGGCGGAGTCGAATTTGACTCTACAGTTTGTGTAGTCACGTATAGCCTATTTTGGAGGGAGTCAATTTGACTCCCCATTTTTTGCAATGTAAACAATGTAACGTGGACGACCCATTACCGCATCTCTGTCCACTCTGATAGCTTGTGTCACGTCCAAGCTCAACTGCAAAACAATGCAACCGCAACACAAAAGCTTATTGCATTTTGTCACTGCATTTGTTAAATATTAACGCACATCATATTGTTTATTTTAACTTTGCTTCTTTTATTTTTCTTTTTAACGCACTTTCACTTGTTGCGTATGTAGCATTATTGCTGAACCGCATTCTGCGTAAAATTTGTGTCCTTTGAGGAAGGGCTTGCTCATCGATACTGTTGTGTTAAAGCTTTTTGTAGAATGAAGCATATACACTGTAAATTTCAGTGAGTTGATTTTAACTCAGAAAGAGTTGAATCACTCAGTCTGAGTTAGGACTATCAGAACTCAGAATTTTCAATTGATTCAATTCATTCGGAGTTAATTAATCAACTCACCCAAAGTCAACTGAACTCAGGGTGAGTCAATGTTTACTGATATTAACACAGAAATAACTCACTCGCTAGCTGAAATGATTTATCAACTCATTGGAATTCACAGTGTACATATGGGTGGATAAGGAGGATACCGGAATTGTTCGACCCGAAATTG
The DNA here is from genome assembly GCA_030248215.1 of Enoplolaimus lenunculus. NCBI lineage: Eukaryota > Metazoa > Nematoda > Enoplea > Enoplida > Thoracostomopsidae > Enoplolaimus > Enoplolaimus lenunculus. The sequence goes on along the minus strand of JASANG010000424.1, from coordinate 12,750 downwards.
CACTTTTACTGTCTGTAATGACCTGCAGAGATAAAAAATTTAGATTACATTATCCCCATCCGAAAAAAAAATGTGGCTAGGTCCCTGTTTGTATGTAGCCTCTTCTGTACAGGATCGTCGAAACACTACACATATTAGGGCTCTATAAACATCAAAAACTGTATTGAAATTTTAAGACTGTTTATTAACTTTCTTATTAAATTTCTAGACAGAAATGTTTGTAATTTCAGAAAGCTCCTGTTAAAGCTTAGAAATTTGTGTCTAAAATGGTTCAAAATGTCTTGTGTTCATGAAATTAATACCAACTATTGCCAATTTATAAGACTCAAATTTTTTCTTTTAAGAAATAGTTGTCTTTCTTCTTTCATGCGGGGTTCACGTTATAACCGGGCAGCAAGGAACCTTTTTAATTATGTTGATTCGAGGTACCACTTAAAAACGGATATACCGGCAAAATATGAATGTCATATGATATTGGCTTAATACAAATCAATGCTATCAGTGATCATTCATATAGAGATAGCCATATGTCAACCATACGGTACATTCTTATACAAATATCGCATATTCCAAAACGCAAGAAAATACCACATGATGGAAGAAAAATGTAGTGAAATTTGCGCGCACTAATAAAAGAAAAGACGAAGTAGTTTGGAACGCTGAATTAGCTTCTACGTTTTTGTTTTTGACGGAAATTTCATATAAGCAATTTCCAATACAGGAAAATCAATTTCAAATTTTTAGCATCATATGATATTCAACAGGGTAAATTTGGGTAGGTTAACTCAGGTCAGAGGCGGATCCAAGTATTTCTGACGGTGGGAGGGCTGGCTAATGTTGAAAAACGCAAAAATTGTAAGGTAGGGGACCTTATCATTTTATCATCAAAAATTAACTGAGACAGAAAAATTGACCTTATTATTTCATCACAAAAAATTCTTACGGAAAAATTTTATTTTTTATAAAAAAATTTTCTAAGGGGAAAAATTGTAAGGTAGGAATCTTACCATTTTATTACAAAAATTTTCGAGGGGGATTGCATATCATATGATGCTCTCGAACAAATGCGTAGAATATCATATTACAGTAACAACAGTGACCATCGCATCAGGGTAATAGAGAACTCAGTTTTAAGCTTGAAATAGGCAAAGCGTGCATACAAAATGTTACAAGCTATTGTAACAGATACAAAACGTGTTCCGGGCTGCCCAGTTAAAACGTAATCCTCGCGTTATATATTCAATAAATAATTTTCTGATTTTAGTGCATGTAAACGAAATGTTCTGCATATCTGTTGTTGAAAGTCTACATAATCGAATGCTTGTAATTGCAGACGTTTCAAAAGCGTATTTTTAGCTAAAAATGACTGATAAAGAAAGCGGCTTAACAAATACAATCGAACGACGGTTTGAAGATCCATTTGCTCGTATTTTGAATTTTGAAAATATCGACAGCCACTGCAGTCATTGTTTTAAACCATCGCCTAATTTAAAAAGGTACTTTTAACTCATTCTCACATTGAGTTGGCTGTAGGCAACACAGCGCAGTGTATATACGTTAAATAGCATATATCGCAGCGTATTTAACAATTGCAACACGTATACATAGTACTAAACCACCACAAGACGTGAGAGTCCCCTCGGGCTCGAGCGTCAAGCTCCTATAGCTGAGTGGTGATCGTATACACCTCCCAGTCCAGTCACTGGAGTTCGAATCCTAGCATAAAAATAGGTCTCCGGGGAAATAGAAAATATTCATGTGAGAAAGGGTTAATTACACTGTAAATTTCAGTGAGTTGCTTTTAACTCAGGATGAGTTCAATCACTCAGTCTGCGTTAGGACTATTAGAACTCATAATTTTGATTTGGTTCAAATCATTCTGAGTTAATTAGCCAAGAGATAGGACTATCAGAACTCATAATTTTGAGTTGATTCAAGTCATTCTGAGTTAATTAGCCAACTCACCCGGAGTCAACTCAACTCGGAGTGAGAATCAACTCAACTCAGAGTGAGTTAATGTATACTCATATCAATTCAAAAATAACCAACTAGCAAGATAAATTGAATAATCAACTCATTGAAATTCACAGCGTATGTATCAAAGCTGGAACGCCCCACATGCGTTTTTTAAACACCGTTTCAGCGTACAACTTGCAATTCTTTATTACACTTTTAATTCCAATAAGTTGAATAATCAACTCAGCTCACGAGTTAGTTTTTTCTGAGTTAACAACAAAAAACATTAACTCTGTGTAGTTGAGTTGATTTATATACACTCTTATTTGATTTCATACCTGGTGAATTGCTCAATAAACTCAAATTGAGTTGAATAAACTTACAATTAAGTTTTAGGTCCGGTTCTATAGTTGCCCCATAAGTAGCCCTTCGAATAGTGCAGTAGGCAAAATTGTTAACGTTGGATCGCAAAAAACGTTGCGAACGAAATGAGCTAGAAGCCAGACACAATTTTAGCACTAGTTGTCCACGAAAATTGTTGCATTAGGAAGTTGGTGGCAAAATTATTGCGTGGAGCTGAAGTCTCTCGCTGTAAATTCAAATGAGTTGATTAAACAACTCAGAGAGAGAATGAGATTTATCTGCCCAAAATACGTATGTGTTGCATTCCAGTTTTAATATATAGATTTATTTTTCAGGTGTGGTCAATGTCAACTGTTTCGCTATTGTTGTTTACAATGTCAACACGATGCTTGGCATGAACACAAACTCGAATGCAAATGTTTAGCCGCCCGGGCTGCGTCCGGCCGAAGAGATCTGCCGCCGCAAGAATTAATGATGTTCGTTCGTATTTGTTCAATGCTTCAAACGAAACGCGCAAAACAGACAAAACCTGCGTGGAATGGAACGACAACAACACAGAGAAGTAAAAAAGATCAGAGTTGAACTTACCATACTGGTGTTAATTTGATAGAAGAAGGCAGAAGGGACCTTTTAGTTTTTTACAAACAAATTTTTGAGGGTAAAAAATTGTAAGGTACGGACCTTATCATTTTTTTTAAATTTATTGAGGAAGAACAATTGTACTGTACTACGGTTGTTATCATTTTATTCACAAAACTTTTCTGTGGGAAAAAATTGTAAGTTAGAGACGTAGCCATTTTAGCGCAAAAAACTTTCTGACGGGGTATGCGTACACCCCAGTCCCGGCGTGGTTAGTTTTAAAAATACCTCGTTCGGTGCGCTTGGATTTAACTATTGGTGCAATTTTCAGGAACAAACTGTCGAAATTTCGTAAAAATATGACTAAAATCAAAAGTTTCGACAACTTTGACAGATATTTGCTAAAATTTGCAAATTAAACATTATCGTAGAGTACCTAAAATTCGCTTTACCTCCAGTTTCACCTCCAGCTCCGGCAAGGTTTGTAAATCTTCGGTTAAAAGTCACTTCACAATGAGAATCAAGCCGACTCAGGGTGAGTTAAAGTTTACTGTTATTAACTCCGAAATAACTAACTTTCTGTCTGAGCTAATTAATTGTCTCATTTGAATTTACTGTGCATGTTATATATTTTAGACTGGTCAAGCCTTAAAGATCACTTAGATGATATTCGTGCCGATCCACGCCGGGTGAGCTATTTTGAGTTGGTTTCACAAGGTCTACGACAGTTCATTCCCGAAGAATATCACAGTCTCATTCCGAAAGGAAACCAAAAGTCTAAGGAAACGAATAAAGAGTCTACAAACCAAGAAACTAATTCGCTGCATACCAACTCGCCAACTGCCAGCGAGCCAGATTTGCTCAAAACACAACCAAACAGCCAATTAAATTGTGTTAACCGTAACAGCAGTGTCGACAGCCAATCAGAATCGACGAAACCCGAAACTCAAGCGAGCGATGAGCGAACCAATCATGAACAACCAGTGAACTGCAACGATGATGGCGTCATCAATGATGTAAATAATGACGAATTATGGTCGATGTTTGGAAAGAAAATTATTAACTGTCACACGGTATCGAGTAATCGTGGTACTTCAATGGGTGCTGCAATTGATTTTGCTTTGTCGGCTTACGATCATTCGTGCTGGCCAAACGTTGGAATCAGTTCAGACGGAGTAACCGTAAGCGTCGTTGTTTTAACAGTTTCCTAAATAAATATATTCTATTTGAGACACTTATTAACTAGGAAATTTTGCACTGAACATACGTAGCAATTTGCATATGCACACACAATTTTGCTTATGCGTGCATCCTGAGGTCTTTTATATGCAATTCATCCCCTTTGGCCGTACTGTCCTGAAACAGTTGCGTTACGAAAACATGGGTTTCTGAAATCTTAAGTATTTACTTAAACTGTGCTTAAGTAATTACTTAAATCAATGACTTAAGTAAATACTTAGTTTTTCAAACAAAACAGGTGAACACCAAATGTGAGCCATTGTCATTACAAAAAAGTAATAGTTTTGCGTAATATTATGGAGGCACCACGAGTCTAGAATTTCAGTTAAACGAAAGTTAGCTAACTTGAACGTTTAATTAGCAACCTATTACATTTTAGACAGCGATTTCAGTATTTACTTAACTTAAGTAAGCTTTTAAAAACGAAAAATGGCTAAAAATCACTTAGCAAGTATATACCTAATAGTACCAAATAATACTTTTAAGTAAGGTTTCAAAATCAAAGCCATTAAGATATTTCTTTAACAATAAAACATAACAAAATCAGACTAATTTTTTTGCTTAGGCTTAGGCTTAGGCATAAGCTCATTCTTACGTTTAGGCTTAGGTTTAGGTTTAGGAATATGCTTATACTACTGTTCCGCTCTACTTTTTCTATGCATTGGCTCTATTTTCAATAATTTCAGACAATATTTCGTTCGCTGGACGGCAGTGACATCCGTGACGTTTCGAAATGTTTCTTAAACTATATTGATTTGTCTGCACCGCGTTGTGTTCGACGGCGTGAATTGCTAAAAAAATACTATTTTCATTGCCAATGTCCTCGATGCGAAAGTTATGCGGATGCAACCCTGACAGGAGTTTGGTGCCCAAATTCGGAATGCGGGGCCAATAGATCAACTCCTGATGAAGCCAGGAGTAAAGGACTGATTATTTATCACGAATGGCCTTGTATCGAGCAAACACGTAAGTGTTTAATAGCTGGTTTCGTTAAGCTGCCTATGATGCATTGGTTAAAGTGGTTGCAATATTGACCAGGATCAACGTTAAATGTATAACATATGCCAAGTTTACCTATCGCTAATGGATTAAATTGTTTTCTAACCTGGTTTGGGTCCATGTTACTTTTAGGGCCGTCCCGGTTTCTGGAGGGTCTGTAAAAGAGTAGGCTTACATTCTACACTACATTTTATTGCTTAGGCTTAGTCTTAGGCTTAGGAATACGCTTTTGCAACGCTTAGGCTTAGGTTTTTAGGGTTAGGAATACGCGTAATCTACTGTTACGGCCATAATAGTAACATTGGCCATTGTGTGGACAATCTAGATTTAAAATATGAAATTAACCGTATTCCTACCATTGTATTTCAAGGTTGGGGGGGCCACCACGGCTTACACCCCCATCGTAATCAAAATTAAACTCCAATGGCGTTCGGCTTCTTGCTCGCTTCGCTTCTGAGTTTAACAATTATAACTTACACGAGCCCTCTATTTAGTAATTTCTAAATCCGCCGCGGCGATTCCTATTTCATTTGAACGGAAACCAAGGGTTCACTAGGAGTTCCAATTGATGCTTCAGGGTGGAAGGCATATGGTCGTTGCTTGACTCGAGTTTTCAGCACAGAAGACATTCCCGTTTTTGTAGAGATTTATGTTATCACAGCAGTAATAGCTGCTAATCGGTGTGATTGATTTTAAACCTTTAGACTTAAGCTTAAAACCGGCAGATTTCGATCTCGTCTTGTATTTCTTGTAAACTTTAAACAGTTGCCGTTCATATCTATATTATTAAAGCTGAAATGTGCCTGCCCCACATTCGTATTTTGGGCAGCGTTCGAGCTGTTGTTGTATGCGAATTATATTGCACAGTTTTCAGGTAGGAGTAAAATTTTTCGGCAGAAACACATCTACGGTATACACTACAAAAAATGGTGAGTCAAATTGATTCTCTCCGAAATACGCTTTTCGGGACTACAGAAATTGAGTCAAAATTAGACTCTGCCAGAGTCAAATTCGATTCACTGAGTCGCACGTTTGACATGACTCTGGTGGAGTCGATTAAAAGATAAACTGGTACAGCGTATTTAAAAGCAAAAAATAAAAAAATTATATTTTATCGTATTTCAGCCTGTCCACAATGCAATCAATCTATACCCGATGCTGAATTTGAGAACTTATCTTCTCTAATTCAAACAATGCACAATTACCTTGGAGACGCGTTTGAAAACAGCCGACAAGCATCCGTTGACCTATCGTGGTTGGCTGCAACGTTAGATCGAAAATTATTGGTTAAATTTCATCCAGAAAATATTTTAATATTTGACTCAGTTTCACTTTTTATCCAATCAGCGTTCACGCAACGAAAAATGCTTGACAGAGTTCCAGCGTATGGCATTGCAGTATTGCCAACTTTGGAAATGTGTTATCCACAAAATTTAAAATCACGAGCATTTCATTGGCTCAAAATCGCTTACGCGTTTGTATTGGACGGAAAATTTACCGAAGCGTTACCGTTCGTTGAAAAAGGATTGGCTAATTTTAGCGTTTGTTTAGGTGAACATCATGCGTATTTTAGACAAATTAGCGAGCTTAAAACGAAATTAGACTCGCTCGGTAGTGGGAAAAAAGTTAATAGAAAAAAGACAGGCGCTGGCGGTTGCAAAGACAAGCGAAAATTGGAAACCGATAAAAATACGAATGTTATCAATGGGTTAGTTGGATATTTTAAATTTAAATAGCAAAAAATGTTGAAAGCTTTTGCGCACAAAATTTGGACTATGATTATTGGTACATGATATTTAATTTAAAGTCGTACGATATTTACTGTTATATATTTAAAAGGCGTCAATCAAGCTATCGTTTGGAGGAGATGTCTCGACGTACAGCGTTAATGTTTCACGCAACCTGTAATTTTGATAAATCAGCAAAATAGAAAAATATATACCTACTTGAAACTGGACAACTTACACTGAAAACTATCAGGGCCGACCTGGTTCGAGGCCCATATTCTCACACTGTAAATTCCAAGGAATTGGTTAATTAACTCAGTTAGAGAGTTAGTTATTTCTGAGTTGATAACAGTTAACATTAATTCACTCTCATTTGAGTTGATTCTCACTCTGAGTCAAGTGGATTCCGGGTAAGTTGAACAGTTAGGTTAGAGTGAGTTTTATTGACTGAAAATTTAACTGAAAATCCTAACTCAGACTGAGCGATTCAACGCATTTTTTTTAAAACCAACTCACTGGAATTTACAGTGTAAATTTGTACAACAACTATCACCGCTACTGAAGTCAAAATTGGTACAGAATTATGACCAACTGGTGATAGGTGCTGCACACATTGGAGCGCCCGAAAATTTGAGTTTTCCTACTACAAATATTTCAGCCATAACAGAAACGTTTCATTACACTTGTAAGTGATATGGAATTGTTCCATATCCCTTATTTAAACCTTTAGGGCTCTATTTCCATCCAGTTTGGCTGGCCACATGCCTGTATCCGATTTCCCGTTATCTGTAGAATATTTTCCTACGAATTTTGTCGTTTTTTATGCTATAGCCTAGTTTAAACCTTTTTCGGTAAATATACACACACCGCCACTTCATTATTACTATTATCCGTCCGTTGTAAAAGTTTCAAATTACTTTGTCATATTTTGTGGCCAAAATTTAGCACATTTTCACCCGGTACGAACGGCGCAAAAACAAAACCACAAAATGCTTTTTGACATCCTGTCGAGTATAATTATTTTGTATGCAAAATGATACTAAATAAATATTTTCTGAAACGCGAGCGCTCGCGCCATATATATTTGAGCCTTCTGGCTTTTTTGGGGCCCGCTCCAAATGAATAGTTATATTTGTAACCGCAGTTGTACGCGCACGGGTAGAAGAAATATGATCTATGAGACGCTTAGTCGATAAAAGTTAATGGAAATATTGTTTTTGATACATGGGAACTGCAACGCTTTTTACTTGCTGGCCACTATTACTTTTAATTCTTGTGCAATTAGCACTTGAGGTTTAAAATGTCTTATATACATTTATATTTGGTATAAATACGAATGATGGAATACATTTTGTAAAGTTTTTGAAAAATAATACCGGCAAGTTTAAATACCGGAGCCGGATGTCGAGTTTTTATTGGAGCCGGAACCGGATATCCGGTTGCACCCTGATTGATATACGTCGTTTATGCCTATTGTAGTTTTCAGTCTGGTGAATAGCAAGTGAAAATTATATTGCAAAACAAGTGGTATTAAAATTTGTCGTTATTTAAAACTCGACCACTGTTCGTGCAAACTCTGTAAAAAATGCTGTCATTTTTGCGGCCAGACGTGTGTAGGTGGCTGCGCCACTCGTATATATTTCAAACTAAAAACTAAAACAAAACCAAACACAAATCCACAGAAATCACAAACTATTCACAAGGTAAACTGGTCATCGGGCAATAACTGACTATAAACATTTTGGCGGCATTCAACGATAATTGAAGGCGTATTTGTACGTGACAGCTTGGCCAATCACAATACGTAAAAATTTACCCACGAACCTTGTGCAACTTCAACAACCAGGTAATCTCTGTCTAAGATATAAAAGTAACCAATATGTTGTGCAAATGTAAAATTAGATATTGTGCGAACAATTATCTAAACACAACCATGTTGAAGCGAGGTGTCAAAAACGACAATGTTAGCACGGCATACGTTCAAACATATACAAGGAACAACATATGTACCACCGAAACAAATAGCAGTAAAAACAATGCTGGAAGGCCCAACAACTGCGAAAACGCAATTTTTGGCTACTTGACGTTTTCACGTAATTTTTAAAGTTTTGCAATACTGTTTTGTGTCATAGCCTTGAAAAATATGGCTAAATATATATTTTTATATATACACTAGGCCAATGTATAGAACAGGGCCGAAACAGTAGTATAAAGGGCATATTTCTAATGCTATAAAGCCTACGCAAAAAATTAGTCTAATGCTAAAAGTTTACTCTATTGCAGGCCACCATGAAAGCGTTCCGGTGCTGATCTTTATATGGACCACTTTACATACTTCAAAGTCTGCGGCCTTTGACGGCAGGTATTAGTCTATCAGTCAGGTAGCACGGCAAATACAAACCGGAACCGGAAATTTGGTGAAAAATGGTCACATACGTTGTATGGGTAGCATGTGGCTTTTTGAGGGTCAAATTTAAATTTTAGTCGGGGCAAACTTGACAATGATTGATAGCCTTAAGAGGACTTAATTGCAGGAGAGTAGTATAAACCAATGGATTCAAAGTCAAGTGGTTATATAAGGGGGTGTATACAGAGCATATATGCCGCGCAAGATTTTTGAGGGGATGTGAAAAGGCAAATGACACCCAGGGCGAAAATTATCTCGCTTGCTACGCTCGAGTGCATATTCTGTTTTTAGACTTTGACAATTTGGAAAAAAATTTTGTGGTCAACTGATATAAGGTCCGCCTATCTTACATTTTTCCCATCAGAAAACCTTTTTGTAATGGAATGACCAGATCCCTCTACTTTATAATTTTTCGCTGCCAATGGCATATCCTATATTTCATAACATTTGTCAGCCCGCCCCTCCCCCAGTCAGAAACTTCTGGATCTGCTTCTGGCCCTGAAACGGTACAGCTGTTTAGCTCTGGTCATGTATTAAAATAATCTCGATAATTTAAATAAAGGGGTTCGAGCAATTTTCGGTTTTGTCCGTCAAGGTACACCGAAATAGGTCTCTTTGTTTTTTGGAACCGAAACTAGCAGACCCGTAAGCAGACGTGGAGACGACAGGCGGAGCTAAACGGCCGTTGCTAAATACTGGTATTAGCATCGATTGTGACTTTATTATAATTGCTTTTAGAAAGCAATACAACATTTAAATAACAAAATTTAGTTTTTGATCAATTTTTTTCCACACATGTTACTTTAAGACGCGTCCAGGATTCTGGTGGGTCCATAAAAGAGTAGGTTTGGATTCTAGATTACATGTTTTTGCTTAGGCTTAGGCTTAGTCTTTAGGCTTAGGTTTAGGAGCTCATTTTTGCAACGCTTAAGATAGGCTTAGGCTTAAGAATACGCTTAATCAACTGTTACGTCCCTTAAAGTAACGTTAGTCCCTGAACTTGTGCGCTCAAGGATATTTAAAACGTTATGTACAATGTGCGGCGGATCTAGAAATTTCTGACCGAGAGCGGGCTGGCAAAAGCTAAAGCACGCAATTTTTACTGTATTCCTATAAATATGTAAATATTCTCTGAGGCGAGAAAATTGTAATGTAGAGGAAACCTTACCATTTTATCACAAAAAATGTTCTGACAGCGAATCGTACGTTCCCTCCGCCCCCCTCCCCTGAATCCGCTCGTGGGTAGAATTATTTTTACTCAAAGCGGCAGCGATTACTTGACCGGATTTAATTATTCTAAAATTATGTTATTTTAAACGCAATATATGTCAAACTCACAGCAAAATTCTTGCATTTTTCGCCCTTCATACCAACTATAATGATGTATTAGCTATGTAATTAATTTTAGCAGCATTCGACTTTGACGCGGTAAAACTACTCGTAAAACAGCGTTTTCAAGCATAAAACACCTGGACCACATTCAAGATTAGGCCGTTTGTTCATTTGGCGCAGTGTCAGAAGCACATTTTCCTCAAAAGGTACTTGGTACTTATTTTAGACAGGGTTTGTGTAAATGTCTTCAGGGAAGAATTATGATAATTAAATTTGTCCCACGAGAGAGACAAAACGAGACAAACAGAGAATAATTAAAAAAATACAAGATATCAGAGAGATAAAAGCCTGGGAGAGAACATTGAGTCAAAATTGTTTAACATCTCCCAATTGAGTATATGGTCCATGTTACTTTAAGCGGCGTCCAGGTTTCTGGTTGGTCTATAAAAAATTGGGTTTAGATTGTAGATAGCATTTTTTGCTTAGCCTTAGGCAAATGCTAAGGAATACATTTTTGCAACGCTTAGGCTTAGGTTACGCTTAGGAATACGCTTAATCTACTGTTACAAAACTGCGCTCGCGAAATTACGTATTAATGTTTAGTATTTAATAATTGTTGCAAATGTTTATACTGGAAAAATGCAACGGAAAAACGACTATTTTTAGGTTCTGTCGAATAAAAGTGGAAAAAAAACGAAAAAATGCTGGTTATAAAAATATATTAATTTAGCAAACAACTTGAGTAACTGCGCGATAAACCGGTGCGAAACCTGTAAAAATATATTGGGTTTTCTTACCCATCCTGCCCGAAATGAGTTCCGCTATACGAGTCAGTATGCGCTGATGTATAATACTTACCTGTTTGATTGCATTTACCAGACGGGTTGTGTTGCGTGTGTCCACTGTAGCCGTGATGAAATCGAACTGTAAGTATCTCAGGCATAATGTCTGTTGCGTCAAATTGCCGATGTTTTGGCGAACGAATCCTAATTTATATCCAAAATCCAACCATTTTTGAGTAAACGCCCGCTGGAGAGCGGATAACCGAAAAGACCTGTTAACTACCAGCCTATTTTAAGAACAACCAGTATTTTGGCAGTTTTTCGGTCGTTAACATTCGTCGGGGTCAAAAATTGTTTCAATTTCGCTTTTGATTAATTTTTTATGTTGTCAATTTCTCTCGTTTGTAGCGTTTTACCAAACTCCGTCGTCGAGTGGCAAATAGAGGCGTCGCCAAACTCCACACACACAGGGCACACGATACAACGGACGACACATTACGACACCCTGATCTGTGACAACCTTGACCGTGGCATCATATCATGAAACCAAAAAAAGCGAACCAGCCAACCCGCCATCTGTTAGCAATAGACCAAAATACCCTGTGTGTGTGTCTTTATTTTATGTGTTTTTAGCGTAGATGTGTGTACCTCAGTTGGGCAAATAATAATAATTCTTTTACAACTGCGCCCATATATCCAATGTTTGTGAGTTGTGTATTGAAGTTGAGCTTTTTTATAGCTTATCCCATGTGAATTGGCTCGATCTCTGCACCGTTCTGATTTATTGTTTGGATATTTTTTGGGGGGGTTTGAAACCCTACGCAGGGTCGAACGGCGTGGGTTATATGGCAGTCACTAGCGGAATTCAGGGGGAGGGGGCGGAGGGAACGTAACGATTCGCTGTCAGAACATTTTTTGTGATAAAATGGTAAGGTTTTCTCTACATTACGATTTTCTCGCCTAAGAAATATTACATATTTTATTGGGAATACCAGTAAAATTTGCGTGCTTTAGCTTTTGCCAGCCCGCTCTCGGTCAGAAATTTCTAGATCCGCCGCACATTGTACATAACGTTTTAAATATATCCGTTGAGCGCACAAGTTCAGGGACTAACGTTACTTTAAGCGGACGTAACAGTTGATTAAGCGTATTCTTAAGCCTAAGCCTATCTTAAGCGTTGCAAAAATCAGCTTCCTAAACCTAAGCCTAAAGACTAAGCCTAAGCCTAGAGCAAAAACATGTTTAATTGTAGAATCCCAAACCTACTACTTTTATGGACCCACCAGAAATCCTGGACGCGTCTTAAAGTAACATGTGTGGAAAAAATTGATCAAAAAGCTAAATTTTGTTATTTAAATGTTGTATT